>CM056576.1:142630472-142672972 GCA_029721435.1 Gymnothorax reevesii
GGGAGGGGGACGGTGGGAGGGGGGCGGTTGGGGATCCGCTTTTCTGACGCGATGTGCGTCCTCTGAACCAGCCCCTCAACACCGTCCCATCATCTGCCTTTAAACTCCAGCCCTCCGGCTGCGTCCCCCGCCCCGCCCCGCCGATTGAGGCCTGTGTTTCCCCGCGCAGCCCCGGCCTGGATTAGCTGCCAGCCAATAGCTGCGGGGTCGGATTAGTAGGCCAGCCTCGCACTTTAATGCCGGGTTTGCCTATAATTAATGGCATTATTAATAGCCTACCTAAAAAATTCATTAAAAAATCCATTAAAAATAAATGTGTTTTACATAAGACTTTGCCCCAGGTAAGAGTGTAGAAAAGAGAAAAAAATGAGGAAAGATAAGGGTGGAAAAAAATTGATTGTTAGCTTTGAGGTCAGCAAAAGACTAGGCCATAGTTCAATCAGTTTAAATTAAAGCGCTACTAAATATAAACATCACCGGTCTTTTTTTTCCATTATTTTACTTTGCCGAGAAAAATAATCAGCACGTGAAGCAGGCGTACACAGCACGATTTCACACCTGTGTTTATCGCGCCGAGATTTACGTGTCACCAGTGCTAATTAAATGACATTTCGCTTTGATTTCCGCACGTCGGCAAACAGAGAAAATTAGATTTGTGTTTTTGTTAATCTCGCTCGCATGCAACAGTCTGTGAAAATCTGTTAATGTTGATTTAATGAAAATGAACTGTAATCTACACTAACACAAATGTAATTATGAACGTCTTCTGTGAGGGAGAAAGCAATTTCTCCCGACGCTCCTGATAAAAACTCAGCCGCCGCAGTTGAAAGTGAAGCGTGAAGTGCCGCGTCCTCACGGAAAAGCTCCGATCCTCTGAGAAAAAGTTCATTTGAGGCTTAAGTTCAGTCAAGCCGTCTTCTTAACGTCATTATTTCATTTCTAACTATTTAAAAAACTGAAAAGCCTATCACAGCCGCTCGCATACACGCCTGCGCTCATGATAACGGCGAATAAACACGTTGGACACAAGAATTAATGGCTGCAGGAGACCCCCCCGCTCACAGCTCCTAAAGCCACGTTCGTTTTAAAACAAGCCACCACAGGTAATATTTATCCCTCTTATCAGCAGAAGAGTTTTGAAGGCAGATGATCACCAATCAGCCTGATACTGCAGTGTCGGATTCAAGGAGATACAGATCGCAAAACTGGGATTTAAAGGTCATGCACATGCGAATGCAACTTCAGCACTCAAATTATACAGGATCTTTACAAACAAAGTAAACGGTGACGGAATGGAATTTAATGCTCATACATACAAACACACTCACACACGCGCCTCTTTCTCTGGTACACCTGTATTTTCGGGAACTCAAATATTCACTTGGGAAACAGAAACAGGGCTTTGCATTGACTTGTATTTATTATGGACAGCCTAACCCTTAACCCTACCCTTAACCCTAACCTTAACCAAATCATACCTGACCTTAACCTAAACAAAAACCAAAACAAAAATTCACACCTAACCATTAACCTCAACCATAACTTCAAAAATGACGTTTTGCCGCATTGGGACCAGGCTTTGGTCCCCATTAGGACTACTGGTCCCGACAAGGTCAGTGTTTATGCTGGAAAAGGTCCCTTATAGGTAACACACACACACACACTACTGACGGCAGAACATGCAAATCATTCGGTCTTCGTTCCCACCATCCCACGCAGTATTCTCTCCTCACAGCTCATCACAGCGCAAGCCGAAGAAATCCTGCCAACATCCATTCAAATTCATGCAAAATAATCAGCAGCGTTTGAACGAAGATCGTAAAAATTACATCACCAAAAAACTAAATAAGTGAAAGAGCGCTGGTCTCTGAGGAAATGTTCGAAAGGAGAACCTGACACATATTAGCCCAAATATTAATGCGAACACAGCAGGCAGAGCGGATGTGTACATAGTTTATGAGCAGAAAATAAGCAGTTTTATTCATGCTGCCGTAAATCATACAGCAGTTTTAAAAAATCATGCATTTTCTCCATAAAGCGCAGCCGTCAGGTCTGCGCGTCACCTGCATTATTGAATCGAGCCTTTCAAGAGAAAAGAAAAAGTCATACGGCACAATTTATCAAACGTGCGGGGGATTTTTCGTGCGAAAATCACGTCTCCGCGACACACACGCGTAGGCCACACGCGCTCGTCTGGTGAATGCGCCAATTCTTATTAATGTAGCGCTTGATATCACTGCGCGACCTTTGATTCATCGAGCGCGAGGGCATGTGAAAGCTGGGGACTTTACCTGGGGTCCGAGGACCGGAGGGCGGGGCAGAAATTATTTCTGCTCAGACTGAGACGGAGAGGCGTTAGTTCAACTACTGAACGCCACGCAAGGCAGGGTAAACATGGAGCCAAAAACGGCAGTGTAAATACAGTGGGGTACAAAAATTTGGGCACCCCTGGTTTAAATGTCTGTTAAAATTAATCTCCTTGTGATTGAAAGCAAACCTGAACACTAAATGCTACAAATTGAACATGACACATTTCATCATATTTTAAAGCAAGAATAATTTTTATTTTTGTACTTTTTACAGTTTTAAAATGATAAAACAAGGAAGAAGGCCTTGTGCAAAAGTTTGGGAACCCTGTCAGCTAGTACTTTGTGACTCCTCCTCGAGCAGCTAGCAAGCTTGCAAATGCTTCCTGTATCCAGCTGAGAGTCTTTCGATTCTTGTCTTTGGAAGTTTTCTCCACTCTTCCTGACAGGCACCTCTAGTGCAGAAATATTCTTCGGCCTTCTTGCATGAACAACATGTTTGAGGTCTGTCCACAGATTTTCAATTATATTCAAGTCTGGGGACTGTGATGGATTCCAAAACCTTCATCTGTCTTTCCTGGAGGGACTTCATGGTGGATTTTGAGGTTTGCTTCGGGTCATTGTCTTGCTGGAACACCCAACGTCTCTTCAACTTCAATTTCTGGACTGAGCTTTGAACATCAGCCTCTAGAATGTCTTGATATTTGGTGGAATCCATTCTTCCTTCCACCCGCACAATATTGCCTGCGACCCCAGCTGTTACACAACCCCAAAGCATCATGGATCCACCTCCAGTTTAACAGTTGGCACCGTGTTCTTCTCTACAAATGCTTCACCCTTTTTTCTCCAAACACGCCTTCATTGGTTGTGGCCAAAAAGTTCAATTTTGGTTTTGTCAGTCCAAAGCACATCGTTCCAACAGGCTTGAGGTTTCTCAGGGTTTTCTTTTGTATACTTCAGACGCTTAATTTTGTGTTGAGGTCGTAGGAAAGGCTTCTCTCTTGCAAATCTGCCATGTAGGTCTTTGTTGTTTAGGGTTCGCTGAACTGTGGTCCTGTGAACAACTAGACCTGTGACTGCTGCTCTTTATTACAGCTCTTCTGCAGTGACGTGTGGTTCTTCTGAGCATCTCTTACCTGATCTCAGGACTTTCTATCAGACATTTTTCTTGGTCTTTCAGATCTTGCCTTGACTTCAATTGTTCCATTTATTTTACATTTTCTTACGGTGTTTCGAGTTTTTGTAGCCGTCTGCTTGTTGGTGGAAGTGAATTACCTTGATTTCGACATCCTTGGACACCTGTATTGAGGAACACATGGTTTTAACACAGGACACAACAGCCACCACAGTCAGATACTTTAGAAGGATGGAGTTACTTCAGAATATGTAGTTCAGCCCTGGAATTATACTCACCTGACTCACTGAAGCCCGAACGAGTAAATCACCTGGGTCTGAGCCTCCGTAATCATCCACTTAAACGGTAAACGAGAATAATCATAAAGGGTTCCCAAACTTTTGCACAGGGCCCTTTATCCTTTCTTATCATTAAAAAACTCAGAAAAATTAAAATAAAAAGAAACCATGCTTTATATTTACAGAAAGTTGTCATGTTTAACTTTGTTTCATTAAGTGTTCAGGTTTGTTTTCCATTACCTGGAGATTAATTGTAACAGACATTTAAACCAGGGGTGCCTAAATTTTTTCTCCCCGCTGTACATACAGGTCACTTCAACTTCATCCCAATCCTCACACTAGCGGTCCCGCAGTCTGCAGTGCGCTAAACGCCACCAAGTGTGATTGACTGTCCCGTTTCTGAGAATGCCTGCGCTCAGGTGCTCTGTCCGCACTGTATGAGTCGTTATCCTGGTATCGCTCCAGAGCGGGATTCAGGGCTCGGTGCATCCCACAATGCGGCAGGGTTTTGTAGGCAGCAAAGAAGGTTGTTATTAAGATCACGGGGAGGAAAATATTCCTGAGTAAACGCAGTTATAACCAGTTACTGAAGCTTCTGTTATTGGGCTTTACGATGTAAAGCATATTTTTTTATTTCTTGGCGCCTTTGCTCGCTAATTTATTACAGTATTTACGTTTTTGGATGTTTCAATGTTTTTTTATTTTTTGTTTTGATGTTTGGATCGCCAATTGGGCCTTTATCACAAAAGTATGAGGCAAATGTTTCCTCTTCATGTTATTCTGGTCATATCAACTCCCTCCCTGCTGCCTCAATTGGGAACATTTTTTCATCTTTCAAGTGCATCCCAACGCGAGATAAAAACACACTCCCTTCCCGACTCGTCATGCAGTGATGCTACCCTCACCAAGCGTCGATATACCACCAAACAGGAGCGTTTTGGCGTCGTTATTTGATGATTTGTCTTAGGGATCAGGTTAAAGGTTGGGGGTTATGGGGTACAGTTTATTTTAAACTGGTATCTAAAAAGGATGGCAAAAGTCTCCTTTTTCCTGTCATCCTGAGGCTTCGTCAGGCATCGTCACCATATGACGAGTCGGGATGAGACTGGGGCTCGAGATTAAAAAAACACTTGCAGTCTTTAAGCCACCTTCTGCACTTTGGCCATAACCCAGAAATACCTCACTCCCGGGGTCACTTGACTGAGTAAAACGGCCGCAAGTGAGGGCATCAGAACAGTGCCTTCCGTTGGCAGTCTGACTACAGGACGCACAAAACCTGGCTGACCAATCACACGCTCAGAGATCACCGTGGGAAGGCCGAGAGAATACCTGTGCCTGTCACAGCTTTCCTGCGACTCTCTGAGAACAGGGGCTGCCTGTTAAATAAGCCGCCCTTCATGGGTGAAAATAACTGTAGTTACAACATCTTGAGTCTCGACCTTTTTTCTTAAGAGGCTTCTTGTGTCAAACGGCCCATTAATTAAACTCTCAAAAAATCAAGTTCAATGAAAATGAAGAAAATTAAACTAAAAAAGTAATTTGCTCGAAAATTCCCAAGATGTTCAGTGAGCTTTGCGCATTTTTTGCATTAAAAAGTGACTCGTCCTCCTGCAAAGTGGATTAATGAGCTTCGTGGCGTCTGACAATGAAGTGGAAATGTTTCAGATGTGGTTTCAAATGATGAGGGTGTGGTTAGGATGGAGAGGGTGCGGTTTTGATGATGAGGGTAATTATGAAATGGAAGGTGAGGTTAAAATGGACAAGGTGCGGCACAGATGGGGTGAGTTTGCTTTTGATGATGAGGAGGGTGTGGTAAAGATGGAGAGGGTGTGGTTATGATTAGGAGGATGTGGTTAAGACCAAAGAGGGTGTAGATGTTTTGATCACAAACACACACAAACACACACGCGTACACACACACAAACACACACGCACGCTCGTACACACACACACGCACATACACACACAAACACACACACACACGTACACACACACGCAGACACACACAAACACACACACACACGTACACACACACGCACACGCACGTACACAGACACACACACACACACACACACACACACACACACACGCATGTACACAGACACACACACACACACACACACACACACACGCACGTACACAGACACACACACACACACACACACACACACGCGCGCACGCGCACGTACACAGACACACACACACACACACACACGCACGTACACAGACACACACACACAAGAGAAATTCCTGCTTTTATTCCAGCTCCTTTAGTTTTTACCACATAAAAAACAGAGAAAAAAACTGTTTTCTTTGTTTTGGCTCCTTTCAGAGAGCCTGTATCTCCACACTGAGCTCTAACTCCATCTAAAACTATCAGGTTAATTTTCTGTACCATCACATTGCATCGACTATCATCATCTTTCCACAGAATTAATAAATATATTTTCAAAGCCTCATGCAGAATGTAGGATATGATGCAAAAGCCTTGTGTGGCTCTGCAATAATCACAACATTAATAACCTCTTATTAATATTTCTTTATTTTGCTCTTTTACAGTATCAAAGGGCAAATGCTCAACTCTCCGTAGATTTTATTATGTAAAAAGGAGAGTTGCAGCCCTCCATTGATTTAGGGAGCGAACTGTCAATCAAACAACTCACCACTTTCTCCTTGAACAAGGGACATTCATCTGATATAAATTTTTGTGACACTTGCACATCATTATTTTTGTCATTACTGGGGTTGGTGGTATGATTCACAAATCCTACACTGAAATCTGACTGTCGTTTGGCGCTCGGCGAGTTACTGTCTTTCGGCAGCCAGGTGTAATTGGACCATTTCGGCAAGCATCACTGTCCAGTTTTGACAAGGAATTAAATGTAATTCAGAAAAATGTGCCCAGACCTGTTTTCAAGCATCTGCTCCTCAATATCCTGTCTACTTTTCTCCCGTTGGTTTTTTGGTCCAATTCATATTTTTTTTGTGTATACCCTCATTTGTTATGAACAGTAGTGTGCTCAGCGTGAGATCTCAAGGTCAGCTAAAAAGTGAGAGATCTTTCTTGTCTGCACTTCGCTCTTCCTTCGGAAACTTTATTTGGCTTCATTCCGTCGTTGTGCGCAGGATGCGGGGAGATGCTGCATGAGGTAGGAGTGTTAAACGGTTATGTAAGCACCTCTGATCCCAAACCACGAGTTTCCCTTCCTGCTGTAATTAGGCTGCAGGGTTTTTCCTCAGAGCAGCGACTGATCCGTTCGACGAGATCCAGCGGAGGACAGACGAGTTCAGACAGCAGAGGGAAACGGCTGCTGCACTGTGTTTTAAACACAACAACACATGTACCAATTCAATAAATACTGGAGATATAGAGAAGGATAACAGGTACATTAATATTCCTGGTAACACTTTACAATAAGGGTACATTAACAAACATCAGTTCATTAACTATCAGTTAAATAGCAGGTAACTCATGCATTAAATAGCTGAATAAACATTATGCAGCCATAACTGGCGATTTATTCATTTCTGTTTCCTGTATTGTGAAGTTGAAAACATCCCTTCAGTTTCTCTGATGCAGCCCTTCAAACTGCACAAACACTTAATGATGTAATAATGAATAAATGAATACTTTAGCTGAGGTAAACATTATTTGTAAATGATTGCCAGGTGCATTAGTTAAATGTTAATCAGCTGTTTGTTAATGATTATTACAGCATTAACTGATGTTAATTATTGTACCCTTATTTTAAACCTCTACTGCACACTGTTGCCATAAGGCAACCCACCCTTTCTCTGGAAATTTCCTGAAATTTGAAAATAATCTTGTGCACTGATTGGTCCAAAATGCAAGGTAGATCACTGGGCTGACCAATTATATGCTTTGTTGACCTCACATGACACCAATTTCCAGCTAGTCCCATATTCCCCCACACTGTTGATGACTCGGAGTCATGGAAGAAACGCACCTGAAGCTGCACTGATTTCTTTCCATTTTTCAAATGTCTGCAGCATTTAAAAATATTTCAAGCATCTGTGATTAGTTCCAATCTTTTAAATTCATTTGAGTTTTGTTTCTATGTAATTACTGCCTTTTAATCCAACAAAATAGGGATGTTGCAATATGGCAGCACTGTGCGGTCATGGAACGATACTGCATGTGGTTTGAGTGAAAACCTAGGCAGTGATACAGAGTAGTTTTAAATTAGTTTGATAAGTAGAAATAAATAATGGATGCACAAATAAAAAGTGTATGGATGAATAGAATTACTATAGACTTTACTTTAAGAAATGTCTGTTTTACATTTACATTATTTTGTTCAGAAAATGGTCCTGTCCCGTTATATGGCAAGGCTGAGAGGAGGGCTGAAATGAGCCCTCAATTCGGCTGTTTTACATTTCAAATGGAATTGTGACAGCTTGTAAAGCTATATTGTAAAGAAATTCTCTATTCATAACATATTTAAACCAGTAATGTGACTGGCATTGCCATGTTATAAGAGAGAAAAAAAAAATTGTAAACGATACACTTTGACAAGGAATGATAGGAGATTCCAGCAAATATTTTGTAAATATGATTGCAGAATATCTTTGAATTGCTGTTGTATTTGTTGAACAACCCCCTGAAATCAATGGTGGTCATATTTCAAGTCTTTCCATACAATAAAATCATTTCATTTTTGTAAGAAAGGTCTGTAATCTTCTATGAACTTCATGTCATTTTGGGAAAAAAATGCATTCGTGCATTCCATTGCTGCATTATGTTGCCATATGACAACGCACCCCAAAGTACCCGCCAAAAAAATAAAATCTTAAAAATTTGTTTATTTGAGACCATTTTAAATTATATGCAACAGTGAAATGTTTTTTCCATGGTTACATAATAATGCGGGCAGCAGAGGGTTAAAGCTGGACAATATTCTTTCAACAGGAACATTCAAACTAATAAAATATTTAATACAATTAAATATATTAGAATAATACACCAGGAATCCACCAGCACTCTTGCAAATATGGAAAGCTATACTGCAGGGCATATAAGGATAAAAAAATAGTTTAGCTGATAAAAAAAATAAAGCAGCAGTGAAAATGCAAACCTCCCTACCCAGTGATCCTGTAACCCTGATTGACATCCAGTTACCCTGTAAACCTGCTTTATAACCAGTGACCCTGTAACCCTGCTTTATACCCAGTGACCCTGTAACCCTGATTGATATCCAGTTACCCTGTAACCCTGCTTTATACCCAGTGACCCTGTAACCCTGCTTTATACCCAGTGACCCTGTAACCCTGCTTTATACCCAGTGACCCTGTAACCCTGATTATATCCAGTGACCCTGTAACCCTGCTTTATACCCAGTGACCCTGTAACCCTGCTTTATACCCAGTGACCCTGTAACCCTGATTTATATCCAGTGACCCTGTAACCCTGATTTATACCCAGTGACCCTGTAGCCCTGCTTTATACCCAGTGACCCTGTAACCCTGATTTATTTCTAGTGACCCTTTAACCCTGCTTTATAACCAGCAATCCTGTCACCCTGATTTATATCCAGTCATCCTGTAACCATGCTTCATAACCAGTGGCCCTGTAACCCTGCTTTATATCCAGTGAGCCTGTAACCCTGATTTATATCCAGTGACCCTGTAACCCTGCTTTATCACCAGTGACCCTGCAACCTTGCTTTATAAACAGCGACCCTCTAAACTTGCTTTATAACCAGCAACCCTGTAACCCTGCTTTATAATCAGCGACCTTGGAAACCTGCTCTTTATCCAGTGACCCTGTAACCCTGCTTTATATCCAGTGACCTGTCACCGTGCTTTTTATGCAGCGACCCTGTAACCCTGCTTTACAACCAGCTACCCTGTAAACCTGCTTTATAACCAGTGACCCTGTAACCCTGAGTTATTTCTAGTGACCCTCTAACCCTGCTTCATAACCACCGACCTTGGAAACCTGCTTTATATCCACTGACCCTGTAACCCTGCTTTATATCCAGTGACCCTGTAAACCTGCTTTATACCCAGTGACCCTATAACCCTGATTTATATCCAGTGACCCTGTAACCCTGCTTTATACCCAGTGACCCTGTAACCCTGCTTTATACCCAGTGACCCTGTAACCCTGCTTTATACCCAGTGACCCTGTAACCCTGATTATATCCAGTGACCCTGTAACCCTGCTTTATACCCAGTGACCCTGTAACCCTGCTTTATACCCAGTGACCCTGTAACCCTGCTTTATACCCAGTGACCCTGTAACCCTGCTTTATACCCAGTGACCCTGTAACCCTGCTTTATACCCAGTGACCCAGTAACCCTGCTTTATACCCAGTGACCCTGTAAACCTGCTTTATATCCAGTGACCCTGTCACCGTGCTTTTTATGCAGCGACCCTGTAACCCTGATTTATATCCATTGACTCTGTAACCCTGATTTATACCCAGTGACCCTGTAGCCCTGCTTTATACCCAGTGACCCTGTAACCCTGATTTATTTCTAGTGACCCTTTAACCCTGCTTTATAACCAGCAACCCTGTCACCCTGATTTATATCCAGTCATCCTGTAACCATGCTTCATAACCAGTGGCCCTGTAACCCTGCTTTATATCCAGTGAGCCTGTAACCCTGATTTATATCCAGTGACCCTGTAACCCTGCTTTATCACCAGTGACCTTGCAACCTTGCTTGATAAACAGCGACCCTCTAAACTTGCTTTATAACCAGCAACCCTGTAACCCTGCTTTATAATCAGCGACCTTGGAAACCTGCTCTTTATCCAGTGACCCTGTAACCCTGCTTTATATCCAGTGACCCTGTAAACCTGCTTTATATCCCGTGACGCTGTAACCCTGATTCATATCCAGTGACCCTGTAACCCTGCTTTATAACCTGCGACCCTGTAAACCTGCTTCATATCCAGTGACCCTCTAAACTTGCTTTATAACCAGCAACCCTGTAACCCTGCTTTATAATCAGCGACCTTGGAAACCTGCTCTTTATTCAGTGACACTGAAACCCTGCTTTATATCCAGTGACCCTGTCACCGTGCTTTTTATGCAGCGACCCTGTAACCCTGCTTTACAACCAGCTACCCTGTAAACCTGCTTTATATCCAGTTACCCTGTAACCCTGCTTTATATCCAGTTACCCTGTAACCCTGCTTTATACCCATTGACCCTGTAGCCCTGCTTTATACCCAGTGACCCTGTAACCCTGATTTATTTCTAGTGACCCTTTAACCCTGCTTTATAACCAGCAACCCTGTAACCCTGATTTATATCCAGTCACCCTGTAACCATGCTTCATAACCAGTGGCCCTGTAACCCTGCTTTATATCCAGTGACCCTGTAACCCTGATTTATATCCAGTGACCCTGTAACCCTGCTTTATAACCAGCGACCCGGTAAACCTGCTTTATATCCAGTGACCCTGTAACCCTGATTCATATCCAGTGACCCTGTAACCCTGCTTTATAACCAGTGACCCTGCAACCTTGCTTTATAACCAGCGACCCTGTGAACTTGCCTTATATCCAGTGACCCTGTAACCCTGAGTTATTTCTAGTGACCCTCTAACCCTGCTTCATAACCAGCGACCTTGAAAACCTGCTTAATATCGACTGACCCTGTAACCCTGCTTTATTTCCAGTGACCCTGTAAACCTGCTTTATATCCAGTGACCCTGCAACCCTGATTCATATCCAGTGACCCTGTAACCCTGCTTTATAACCAGTGACCCTGCAACCTTGCTTTATAACCAGCGACCCTGTGAACTTGCCTTATTTCCAGTGACCCTGTAACCCTGAGTTATTTCTAGTGACCCTCTAACCCTGCTTCATAACCAGCGACCTTGGAAACCTGCTTTATATCCACTGACCCTGTAACCCTGCTTTATAACCAGCGACCCTGTAACCCTGATTCATATCCAGTGACCCTGTAACCCTGCTTTATAACCAGTGACCCTGCAACCTTGCTTTATAACCAGCGACCCTGTGAACTTGCCTTATATCCAGTGACCCTGTAACCCTGAGTTATTTCTAGTGACTCTCTAACCCTGCTTCATAACCAGCGACCTTGGAAACCTGCTTTATATCCACTGACCCTGTAACCCTGCTTTATATCCAGTGACCCTGTAAACCTGCTTTATAACCAGGTACCCAATAAACCTGCTTAATATTCAGTGTTCCTGTAACCCTGATTTATATCCAGTCACCCAGTAACCCTGCTTTAAAACCAGCGACCCTGTAACCCTGCTTTATATCCACTGACGCTGTAGCCCTGCTTTTTACCCAGTGACCCTGTAAACCTGCTTTATACCCAGTGACCCGGTAACCCTGCTTTATAACCAGCGACCAAGTAAACATGCTTTATATCCAGTGACGCTGTAACCCTGATTTATATCCAATGACTCTGTAACCCTGCTTCATAACCAATGACCCTGTTACCCTGCTTTATATCCAGTGACCCTGTTACCATGCTATATACCAGTGACCCTGTAACCCTGCTTTATAACCAGTGACCCTGTCAAGCTGCTTTAGATCCAGTGACCCTGTAACCCTGATTTATATCTAGTGACCCTGTAACCGTACTTCATACCCAGTGACCCTGTAAGCCTACTTTATATCCAGTGACCCTGTAACACTGCTTTATACCCAGTGACCTTGCAACCCTGCTTTAAAACCAGCGACCCTGTAAACATGCTTTATATCCAGTGACCCTGTAACCTTGATTTTTCTCGAGTGACCCTATAACCCTGCTTAAAAACCGGCAACCCTGTAACCCTGATTTATATCCAGTCACCTTGTAACCCAGCTTTATAACCAGCGACCTTGGAAACCTGCTTTATATCCAGTGACCCTGTAACCCTGCTTTATACCCAGTGACCCTGTAACCCGGCTTTATACCCATTGACCCTGTAACCCTGCTTTATATCCAGCGACCCTGTAACCCAGCTTTATATCCAGTGACCCTGTCACCGTGCTTTTTATGCAGCGACCCTGTAACCCTGCTTTACAACCAGCAACCCTGTAAACCTGCTTTATATCCAGTGACCCTGTAACCCTGATTCATGTCCAGTGACCCTGTAACCCTGCTTTATAACCAGTGACCCTGCAACCTTGCTTTATAACCAGCGACCCTGTGAACTTGCCTTATATCCAGTGACCCTGTAACCCTGAGTTATTTCTAGTGACCCTCTAACCCTGCTTCATAACCAGCGACCTTGGAAACCTGCTTAATATCGACTGAGGCTGTAACGCTGGTTTATATCCAGTTACCCTGTAAACCTGCTTTATATGCAGTGACCCTTCAAGCCTGATTCATATCCAGTGACCCTGTAACCCTGCTTTATAACCAGTGACCCTGCAACCTTGCTTTATAACCAGCGACCCTGTGAACTTGCCTTATTTCCAGTGACCCTGTAACCCTGAGTTATTTCTAGTGACCCTCTAACCCTGCTTCATAACCAGCGACCTTGGAAACCTGCTTTATATCCACTGACCCTGTAACCCTGCTTTATAACCAGCGACCCGGTAAACCTGCTTTATATCCAGTGACCCTGTAACCCTGATTCATATCCAGTGACCCTGTAACCCTGCTTTATAACCAGTGACCCTGCAACCTTGCTTTATAACCAGCGACCCTGTGAACTTGCCTTATATCCAGTGACCCTGTAACCCTGAGTTATTTCTAGTGACTCTCTAACCCTGCTTCATAACCAGCGACCTTGGAAACCTGCTTTATATCCACTGACCCTGTAACCCTGCTTTATATCCAGTGACCCTGTAAACCTGCTTTATATCCAGTGACCCAATAAACCTGCTTAATATTCAGTGTTCCTGTAACCCTGATTTATATCCAGTCACCCAGTAACCCTGCTTTATAACCAGCGACCCTGTAACCCTGATTTATATCCAGTCACCCAGTAACCCTGCTTTATAACCAGCGACCCTGTAATCCTGCTTTATATCCAGTGACCCTGTAACCCTGCTTTATATCCAGTGACGCTGTAACCCGGCTTTATACCCAGTGACCCTGTAACCCTGCTTTATATCCAGCGACCCTGTAACCCTGTCTTTATAAACAGCTACCCTGTGACCTCGCTTCATATCCAGTGACCCTGTAACCCTGATTTATATTCAGTGAACTTGTAACCCAGCTTTATACCCAGTGACCCAGTAAACCTGCTTTGAACCCAGTGACCCTGTAATCCTGCTTTATAACCTGCAACCCTGTAACCCTGATTTATTTCCAGTCACCCAGTAACCCTGCTTTATAACCAGGGACCCTGTAACCCTGTTTTATATCCAGTGACCCTGTAACAATGCTTTATATCCAGTGACGCTGTAACCCGGCTTTATACCCAGTGACCCTGTAACCCTGCTTTATATCCAGTGATCCTGTAACCCTGCTTTATATCCAGTGACGCTGTAGCCCTGCTTTATACCCAGTGACCCTGTAAACCTGCTTTATACCCAGTGACCCGGTAACCCTGCTTTATAACCAGCGACCAAGTAAACATGCTTTATATCCAGTGACGCTGTAACCCTGATTTATATCCAATGACTCTGTAACCCTGCTTCATAACCAATGACCCTGTAATCCTGCTTTATATCCAGTGACCCTGTTACCATGCTATATACCAGTGACCCTGTAACCCTGCTTTATAACCAGTGACCCTGTCAAGCTGCTTTATATCCAGTGACCCTGTAACCCTGATTTATATCTAGTGACCCTGTAACCGTACTTCATACCCAGTGACCCTGTAAGCCTACTTTATATCCAGTGACCCTGTAACACTGCTTTATACCCAGTGACCTTGCAACCCTGCTTTAAAACCAGCGACCCTGTAAACATGCTTTATATCCAGTGACCCTGTAACCTTGATTTTTCTCGAGTGACCCTATAACCCTGCTTAAAAACCGGCAACCCTGTAACCCTGATTTATATCCAGTCACCTTGTAACCCAGCTTTATAACCAGCGACCTTGGAAACCTGCTTTATATCCAGTGACCCTGTAACCCTGCTTTATACCCAGTGACCCTGTAACCCGGCTTTATACCCATTGACCCTGTAACCCTGCTTTATATCCAGCGACCCTGTAACCCAGCTTTATATCCAGTGACCCTGTCACCGTGCTTTTTATGCAGCGACCCTGTAACCCTGCTTTACAACCAGCAACCCTGGAAACCTGCTTTATATCCAGTGACCCTGTAACCCTGATTCATATCCAGTGACCCTGTAACCCTGCTTTATAACCAGTGACCCTGCAACCTTGCTTTATAACCAGCGACCCTGTGAACTTGCCTTATATCCAGTGACCCTGTAACCCTGAGTTATTTCTAGTGACCCTCTAACCCTGCTTCATAACCAGCGACCTTGGAAACCTGCTTAATATCGACTGACCCTGTAACCCTGCTTTATATCCAGTGACCCTGTAAACCTGCTTTATATCCAGTGACCCTGCAACCCTGATTCATATCCAGTGACCCTGTAACCCTGCTTTATTACCAGTGACCCTGCAACCTTGCTTTATAACCAGCGACCCTGTGAACTTGCCTTATATCCAGTGACCCTGTAACCCTGAGTTATTTCTAGTGACCCTCTAACCCTGCTTCATAACCAGAGACCTTGGAAACCTGCTTTATATCCACTGACCCTGTAACCCTGCTTTATAACCAGCGACCCGGAAAACCTGCTTTATATCCAGTGACCCTGTAACCCTGATTCATATCCAGTGACCCTGTAACCCTGCTTTATAACCAGTGACCCTGCAACCTTGCTTTATAACCAGCGACCCTGTGAACTTGCCTTATATCCAGTGACCCTGTAACCCTGAGTTATTTCTAGTGACTCTCTAACCCTGCTTCATAACCAGCGACCTTGGAAACCTGCTTTATATCCACTGACCCTGTAACCCTGCTTTATATCCAGTGACCCTGTAAACCTGCTTTATAACCAGGTACCCAATAAACCTGCTTAATATTCAGTGTTCCTGTAACCCTGATTTATATCCAGTCACCCAGTAACCCTGCTTTATAACCAGCGACCCTGTAACCCTGATTTATATCCAGTCACCCAGTAACCCTGCTTTATAACCAGTGACCCTGTAACCCTGATTTATATCCAGTGACTCTGTAACCCTGATTTATACCCAGTGACCCTGTAACCCTGATTTATATCCAGTGACCCTGTAACCCTGATTTATACCCAGTGACCCTGTAGCCCTGCTTTATACCCAGTGACCCTGTAACCCTGATTTATTTCTAGTGACCCTTTAACCCTGCTTTATAACCAGCAATCCTGTCACCCTGATTTATATCCAGTCATCCTGTAACCATGCTTCATAACCAGTGGCCCTGTAACCCTGCTTTATATCCAGTGAGCCTGTAACCCTGATTTATATCCGGTGACCCTGTAACCCTGCTTTATCACCAGTGACCCTGCAACCTTGCTTTATAAACAGCGACCCTCTAAACTTGCTTTATAACCAGCAACCCTGTAACCCTGCTTTATAATCAGCGACCTTGGAAACCTGCTCTTTATCCAGTGACCCTGTAACCCTGCTTTATATCCAGTGACCTGTCACCGTGCTTTTTATGCAGCGACCCTGTAACCCTGCTTTACAACCAGCTACCCTGTAAACCTGCTTTATAACCAGTGACCCTGTAACCCTGAGTTATTTCTAGTGACCCTCTAACCCTGCTTCATAACCACCGACCTTGGAAACCTGCTTTATATCCAGTTACCCTGTAAACCTGCTTTATAACCAGTGACCCTGTAACCCTGCTTTATACCCAGTGACCCTATAACCCTGATTTATATCCAGTGACCCTGTAACCCTGCTTTATACCCAGTGACCCTGTAACCCTGCTTTATACCCAGTGACCCTGTAACCCTGCTTTATACCCAGTGACCCTGTAACCCTGATTATATCCAGTGACCCTGTAACCCGGCTTTATACCCAGCTACCCTGTAACCCTGCTTTTTAACCTGTGACCCTGTAACCCTGCTTTATACCCAATGACCCTGTAACCCTGCTTTATACCCAGTGACCCTGTAACCCTGCTTTATACCCAGTGACCCTGTAACCCTGCTTTATATCCAGTGACCCTGTCACCGTGCTTTTTATGCAGCGACCCTGTAACCCTGATTTATATCCATTGACCCTGTAACCCTGATTTATACCCAGTGACCCTGTAGCCCTGCTTTATACCCAGTGACCCTGTAACCCTGATTTATTTCTAGTGACCCTTTAACCCTGCTTTATAACCAGCAACCCTGTCACCCTGATTTATATGCAGTCATCCTGTAACCATGCTTCATAACCAGTGGCCCTGTAACCCTACTTTATATCCAGTGACCCTGTAACCCTGCTTTATATCCAGTGACCCTGTAACCCTGCTTTATCACCAGTGACCTTGCAACCTTGCTTGATAAACAGCGACCCTCTAAACTTGCTTTATAACCAGCAACCCTGTAACCCTGCTTTATAATCAGCGACCTTGGAAACCTGCTCTTTATCCAGTGACCCTGTAACCCTGCTTTATATCCAGTGACCTGTCACCGTGCTTTTTATGCAGCGACCCTGTAACCCTGCTTTACAACCAGCTACCCTGTAAACCTGCTTTATATCCAGTGACCCTGTAACCCTGAGTTATTTCTAGTGACCCTGTAACCCTGTTTCATAACCAGCGACCTTGGAAACCTGCTTTATATCCACTGACCCTGTAACCCTGCTTTATGTCCAGTGACCCTGTAAACGTGCTTTATATCCAGTGACGCTGTAACCCTGATTCATATCCAGTGACCCTGTAACCCTGCTTTATAACCTGCGACCCTGTAAACCTGCTTCATATCCAGTGACCCTCTAAACTTGCTTTATAAACACCAACCCTGTAACCCTGCTTTATAATCAGCGACCTTGGAAACCTGCTCTTTATTCAGTGACACTGAAACCCTGCTTTATATCCAGTGACCCTGTCACCGTGCTTTTTATGCAGCGACCCTGTAACCCTGCTTTACAACGAGCTACCCTGTAAACCTGCTTTATATCCAGTGACCCTGTAACCCTGATTTATATCCACTGACCCTGTAACCCTGCTTTATACCCAGTGACCCTGTAGCCCTGCTTTATATCCAGTGACCCTGTAACCCTGATTTATTTCTAGTGACCCATTAACCCTGCTTTATAACCAGTGACCCTGTAACCCTGATTTATATCCAGTCACCCTGTAACCATGCTTCATAACCAGTGGCCCTGTAACCCTGCTTTATATCCAGTGACCCTGTAACCCTGAGTTATTTCTAGTGACCCTCTAACCCTGCTTCATAACCAGCGACCTTGAAAACCTGCTTAATATCGACTGACCCTGTAACCCTGCTTTATTTCCAGTGACCCTGTAAACCTGCTTTATATCCAGTGACCCTGCAACCCTGATTCATATCCAGTGACCCTGTAACCCTGCTTTATAACCAGTGACCCTGCAACCTTGCTTTATAACCAGCGACCCTGTGAACTTGCCTTATATCCAGTGACCCTGTAACCCTGAGTTATTTCTAGTGACCCTCTAACCCTGCTTCATAACCAGAGACCTTGGAACCCTGCTTTATATGCACTGACCCTGTAACCCTGCTTTATAACCAGCGACCCGGTAAACCTGCTTTATATCCAGTGACCCTGTAACCCTGATTCATATCCAGTGACCCTGTAACCCTGCTTTATAACCAGTGACCCTGCAACCTTGCTTTATAACCAGCGACCCTGTGAACTTGCCTTATATCCAGTGACCCTGTAACCCTGAGTTATTTCTAGTGACTCTCTAATCCTGCTTCATAACCAGCGACCTTGGAAACCTGCTTTATATCCACTGACCCTGTAACCCTGCTTTATATCCAGTGACCCTGTAAACCTGCTTTATAACCAGGTACCCAATAAACCTGCTTAATATTCAGTGTTCCTGTAACCCTGATTTATATCCAGTCACCCAGTAACCCTGCTTTATAACCAGCGACCCTGTAACCCTGCTTTATATCCAGTGACGCTGTAGCCCTGCTTAATACCCAGTGACCCTGTAAACCTGCTTTATACCCAGTGACCCGGTAACCCTGCTTTATAACCAGCGACCAAGTAAACATGCTTTATATCCAGTGACGCTGTAACCCTGATTTATATCCAATGACTCTGTAACCCTGCTTCATAACCAATGACCCTGTTACCCTGCTTTATATCCAGTGACCCTGTTACCATGCTATATACCAGTGACCCTGTAACCCTGCTTTATAACCAGTGACCCTGTCAAGCTGCTTTAGATCCAGTGACCCTGTAACCCTGATTTATATCTAGTGACCCTGTAACCGTACTTCATACCCAGTGACCCTGTAAGCCTACTTTATATCCAGTGACCCTGTAACACTGCTTTATACCCAGTGACCTTGCAACCCTGCTTTAAAACCAGCGACCCTGTAAACATGCTTTATATCCAGTGACCCTGTAACCTTGATTTTTCTCGAGTGACCCTATAACCCTGCTTAAAAACCGGCAACCCTGTAACCCTGATTTATATCCAGTCACCTTGTAACCCAGCTTTATAACCAGCGACCTTGGAAACCTGCTTTATATCTTGTGACCCTGTAACCCTGCTTTATACACAGTGACCCTGTAACCCGGCTTTATACCCAGTGACCCTGTAACCCTGCTTTATATCCAGCGACCCTGTAACCCAGCTTTATATCCAGTGACCCTGTCCCCGTGCTTTTTATGCAGCGACCCTGTAACCCTGCTTTACAACCAGCAACCCTGTAAACCTGCTTTATATCCAGTGACCCTGTAACCCTGATTCATATCCAGTGACCCTGTAACCCTGCTTTATAACCAGTGATCCTGCAACCTTGCTTTATAACCAGCGACCCTGTGAACTTGCCTTATATCCAGTGACCCTGTAACCCTGAGTTATTTCTAGTGACCCTCTAACCCTGCTTCATAACCAGCGACCTTGGAAACCTGCTTAATATCGACTGACCCTCTAACCCTGCTTTATATCCAGTGACCCTGTAAACCTGCTTTATATCCAGTGACCCTGCAACCCTGATTCATATCCAGTGACCCTGTAACCCTGCTTTATAACCAGTGACCCTGCAACCTTGCTTTATAACCAGCGACCCTGTGAACTTGCCTTATATCCAGTGACCCTGTAACCCTGAGTTATTTCTAGTGACCCTCTAACCCTGCTTCATAACCAGAGACCTTGGAAACCTGCTTTATATCCACTGACCCTGTAACCCTGCTTTATAACCAGCGACCCGGTAAACCTGCTTTATAACCAGCGACCCTGTAACCCTGATTCATATCCAGTGACCCTGTAACCCTGCTTTATAACCAGTGACCCTGCAACCTTGCTTTATAACCAGCGACCCTGTGAACTTGCCTTATATCCAGTGACCCTGTAACCCTGAGTTATTTCTAGTGACTCTCTAACCCTGCTTCATAACCAGCGACCTTGGAAACCTGCTTTATATCCACTGACCCTGTAACCCTGCTTTATATCCACTGACCCTGTAAACCTGCTTTATAACCAGGTACCCAATAAACCTGCTTAATATTCAGTGTTCCTGTAACCCTGATTTATATCCAGTCACCCAGTAACCCTGCTTTATAACCAGCGACCCTGTAACCCTGATTTATATCCAGTCACCCAGTAACCCTGCTTTATAACCAGCGACCCTGTAATCCTGCTTTATATCCAGTGACCCTGTAACCCTGCTTTATATCCAGTGACGCTGTAACCCGGCTTTATACCCAGTGACCCTGTAACCCTGCTTTATATCCAGCGACCCTGTAACCCTGTCTTTATAAACAGCTACCCTGTGACCTCGCTTTATATCCAGTGACCCTGTAACCCTGATTTATATTCAGTGAACTTGTAACCCAGCTTTATACCCTGTGACCCAGTAAACCTGCTTTGAACCCAGTGACCCTGTAATCCTGCTTTCTAACCTGCAACCCTGTAACCCTGATTTATTTCCAGTCACCCAGTAACCCTGCTTTATAACCAGGGACCCTGTAACCCTGCTTTATATCCAGTGACCCTGTAACCCTGCTTTATATCCAGTGACGCTGTAACCCGGCTTTATACCCAGTGACCCTGTAACCCTGCTTTATATCCAGTGATCCTGTAACCCTGCTTTATATCCAGTGACGCTGTAGCCCTGCTTTATACCCAGTGACCCTGTAAACCTGCTTTATACCCAGTGACCCGGTAACCCTGCTTTATAACCAGCGACCAAGTAAACATGCTTTATATCCAGTGACGCTGTAACCCTGATTTATATCCAATGACTCTGTAACCCTGCTTCATAACCAATGACCCTGTAATCCTGCTTTATATCCAGTGACCCTGTTACCATGCTATATACCAGTGACCCTGTAACCCTGCTTTATAACCAGTGACCCTGTCAAGCTGCTTTATATCCAGTGACCCTGTAACCCTGATTTATATCTAGTGACCCTGTAACCGTACTTCATATCCAGTGACCCTGTAAGCCTACTTTATATCCAGTGACCCTGTAACACTGCTTTATACCCAGTGACCTTGCAACCCTGCTTTAAAACCAGCGACCCTGTAAACATGCTTTATATCCAGTGACCCTGTAACCTTGATTTTTCTCGAGTGACCCTATAACCCTGCTTAAAAACCGGCAACCCTGTAACCCTGATTTTTATCCAGTCACCTTGTAACCCAGCTTTATAACCAGCGACCTTGGAAACCTGCTTTATATCCAGTGACCCTGTAACCCTGCTTTATACCCAGTGACCCTGTAACCCGGCTTTATACCCATTGACCCTGTAACCCTGCTTTATATCCAGCGACCGTGTAACCCAGCTTTATATCCAGTGACCCTGTCACCGTGCTTTTTATGCAGCGACCCTGTAACCCTGCTTTACAACCAGCAACCCTGGAAACCTGCTTTATATCCAGTGACCCTGTAACCCTGATTCATATCCAGTGACCCTGTAACCCTGCTTTATAACCAGTGACCCTGCAACCTTGCTTTATAACCAGCGACCCTGTGAACTTGCCTTATATCCAGTGACCCTGTAACCCTGAGTTATTTCTAGTGACCCTCTAACCCTGCTTCATAACCAGCGACCTTGGAAACCTGCTTAATATCGACTGACCCTGTAACCCTGCTTTATATCCAGTGACCCTGTAAACCTGCTTTATATCCAGTGACCCTGCAACCCTGATTCATATCCAGTGACCCTGTAACCCTGCTTTATAACCAGTGACCCTGCAACCTTGCTTTATAACCAGCGACCCTGTGAACTTGCCTTATATCCAGTGACCCTGTAACCCTGAGTTATTTCTAGTGACCCTCTAACCCTGCTTCATAACCAGAGACCTTGGAAACCTGCTTTATATCCACTGACCCTGTAACCCTGCTTTATAACCAGCGACCCGGTAAACCTGCTTTATATCCAGTGACCCTGTAACCCTGATTCATATCCAGTGACCCTGTAACCCTGCTTTATAACCAGTGACCCTGCAACCTTGCTTTATAACCAGCGACCCTGTGAACTTGCCTTATATCCAGTGACCCTGTAACCCTGAGTTATTTCTAGTGACTCTCTAACCCTGCTTCATAACCAGCGACCTTGGAAACCTGCTTTATATCCACTGACCCTGTAACCCTGCTTTATATCCAGTGACCCTGTAAACCTGCTTTATAACCAGGTACCCAATAAACCTGCTTAATATTCAGTGATCCTGTAACCCTTATTTATATTCAGTCACCCAGTAACCCTGCTTTATAACCAGCGACCCTGTAACCCTGATTTATATCCAGTCACCCAGTAACCCTGCTTTATAACCAGCGACCCTGTAATCCTGCTGTATATCCAGTGACCCTGTAACCCTGCTTTATATCCAGTGACGCTGTAACCCGGCTTTATACCCAGTGACCCTGTAACCCTGCTTTATATCCAGCGACCCTGTAACCCTGTCTTTATAAACAGCTACCCTGTGACCTCGCTTTATATCCAGTGACCCTGTAACCCTGATTTATATTCAGTGAACTTGTAACCCAGCTTTATACCCAGTGACCCAGTAAACCTGCTTTGAACCCAGTGACCCTGTAATCCTGCTTTATAACCTGCAACCCAGTAACCCTGCTTTATAACCAGGGACCCTGTAACCCTGCTTTATATCCAGTGACCCTGTAACCCTGCTTTATATCCAGTGACGCTGTAACCCGGCTTTATACCCAGTGACCCTGTAACCCTGCTTTATATCCAGTGATCCTGTAACCCTGCTTTATATCCAGTGACGCTGTAGCCCTGCTTTATACCCAGTGACCCTGTAAACCTGCTTTATACCCAGTGACCCGGTAACCCTGCTTTATAACCAGCGACCAAGTAAACATGCTTTATATCCAGTGACGCTGTAACCCTGATTTATATCCAATGACTCTGTAACCCTGCTTCATAACCAATGACCCTGTTACCCTGCTTTATATCCAGTGACCCTGTTACCATGCTATATACCAGTGACCCTGTAACCCTGCTTTATAACCAGTGACCCTGTCAAGCTGCTTTATATCCAGTGACCCTGTAACCCTGATTTATATCTAGTGACCCTGTAACCGTACTTCATACCCAGTGACCCTGTAAGCCTACTTTATATCCAGTGACCCTGTAACACTGCTTTATACCCAGTGACCTTGCAACCCTGCTTTAAAACCAGCGACCCTGTAAACATGCTTTATATCCAGTGACCCTGTAACCTTGATTTTTCTCGAGTGACCCTATAACCCTGCTTAAAAACCGGCAACCCTGTAACCCTGATTTATATCCAGTCACCTTGTAACCCATCTTTATAACCAGCGACCTTGGAAACCTGCTTTATATCCAGTGACCCTGTAACCCTGCTTTATACCCAGTGACCCTGTAACCCGGCTTTATACCCATTGACCCTGTAACCCTGCTTTATATCCAGCGACCCTGTAACCCAGCTTTATATCCAGTGATCCTGTCACCGTGCTTTTTATGCAGCGACCCTGTAACCCTGCTTTACAACCAGCAACCCTGTAAACCTGCTTTATATCCAGTGACCCTGTAACCCTGATTCATATCCAGTGACCCTGTAACCCTGCTTTATAACCAGTGACCCTGCAACCTTGCTTTATAACCAGCGACCCTGTGAACTTGCCTTATATCCAGTGACCCTGTAACCCTGAGTTATTTCTAGTGACCCTCTAACCCTGCTTCATAACCAGCGACCTTGGAAACCTGCTTAATATCGACTGACCCTGTAACCCTGCTTTATATCCAGTGACCCTGTAAACCTGCTTTATATCCAGTGACCCTGCAACCCTGATTCATATCCAGTGACCCTGTAACCCTGCTTTATAACCAGTGACCCTGCAACCTTGCTTTATAACCAGCGACCCTGTGAACTTGCCTTATATCCAGTGACCCTGTAACCCTGAGTTATTTCTAGTGACCCTCTAACCCTGCTTCATAACCAGAGACCTTGGAAACCTGCTTTATATCCACTGACCCTGTAACCCTGCTTTATAACCAGCAACCCGGTAAACCTGCTTTATATCCAGTGACCCTGTAACCCTGATTCATATCCAGTGACCCTGTAACCCTGCTTTATAACCAGTGACCCTGCAACCTTGCTTTATAACCAGCGACCCTGTGAACTTGCCTTATATCCAGTGACCCTGTAACCCTGAGTTATTTCTAGTGACTCTCTAACCCTGCTTCATAACCAGCGACCTTGGAAACCTGCTTTATATCCACTGACCCTGTAACCCTGCTTTATATCCAGTGACCCTGTAAACCTGCTTTATAACCAGGTACCCAATAAACCTGCTTAATATTCAGTGTTCCTGTAACCCTGATTTATATCCAGTCACCCAGTAACCCTGCTTTATAACCAGCGACCCTGTAACCCTGATTTATATCCAGTCACCCAGTAACCCTGCTTTATAACCAGCGACCCTGTAATCCTGCTTTATATCCAGTGACCCTGTAACCCTGCTTTATATCCAGTGACGCTGTAACCCGGCTTTATACCCAGTGACCCTGTAACCCTGCTTTATATCCAGCGACCCTGTAACCCTGTCTTTATAAACAGCTACCCTGTGACCTCGCTTTATATCCAGTGACCCTGTAACCCTGATTTATATTCAGTGAACTTGTAACCCAGCTTTATACCCAGTGACCCAGTAAACCTGCTTTGAACCCAGTGACCCTGTAATCCTGCTTTATAACGTGCAACCCTGTAACCCTGATTTATATCCAGTCACCCAGTAACCCTGCTTTATATCCAGTCACCCAGTAACCCTGCTTTATAACCAGGGACCCTGTAACCCTGCTTTATATCCAGTGACCCTGTAACCCTGCTTTATATCCAGTGACCCTGTAACCCTGCTTTATATCCAGTGACGCTGTAACCCGGCTTTATACCCAGTGACCCTGTAACCCTGCTTTATATCCAGTGATCCTGTAACCCTGCTTTATATCCAGTGACGCTGTAGCCCTGCTTTATACCCAGTGACCCTGTAAACCTGCTTTATACCCAGTGACCCGGTAACCCTGCTTTATAACCAGCGACCAAGTAAACATGCTTTATATCCAGTGACGCTGTAACCCTGATTTATATCCAATGACTCTGTAACCCTGCTTCATAACCAATGACCCTGTTACCCTGCTTTATATCCAGTGACCCTGTTACCATGCTATATACCAGTGACCCTGTAACCCTGCTTTATAACCAGTGACCCTGTCAAGCTGCTTTATATCCAGTGACCCTGTAACCCTGATTTATATCTAGTGACCCTGTAACCGTACTTCATACCCAGTGACCCTGTAAGCCTACTTTATATCCAGTGACCCTGTAACACTGCTTTATACCCAGTGACCTTGCAACCCTGCTTTAAAACCAGCGACCCTGTAAACATGCTTTATATCCAGTGACCCTGTAACCTTGATTTTTCTCGAGTGACCCTATAACCCTGCTTAAAAACCGGCAACCCTGTAACCCTGATTTATATCCAGTCACCTTGTAACCCAGCTTTATAACCAGCGACCTTGGAAACCTGCTTTATATCCAGTGACCCTGTAACCCTGCTTTATACCCAGTGACCCTGTAACCCGGCTTTATACCCAGTGACCCTGTAACCCTGCTTTATATCCAGCGACCCTGTAACCCAGCTTTATATCCAGTGACCCTGTCACCGTGCTTTTTATGCAGCGACCCTGTAACCCTGCTTTTCAACCAGCAACCCTGTAAACCTGCTTTATATCCAGTGACCCTGTAATCCTGATTTATATCCACTGACCCTGTAAACCTGCTTTATACCCAGTGACCCTGTAGCCCTGCTTTATACACATGACCCTGTAACCCTGATTTATTTCTAGTGACCCTTTAACCCTGCTTTATAACCAGCAACCCTGTAACCCTGATTTATATCCAGTCACCCTGTAACCATGCTTCATAACCAGTGGCCCTGTAACCCTGCTTTATATCCAGTGACCCTGTAACCCTGATTTATATCCATTGACCCTGTAACCCTGCTTTATAACCAGCGACCCGGTAAACCTGCTTTATATCCAGTGACCCTGTAACCCTGCTTTATAACCAGTGACCCTGCAACCTTGCTTTATAACCAGCGACCCTGTGAACTTGCCTTATATCCAGTGACCCTGTAACCCTGAGTTATTTCTAGTGACCCTCTAACCCTGTTTCATGACCAGCGACCTTGGAAACCTGCTTAATATCGACTGACCCTGTAACCCTGCTTTATATCCAGTGACCCTGTAAACCTGCTTTATATCCAGTGACCCTGCAACCCTGATTCATATCCAGTGACCCTGTAACCCTGCTTTATAACCAGTGACCCTGCAACCTTGCTTTATAACCAGCGACCCTGTGAACTTGCCTTATATCCAGTGACCCTGTAACCCTGAGTTATTTCTAGTGACCCTCTAACCCTGCTTCATAACCAGAGACCTTGGAAACCTGCTTTATATCCACTGACCCTGTAACCCTGCTTTATAACCAGCGACCCGGTAAACCTGCTTTATATCCAGTGACCCTGTAACCCTGATTCATATCCAGTGACCCTGTAACCCTGCTTTATAACCAGTGACCCTGCAACCTTGCTTTATAACCAGCGACCCTGTGAACTTGCCTTATATCCAGTGACCCTGTAACCCTGAGTTATTTCTAGTGACTCTCTAACCCTGCTTCATAACCAGCGACCTTGGAAACCTGCTTTATATCCACTGACCCTGTAACCCTGCTTTATATCCAGTGACCCTGTAAACCTGCTTTATAACCAGGTACCCAATAAACCTGCTTAATATTCAGTGTTCCTGTAACCCTGATTTATATCCAGTCACCCAGTAACCCTGCTTAATAACCAGCGACCCTGTAACCCTGATTTATATCCAGTCACCCAGTAACCCTGCTTTATAACCAGCGACCCTGTAATCCTGCTTTATATCCAGTGACCCTGTAACCCTGCTTTATATCCAGTGACGCTGTAACCCGGCTTTATACCCAGTGACCCTGTAACCCTGCTTTATATCCAGCGACCCTGTAACCCTGTCTTTATACCCAGTGACCCTGTAACCCGGCTTTATACCCATTGACCCTGTAACCCTGCTTTATATCCAGCGACCCTGTAACCCAGCTTTATATCCAGTGACCCTGTCACCGTGCTTTTTATGCAGCGACCCTGTAACCCTGCTTTACAACCAGCAACCCTGTAAACCTGCTTTATATCCAGTGACCCTGTAATCCTGATTTATATCCACTGACCCTTTAAACCTGCTTTATACCCAGTGACCCTGTAGCCCTGCTTTATACACATGACCTTGTAACCCTGATTTATTTCTAGTGACCCTTTAACCCTGCTTTATAACCAGCAACCCTGTAACCCTGATTTATATCCAGTGACCCTGTAACCCTGCTTTATAACCAGTGACCCGGTAAACCTGCTTTATATCCAGTTACCCTGTAACCCTGATTCATATCCAGTGACCCTGTAACCCTGCTTTATAACCAGTGACCCTGCAACCTTGCTTTATAACCAGCGACCCTGTGAACTTGCCTTATATCCAGTGACCCTGTAACCCTGAGTTATTTCTAGTGACCCTCTAACCCTGCTTCATAACCTGCGACCTTGGAAACCTGCTTAATATCGACTGACCCTGTAACCCTGCTTTATATCCAGTGACCCTGTAAACCTGCTTTATATCCAGTGACCCTGCAACCCTGATTCATATCCAGTGACCCTGTAACCCTGCTTTATAACCAGTGACCCTGCAACCTTGCTTTATAACCAGCGACCCTGTGAACTTGCCTTATATCCAGTGACCCTGTAACCCTGAGTTATTTCTAGTGACCCTCTAACCCTGCTTCATAACCAGAGACCTTGGAAACCTGCTTTATATCCACTGACCCTGTAACCCTGCTTTATAACCAGCGACCCGGTAAACCTGCTTTATATCCAGTGACCCTGTAACCCTGATTCATATCCAGTGACCCTGTAACCCTGCTTTATAACCAGTGACCCTGCAACCTTGCTTTATAACCAGCGACCCTGTGAACTTGCCTTATATCCAGTGACCCTGTAACCCTGAGTTATTTCTAGTGACTCTCTAACCCTGCTTCATAACCAGCGACCTTGGAAACCTGCTTTATATCCACTGACCCTGTAACCCTGCTTTATATCCAGTGACCCTGTAAACCTGCTTTATAACCAGGTACCCAATAAACCTGCTTAATATTCAGTGATCCTGTAACCCTTATTTATATTCAGTCACCCAGTAACCCTGCTTTATAACCAGCGACCCTGTAACCCTGATTTATATCCAGTCACCCAGTAACCCTGCTTTATAACCAGCGACCCTGTAATCCTGCTGTATATCCAGTGACCCTGTAACCCTGCTTTATATCCAGTGACGCTGTAACCCGGCTTTATACCCAGTGACCCTGTAACCCTGCTTTATATCCAGTGACCCTGTAACCCGGCTTTATACCCAGTGACCCTGTAACCCTGCTTTATATCCAGTGACCCTGTAACCCTGATTAATATTCAGTGAACTTGTAACCCAGCTTTATACCCAGTGACCCAGTAAACCTGCTTTGAACCCAGTGACCCTGTAATCCTGCTTTATAACCTGCAACCCTGTAACCCTGATTTATATCCAGTCACCCAGTAACCCTGCCTTATATCCAGTGACCCTGTAACCCTGCATCATAACCAATGACCCTGTTACCCTGCTTTATATCTTGTGACCCTGTAACCCTGCTTTATACACAGTGACCCTGTAACCCGGCTTTATATCCAGCGACCCTGAAACTCTGTCTTTATAAACAGCTACCCTGTGACCTCGCTTTATATCCAGTGACCCTGTAACCCTGATTTATATTCAGTGAACTTGTAACCCAGCTTTATACCCAGTGACCCAGTAAACCTGCTTTGAACCCAGTGACCCTGTAATCCTGCTTTATAACCTGCAACCCTGTAACCCTGATTTATATCCAGTCACCCAGTAACCCTGCTTTATAACCAGGGACCCTGTAACCCTGCTTTATATCCAGTGACCCTGTAACCCTGCTTTATATCCAGTGACGCTGTAACCCGGCTTTATACCCAGTGACCCTGTAACCCTGCTTTATATCCAGTGACCCTGTAACCCTGCTTTATATCCAGTGACGCTGTAGCCCTGCTTTATACCCAGTGACCCTGTAAACCTGCTTTTTACCCAGTGACCCGGTAACCCTGCTTTATAACCAGCGACCAAGTAAACATGCTTTATATCCAGTGACGCTGTAACCCTGATTTATATCCAATGACTCTGTAACCCTGCTTCATAACCAATGACCCTACCCTGCTTTATATCCAGTGACCCTGTTACCATGCTATATACCAGTGACCCTGTAACCCTGCTTTATAACCAGTGACCCTGTCAAGCTGCTTTATATCCAGTGACCCTGTAACCCTGATTTATATCTAGTGACCCTGTAACCGTACTTCATACCCAGTGACCCTGTAAGCCTACTTTATATCCAGTGACCCTGTAACACTGCTTTATACCCAGTGACCTTGCAACCCTGCTTTAAAACCAGCGACCCTGTAAACATGCTTTATATCCAGTGACCCTGTAACCTTTATTTTTCTCGAGTGACCCTATAACCCTGCTTAAAAACCGGCAACCCTGTAACCCTGATTTATATCCAGTCACCTTGTAACCCTGCTTTATAACCAGCGACCTTGGAAACCTGCTTTTTATCCAGTGACCCTGTAACCCTGCTTTATACACAGTGACCCTGTAACCCGGCTTTATACCCAGTGACCCTGTAACCCTGCTTTATATCCAGCGACCCTGTAACCCAGCTTTATATCCAGTGACCCTGTCACCGTGCTTTTTATGCAGCGACCCTGTAACCCTGCTTTTCAACCAGCAACCCTGTAAACCTGCTTTATATCCAGTGACCCTGTAATCCTGATTTATATCCACTGACCCTGTAAACCTGCTTTATACCCAGTGACCCTGTAGCCCTGCTTTATACACATGACCCTGTAACCCTGATTTATTTCTAGTGACCCTTTAACCCTGCTTTATAACCAGCAACCCTGTAACCCTGATTTATATCCAGTCACCCTGTAACAATGCTTCATAACCAGTGACCCTGTAAGCCTGATTTATATCCAGTGGCCCGGTAACCCTGCTTTATAACCAGCCACCCGGTAAACCTGCTTTATATCCAGTGACCCTGTAACCCTGAGTTATATCTAGTGACCCTCTAACCCTGCTTCATAACCAGCAACCTTGGAAACCTGCTTTATATCCACTGACCATGTAACCCTGCTTTATATCCAGTGACCCTGTAAACCTGCTTTATAACCAGGTACCCAATAAACCTGCTTAATATCCAGTGATCCTGTTACCCTGATTTATATCCAGTGACCCTGTAGCCCTGCTCTATGCCCAGTGACCCTTTAACCCGGCTTTATACCCAGTGACCCTGTAACTCTGCTTTATATCCAGCGACCCTGTAACCCTGCTTTATAACCAGCTACCCTGTGACCTCGCTTTATATCCAGTTATCCTGTAACCCTGATTTATGTCCAGTGAGCTTGTAACCCTGCTTTATACCTAGTGACCCTGTAACCCTGCTTTATACCCAGTGAACCTGTCATCCTTTTTTTTTATCCACTGACCTATAACCAGCGACCCTGTTAACCTGCTTTATATCCAGTGATGCTGTAAGCATGCTATATACCCAGTGACTCTGCAACCCTGCTTTATAACCAGCAACCCTGTAACCCTGCTTTATATCCAGTGACCCTGTAACCATGCTATATACCCAGTGACCCTGCAACCCTGCTCTATAACCAGCGACCCTGTAACCCTGTTTTATATCCAGTGACCCTGTAACCATGCTATATACCCAGTGACCCTTCAACCCTGCTTCATAACCAGCGACCCTGTAAACCTGCTTTATATCCAGTGACCCTGTAACCCTGATTTATATCAAGTGACCCTCTAACCCTGCCTTATAACCAGCGACCCCGTAACCCTGATTTATAACCAGTGACCCTGTAACCCTGCTTTATATCCAGTGACCCTGTAACCCTGCTTTATAAACAGTGACCCTGTGAACCTGCTTTATAACCTGCACTATACCCAGCGACTATAACCCTGTTTTATATCCAGTGACGCTGTAAAGCTGCTTAATTCCCAGTGACCCTGTAACCCTGATTTATATTTAGTGACCCTGTCACCCGGCTTTATACTCAGCTACCCTGTAACCCTGCTTTATAACCAGGAACCATGTTACCCTGATTTATATCCCGTGACTTTGTCGCCCTGCTTTTTTCCAGTGACCCTGTAACCCTGCTTTTTATCCAGTGACCCTGCAACCCTGCTTTATAACCAGCCACCCTGTAAACCTACTTCATATCAAGACACCCTGTAACCGTGCTTTACAACCAGCAACGCTGTAACACTGATTTACATCCAGTCACCCTGTAAACCTGCTTTATAACCAGCGACCCTGTGAACCTGCTTTATAACCTGCACTATACCCAGCGACTATAACCCTGTTTTATATCCAGTGACGCTGTAAAGCTGCTTAATTCCCAGTGACCCTGTAACCCTGATTTATATTTAGTGACCCTGTAACCCTGCTTTATACCCAGTGACCCTGTAACCCGGCTTTATACCCAGCTACCCTGTAACCCTGCTTTTTAACCTGTGACCCTGTAACCCGGCTTTATACCCAGCTACCCTGTAACCCTGCTTTTTAACCTGTGACCCTGTAACCCTGCTCTGTAGCCCGCTATCCTCCATCTTCTGACAGTCTTTAGAAACTGGAGAAATAGCAAATGATTGGAAACAGGGCAATATAATACCAATATATAAGAAAGGGGACCGTACCGAGCCAGGACACTACAGGCCAGTAAGTTTAACGTGCATTTCGTGCAAAATATTGGAATCTATCATAAAAGATGAGCTGGATTAACAAAGTGAATCATGTAGGATTCCTTCATCCAAGTGTTGTGAGTAGAACTCGGGGTCACAAATGGAAGTTGACCAAAGGTAAATTTAGCACTGATATTCGGAAATATTTCTTCACCCAAAGAGTAATTTCAATTCGCAATAGCTTACCTGACCATACTGTTGAGGCAGAGACCTTGGGGGTTTTCAAGAGCAGGCTTGACCGAAAGCTAGATACCACTGAGACATTTAGTATCTGAAGGGATATATTCACAGTAGCATAAAGAAACTGGCGAGCTTAGTTGGGCTGAAAGGCCTGTTCTTGCCATTCATGTTATGTTCTGTTATGTTATATGTTATAACCAGTGACCCTGAAACCCTGCTTTTTGCCCAGCGACTGTTACCCTGCTTTATATCCAGTGAACCTGTAACTCGGCTTTATACCCAGTGACCCTGTAACCCTGCTTTATATCCAGCGACCCTGTATCGCTGCTATATAACTAGCTACCCTGTGACCTCGCTTTATATCCAGTGACCCTGTAACCCTGCATTTTAACCAGCGACCCTGTAACCCTGCTTTATATCCAGTGACCCTGTAGCCCTGCTTTATATCCAGTGACCCTGTAACCCTGATCTATATCCAGTGACCCTGTAACCCTGCTTTATAACCAGCGACCCTGTAAACCCGCTTTATAACCAGCGGCCCTGTAAAGCTGCTTTATATCCAGTAACCCTGTAACCCTGATTTATATCCAGTGACCCTGTAACCCTGCTTTATGACCAGCGACCATGTAACCCTGATTTATATACAGTCACCCTGTAACACTGATTTATATCCAGTGACCCTGTTACCCTGCTCTATGTCCAGTGACCCTGTAACCCTGCTTTATAACCAGCGACCCTGTAAACCTGCTTTTTATCCAGTGACCCTGTAACCCTGATATATATCCAGTGACCCAGTAACCCTGATTTATATCCAGTTACCCTGTTACCCTGCTTTATCAACAGCAACCCTGTAACCCTGATTTATATCCATTGTCCCTGTAACCTTGCTTTACAACCAGTGGCCCTGTGAACCTGCTTTACAACCAGTGGCCCTGTGAACCTGCCTTATATCCAGTGACCCTGTAACCCTGATTTATATCCAGTGACCCTGTAATCCTGCTTTATAACCAGTGTCCCTGTGAACCTGCCTTATATCCAGTGACCCTGTAACCCTGATTTATTCCCAGTGACCCTGTAACCCTGCATTATTCCCAGTGACCTTTTAACGCTGCTCTATTCCCAGTGACCCTGAAACACAACTTCATACCCAGCGACTATAATCCTGTTTTATATCCAGTGCACTGTAAAGTTGCTTAATTCCCAGTGACCTAGTAACCCTGCTTTATACCCAGTGACCTTGTAACCCTGCTTTATACCCAGTGACCTTGTAACCCTGCTTTTTACCCAGCAACTGCAACCCTGCATTATATCCAGTGAACCTGTAGCCTTGCATTACTCCCAGTGACCTTTTAACGCTGCTCTATACCCAGTGACCCTGAAACACAACTTCATACCCAGCGACTATAATCCTGTTTTATATCCAGTGCACTGTAAAGTTGCTTAATTCCCAGTGACCTTGTAACCCTGCTTTATACCCAGTGACCTTGTAACCCTGCTTTATACCCAGTGACCTTGTAACCCTGCTTTTTACCCAGCAACTGCAACCCTGCATTATATCCAGTGAACCTGTAGCCCTGCATTATTCCCAGTGACCCTGTAACCCTGATTTATACCCAGTGACCCTGTAACCCTGCTTTTTACCCAGTCAACCTGTAACCCTGCTTTATACCCAGTGACCCTTTAACCCTTTTTTATACCCACTGACCTATAACAATGGTTTTTTCCCAGTGACCCTTTCACTCTGTCTTCTACTCAGTGTTCCTGTAATCCTGCTTTATAACCAGCAGCCCTGTAACCCTGCTTTATCCCCAGTGACCCTGTAACCCAACTTCATTCCCTGCGACCCTGTAACCCAACTTTATACCACATGGCCCTTTAACCCAAGTTCATACCCTGCGACTGAAACCCTACTTCATACCCAGTTGCCCTGTAACCCAACTTTATACCTTGCGAATGTAACCCTACATAATAAACAACAAGGCTGTAACCCTACTTTATACCCAGTGACCCTGAAACCCTGTTTTATACCCAGTGACCCTGTAACCCTGCTTTTTACCTAGTGTCTAAGTAACCCTGCTTTTTACCCAGCGACTGTAACCCTGCTTTATACCCAGTGACCCTTTAACGCTGCTTTATTCCCAGTGACCTATAACACTGGTTTGTTCCCAGTGACCCTGTAACCCTGCTTTATTCCCATTTACCCCATAATCCTGCTTTATACTCAGTGACCCTCCAAGTCTTCTTTTTCTCAGTGACCTATAACCCTGCTTTTTGCCCATTGTCCATTTTTCCTTGTTTTTAACCCAGCACTTTCCCTTCAGGTAAATATAATCGCAGTTCCACTCTAATGCTGCTCTATCCCTGACGCTTGCACTGCTCTGAAAATCTATGTGCCCCAACTCGATTTCTTCTTTTTTCTTTTTTCATTTTTGTTACTCTTAAATGTTTCAAATCATTAAATTAGCCTGAATTTTCAATGAAGATCATTCAAATGCACACAATGTCATTTTTAAATTTAGTTTTTTTTGAGAAATTAATCTATCCAACCCTTCCTCCTCTTAATTGAAAATGCAAATGCCCACTTAGCTACTAAACTCTTAAAACAAATGAAATGAATAATTGGGTTCAATATCACTTTATAAACCTTGAAATGACTTCTGCTAGCTGGCATGATTCAAACTTTACTTAAATGAAACCTGTCTATTATGATGAAACAGACGAAAAGCCGAACACGATCTTGTGATTGACGCAAATTTAAGGACTGATGAGAGACAAAGTCATTGAAATCTGTCCGTTTTTTGCGCTGGTTACAGGATCTTCTCTGAGGCTCAGGGACTCCAGTAAAGCGTCATGAGAGACATTATCTACTGCTGGAGAAACTTGAAACAGAGTTGAATCTTGTCTGGATTTGAAGAGTAACATCTAAGGAACTGCAGGCCTCACTGGCTTCAGTTTAGGTGTGTTTTCATGTTTCAGCACCAGGAATGAAATGGGCTAAAAGTGGCGTCTGTGGAAGTAGCTGCAAAGCGAAAACCATCACTGACTAAAATGAACAAAGCCTTTACTGACATTTGTCAAAAAACATGCTGATGTCTCCCAACACTTTTGGCACAATATTCTGTTGACTGACCAGTTCAAAATGGAACTTTTTGGAAGATTTAGGTCCCGTGACATCTGGCGTTTAACTAACCCAACATTCCACCATTAAAACATTATGCAGCAGTCAAAGATACTGGGGGTAGTGTGATGGTCTCTGGCTGCTTTGCTGCTTCAGGATTTGGGCGACCAGGAATTCTGCTCCTGACTTGAAAATCCCTGAAGGAGAATGTCTGGCCATCAGTTTATGAGCTAAAGCTCAAGGGCAATAGGCAAATAGGACAATAACCTCAAGCATGCAAGAGCCTGCACCTTTGAAATGCTAAAATGAAACACAATAAGGGTTTTGGAGTGGCATAGTCTTGACTTGAATCTGATTGAGATGCTGTGGTATGACTTTAAACATGCAGTTCATTCTCGGAAACCTTTTAATGCGGCTGAATTAAAACAATTTGGCGAAGAACAGTGAGTCAAAACTCCTGCATTGTGATGTAAAAGGCTTCTTGCTAATGATCGCAAACTTTGGATTCAGTTCTTGTCCTCGAGGGTGGCACAACCAGTTATACCGTTTGGGGGGCAACTTTTCACATGGATGACATACTGTAGGTATTGAATAACTCTATTACCTTCAATAAATGAAATAATACAAAACCCAAAACCAGTGAAGTTGGCACATTGTGTAAATCGTAGATAAAAACAGAATACAATGATTTGCAAATCCTTTTCAACTTATATTCAATTGAATACGCTGCAAAGACAAGATGTTTAATGATCAAACTGAGAAACTTTATTTTTTTGCAACTAATCATTAACTTAGAATTTAAAGGCAGCAAAACATTGCATCAAAGTTGGCACAGGGGCCTTTTTACCACTGCGTTACATTGCCTTTCCTTTTAATGACACTCAGTAAACGTTTGGGAACTGAGGAGACCATGACGGATACTGGCTTTTGAACTCAGCGCCTAAAACAGTCCGGATGGTTCTTTTCCTCTTCGGTCCGGAAGACACGACGTCCACAGTTTCCAAAAACAATTTGAAATGTGGGCTCGTCAGACCACAGAACACTTTTCCGCTTTGCATCAGTCCTTAGATGACCTTGGGCCCAGCGAAGCCGGCGGCGTTTCTGGGTGCTGTTGATAAATGGCTTTCGGTTTGAGTTTTAACTTGCACTTGCAGATGTAGCGACGAACTGTAGTTACTGACAGTAGTTTTCTGAAGTGTTCCTGAGCCCATGTGGTGATGTCCTTTACACACTGATGTCGGTTGATGATGCAGCCTGAGGGATCGAAGGTCACGGGCATTCAATGTTGGTTTTCGGCCTTGTCGCTTACGTGCGGTAATTTCTCCAGATTCTCTGAACGTTTTGACGATATTACAGACGGTAGATGATGAAATCCCTAAATTTCTTGCAATAGCTAGTTGAGAAATGTTGTTTTTAAACTGTTCGACAATCAGCTCACGCTTTTGTTCGCTAAGTGGTGACCCTCGCCCCATCCTTGTTTGTGAATGACTGAGCATTTCAGGGAAGCTGCTTTTATACCCAATCATGGCACCCACTTGTTCCCAATTAGCCCGTTAACCTGTGGGATGTTCCAAATAAGTGTTTGATGAGTATTCCTCAACTCTCTCAGTCTTTTTTGCCACTTGTGCCAGCTTTTTTGAAACATGTTGCAGGCATCAAATGAGCTAATATTTGCAAAAAATTACAAAATTTACCTGCTCGAACATTAAGTAACTTGTCTTTGCAGTGTATTCAATTGAATATAGGTTGAAAAGGATTTGAAAATCATTGCATTCTGTTTTTATTTACGATTTACACAACGTGCCAACTTCACTGGTTTTGGGTTTTGTAATTTGAATGCTGCATTTTGGGTTCACTGATGTTGTCATTGTTATGTATTAAAGTTAATTTGACGATATGAAATATTGAAATACGGTAAATAAGCTAAAATGGCAGAAATCACGAGGCAGGCAAATGGCAAATACTTCTTAACAGCTTTGTACACTACTATGGTCAGCTCTCTCTCTCTCTCTCTCTCTCTCTCTCTCTCTCTCTGTCTCTCTCTCTGTCTCTCTCCGCATCTGCATCTGCATCCTTGTTCTATTGTGGCTCAGGGGAAGTTTCGTCTGTTGAGGTGAATATGATGCGTTCTGAGAGAGACAGAGCATCCCTATCAGGGCCACGTCTGCACCCCTGATACATGTCAAACAAAACTCACTCTTCAAAAAAAAGTCACTGATGTAGCGGAAAATCCTGTGGGATTTATAAAAGTGTTGTTCACCTTTTTTTTTTTTTTTTTTAATGTTTTTCCTGTTTCCCAAATATAAAAAATAGTTTTAGAAGTTGAGGATGTTTATTTGTCTACAGGTTGTATAAAACATGCTTATGTATAAGTAATATGATGCTCACTCATCTGTCATGAGAAATCTCTTCACACAGAAATAGTGTGTGTGTTTATTGTGCTTGATGAACAGGGCAGTGTGATGTAGGTCCTGTAATAACCCAGCGCCTTGCCTGGCTGTGTTGGGTTCCTGCCCGAAGACGCAATATTCGCCGCATTATTGAGCTGAAGCAGTAATAACTGCTGTGTGTTTGTGTGTGTGTGTGTGTGTGTGTGGGAGGAGGGAACAGGAGTACATCTCCTCACCTACCTCTCTCTCCCTCTCTCTCTCTCTCTCTCTTTCTCAAATTAATCTAATGCTCCTTATTGGCAGAATAGACACTTGGTAAAAATTGCCACATTCAGTGCAGTATTTGCCCCTTCCTGATTTCTTATTTTTTTGCATACTTGTCACACTTAAATGTTTCAGATCATCAAACACATTTTGATATTAGACAAAGATAACCCGAGTAAATGCAAAATGCAGTTTTTAAATGATAATTTCATTTATTGAGGGAAAAAAGCTATCATAACCTACCTGGGCCTATGTCAAAAAGTAATTGCCCCCTTCAGCTAGTGACTGGTTGTGCCACTGTGAGCGACAACAACTGCAATCAAGCCTTTGCAATAACTGACAATGAGTCTTTCACATCGCTGTGGAGGAATTTTGGCCCACTCTTCTCAGCAGAATTGTTTTAATTTAGTAATTTTGTTGTGTTCCGGGGTTCTGGCCTTTGGCCAGGACAGCATTTATGGTTTTAACAGTTTCATGTTCCAAGTTCCATAGTTCATAGTTCATAGCCATAATTCATGTCACAGTTTTAACAGTTTCTTGTATTAGGATTACACATTTCATAGTTCACATTCCTTGTCCATGTTTTACTTTTCCATGTTTTTGTTTTTGCCAGGTCTGCCATGCCACTCCACCGCTTGTCTGCGTTCCGCCCCGTGCCTTCGTTGTTGCACATTTCAGAGCTCTGGTTGGCTTTGGTATTTCACCCTTCCTTCTGTGCTGTGCTGATTCGGGGCTGTCTAAGCTTAATTGGCAATTAACTGTTTTTAAGTTACTAACATTTACTAACACTCACTGGGTGGTGTAATTCTTAGACAGGCACATTACTAATACTACTAATTTAGAAAGGGAGTTTATTGTCATGATTCCTGCTTTGCAATTTCAAGATCTTGCTGTGCTTTTCTGTTCTGAACATTCATGCTGCTTTCAAACTGCATACTTAATTGGTACTTAAGCTGAGCCGCTCATTCTCTTAATGAGCAGGTCTTGTCATCCAATCTCTGTCCATGTCTTGATCTTGCCCTGCCTCTTGTTTCTGCTTCTCCAGGTGTTGCCCTTCATGTCTTGATTTCTTAGCCTTTATCTGGATGCGGTGGAAGTCGGCTGGCAGACAGTGTCTCGAGTCCTTGTTCGTGTTTATAAGTCCTTGCTTGCAAGTTTTGTTGCCAAGTCCATGTTCCCAAGTCTCATTCTAGTCTGTCTAGTCAGTCATTTTGTATACAGCCTTAGTCTTGTTATTCATTTCTGTTCTTGTTTATCTCCCTGGAGTTTCCAGTGACTTTTGTTTTTTTTTGTCGTTTCTGATCTTTTGTTTTTAGCTCTGTGAAGCTCACCTTAGTTTGTCTTTTGCAACCCTTTGGGCCAAGTTTTTTGTTGGCCCTCGTGCCTGTTTTCTTTTTGTTTTAATAAATTCCCTTTTCCACCTGGCATTTGGTGTCTCTGATCTCGCATCAAATTTAGCCACATTGGAGGGTTTTCGAGCATGAACAGCCTGTTTTAAGGTCATGACACAGCATCTCAAGTGCATTTAAGTCTGGACTTTGACTAAGCCACTCAAACTTCATTTTGGTTATTTATTTTTTTAATTTATTTTTTTGCCATTCAGAGGTGGACTTGCTGGTGTGTTTCAGATCATTGTCCTGCTGCATATCCCAATTGCACTTGAGCTTGAGGTCACAAACTGATGTTTGAACATTCTCCTTTAGGATTTTCCAGTTGTAATGTGAAAATAAGCCACTAGATAGGAGTATTGACCTTTCTTTTTGTTAAGCCCAGACTGGAGCTAGGGTTGGGCATGTCCTGGGCATGTCTGAAACAGAAAGTCCCAGAGAATTAAAAAAAAGTCTGAATGTGGGAGGGGTCTGCAAAAGAGTATATAAGGAGAAAAATTGAGAGAGTAAAGTAGTTGGAGAAATTGCAAGGAGAAGGATACATTTGACCAGACCTGTCACTCTTTTCAAGACCTGTGAAGCTTTTTGTGGATTTTTGCCTGTGTTGGAGCATTTTCCTCACCCGGAACATCACCAAGCAACCCACCAAAGGGACTGTAAAGATTTTTTTTCTTGTATATGTCAATCTTGGTCAGTAGAGTAGATAGTAGATTAGTTAAAAGTCTTTGTTTAAAATTGTGTCTGTCATCCCTTGCTGCCATAAATGTCATAACAAATTGGGGCCATAACACAGAGAGTTGAATTCATGGTTTCATCAATTACGGCAAGTCGTCCAGGTCCTGAAGCAGCAATGCAGCCCCAGACTATCGCACAACCACCACCATGTTTGACTGTTGGTCTGATATTCTTTTTATGAAACGCTGTGTTAGGTTTATGCCAGATGTAACGGGATGCACACCTTCCAAAAAGTTCAACTTTTGTCTCGTCAGTCCACAGTATATTTTCTCAGAAGTCTTGGGGATCATCAAGATGTTTTTTGGTAAATGTGAGACGAACCTTTGTGTTCTTTTTGGTCAGCAGTGGTTTTCGCCTTGGAACCCTCCCATGGATGCCATTTTTGCCCAGTCTCTTTGTTATTGTTGAATCATGAACACCGACTTTAGCTGAGGTAATTGAGGTCTGCAATTCTTTAGATGTTGTTCTGGATTTTTTTGTGACCTCCTGAATGAGTTGTTGATGCACTCTTGGAGTAACTTTGGTAGGCCGGCCACTCCTGGGAAGGTTCACCACTGTTCCAAGTTTCCTCCATTTGTGGATAATGGCTCTCACTGTGATTTGCTGGAGTCCCAAAGCCTTAGAAATGGCTTTGTAACACTTTCCAGACTGATAGATGTCTGACTTTGTTTCTGTTCTTGAATATCTTTAGATTGCGGAATGACATGTTTGGTTTTTTGAGATCTTTTAGCCTACTTCTCTTTGTCAGACCGGTTCTATTTAAGTGATTTCCTGATTCAGCAGGTCTGCCAGTAATCAGGCCTGGGTGTGGCTAATGAAATTTAACAAAAAATGTGGCTAATGACTGTCAATTCATGGTTTTACAAGGGGGAGCAATTTCTTTTTCACATAGGGCCAGGTAGGTTTGGATAACTTTTTTCCCTTCAATAAATGAACTCATCATATAAAAACTGCATTTAGAATTTACCCGGGTCATCTTCGTGTAATATTAAAATTAGTTTGATCTGAAACATTTCAGTGTGACTGCTTACAGTGGGCACAGGAGCATCGAAACTGCACCTTGTAGATATTAAAGAAGATCCACAGAGTCCCATTTTCTTCAACATCATGTGCTTCGGGTGGGTCTGGGAAGATCAGCTGGTGGAGGGACTGAGATACTCTGGGAAATGTCCTGAAGGGAAACCTTCAGATTGAGAATTCAAGTTGGCTGAAGTTTCACAAAGCTGTTGCAATAGCTGGAGGGGGACCTGCACAGTATTCGGCTGGTGGTTTTAGTGTTGTGGCTTAGTGGTATATTACAGTAACACCAGTGTGAGAAAAATATGGACATGATAAATATACACATCTTTGGTGCGTTCTCTCCTGCTGGCCCTCGTGTTACATCAGGCTGTGGTGAATTAGCAGCATTAGTTTCGTTAGTCCCTCTCCTCATAAAACTGCACATTTTTCTTCATTTGCTTAAGAAACTAAATTACAATAAGAGATAATTTGTGGAAACATTGCTCTAATTTGTACATTTTTTTGCTTAAATAAGGAGGTAGCGCATCACTTTCCACCTACTGTTTTAACATATATTTACACCTTTCTGCAGGATTCTACCTGGACTCTCCAAGTTTGGCCTCAAAGCAAAACTTTAGTGTTTTATTTCTGCCATCAGAAGAGATGTTTTGTGAGGTTTTACGAAATGAACCAAGAGCAAACACCAGTAAAATGCAAAGAGGGGGCTTTATTTCTGAAGGGGGAAACCCCCCAACAGAGCTGGCAACAGTTCAATGTCCGCAATCCAAAATCAGAATCCAAAGGGCGAAATCCAGAGTCACACACAGGGTACCAATCACAAAAAATTGTAGTCAGACAAAAGAGGTCAAAAAACAAAAATGCGGCAAAAGTACAGGGAATAGGCAAAGCTCGATATCAAGGACGGTCCAGTCAGAAAGATAAACACTGAGAGATCAAGGCGAGAAACGTGGCACTAGGGAGAACGATCTGACAAGAAAGTGAACCAAACAGACATCTTCTATACACACCCGGGGTAAACACATGACCAGGGAGAACAGGTGCAATCAATGGTAACAATGATCAGGGAGAGACACATGAGGAATAAACTAATTACATGAATTTGGTTGTAGCCAAAACACAGACAGGGATCACAAGACAAACCTAAGTACAAAACAACAGCTCTGGTTAAGGAGTA
>CM056576.1:142680472-142690472 GCA_029721435.1 Gymnothorax reevesii
TGTTGAGTTGTGTAATGGTGGGTTATGTTGTGTGTGTTATGGTGTGTTGTGTTGAGTTGTGTTATGGTGTGTTGTGTTGAGTTGTGTTATGGTGTGTTGTGTTGTGTGTGTTATGGTGTGTGGAGTTATAGTGTGTTATGGTGTGTTGTGTTGTGTGTGTTATGGTGTGTTGTGTTGTGTGTTTTATGGTGTGTTGAGTTATAGTGTGTTATGGTGTGTTGTGTCGAGTTGTGTTATGGTGAGTTGTGTTGTCTGTGTTATGGTGTGTTGTGTTGAGTTGTGTTATGGTGTGTTGTGTTGTGTGTGTTATGGTGTGTTGTGTTGTGTGTGTTATGGTGTGTTGTGTAGAGTTGTGTTATGGTGTGTTGTGTTGAGTTATAGTGTGTTGTGGTGTGTTGTGTTGAGTTGTGTTATGGTGTGTTGTGTTGAGTTGTGTTATGGTGTGTTGTGTTGAGTTGTGTTATGGTGTGTTGTGTTGAGTTGTGTTATGGTGTGTTGTGTTGTGTGTGTTATGGTGTGTTGTGTTGAGTTGTGTTATGTGTGTTATGGTGTGTTGTGTTGAGTTGTGTTATGGTGTGTTGTGTTGAGTTGTGTTATGGTGTGTTGTGTTGAGTTGTGTTATGGTGTGTTGAGTTGAGTTGTGTAATGGTGGGTTATGTTGTTTGTGTTATGGTGTGTTGTGTTGAGTTGTGTTATGGTGTGTTGTGTTGAGTTGTGTTACGGTGTGTTGTGTTGAGTTGTGTTCTGGTGTGTTGAGTTGAGTTGTGTAATGGTGGGTTATGTTGTGTGTGTTATGGTGTGTTGTGTTGAGTTGTGTTATGCTGTGTTGTGTGTGTTACGATGTGTTGTATTGCGTTGTGTTATGGTGTGTTGTGTTGAGTTGTGTTATGGTGTGTTGAGTTATAGTGTGTTATGGTGTGTTGTGTTGAGTTGTTTAATGGTGGGTTATGTTGTGTGTGTTATGGTTTGTTGAGTTGAGTTGTGTAATGGTGGGTTATGTTGTGTGTTATGGTGTGTTGTGTTGAGTTGTGTTATGGTGTGTTGTGTTGAGTTGTGTAATGGTGGGTTATGTTGTGTGTGTTATGGTGTGTTGAGTTGAGTTGTGTTATGGTGTGTTGTGGTGTGTTGAGTTATAGTGTGTTATGGTGTGTTGAGTTGTGTTATGGTGTGTTGTGTTGAGTTGTGTTATGGTGTGTTGTGTTGAGTTGTTTAATGGTGGGTTATGTTGTGTGTGTTATGGTTTGTTGAGTTGAGTTGTGTAATGGTGGGTTATGTTGTGTGTGTTATGGTGTGTTGTGTTGAGTTGTGTAATGGTGGGTTCTGTTGTGTGTGTTATGGTGTGTTGTGTTGAGTTGTGTTATGGTGTGTTGTGTTGAGTTGTGTTATGGTGTGTTGAGTTGAGTTGTGTAATGGTGGGTTTTGTTGTGTGTGTTGAGTTGAGTTGTGTTACGGCGTGTTATGGTGTGTTGAGTTGTGTTACGGTGTGTTGTGTTGAGTTGTGTTACGGTGTGTTGTATTGCATTGTGTTATGGTGTGTTGTGTTCAGTTGTGTTACGGTGTGTTGTGTTGAGTTGTGTTACGGTGTGTTGTATTGCGTTGTGTTATGGTGTGTTGAGTTGAGTTGTGTTATGGTGTGTTGTGTTGAGTTGTGTTATGGTGTGTTGAGTTGTGTTACGGTGTGTTGTGTTGAGTTGTGTTACAATATGTTAAGTTGAGTTGTGTTATGGCGTGTTATGGTGTGTTGAGTTGTGTTACGGAGTGTTGTGTTGAGTTGTGCCACGGTGTGTTTTGTTGAGTTGTGTTACGGTGTGTTGTATTGCGTTTTGTTATGGTGTGTTGAGTTGTGTTATGGTGTGTCATGTTGAGTTGTCTTATGGTGTGTTGAGTTATAGTGTGTTATGGTGTGTTGTGTTGAGTTGTGTAATGGTGGGTTATGTTGTGTGTGTTATGGTGTGTTGAGTTGAGTTGTGTTATGGTGTGTTGTGTTGAGATGTGTAATGGTGGGTTATGTTTAGTGTGTTATGGTGTGTTGAGTTGAGTTGTGTTATGGTGTGTTGTGGTGTGTTGAGTTATAGTGTGTTATGGTGTGTTGTGTTGAGTTGTGTTATGGTGTGTTGTGTTGAGTTGTGTTATGGTGTGTTGAGTTATAGTGTGTTATGGTGTGTTGTGTTGAGTTGTGTAATGGTGGGTTATGTTGTTTGTGTTATGGTGTGTTGAGTTCAGTTGTGTTATGGTGTGTTGTGGTGTGTTGAGTTATAGTGTGTTATGGTGTGTTGTGTTGAGTTGTGTAATGGTGGGTTATGTTGTGTGTGTTATGGTGTGTTGAGTTGAGTTGTGTTATGCTGTGTTGTGTTGAGTTGTTTTATGGTGTGTTGTGTTGAGTTGTGTATTGGTGGGTTATGTTGTGTGTTATGGCGCTTGAGTTGAGTTGTGTAATGGTGGGTTATGTTGTGTGTGTTATGGTGTGTTGTGTTGAGTTGTGTAATGGTGGTTTATGATGTGTGTGTTATGGTGTGTTGTGTTGAGTTGTGTTATGGTGTGTTGTGTTGAGTTGTGTTATGGTGTGTTGAGTTGAGTTGTGTAATGGTGGGTTATGTTGTTTGTGTTGTGTTGAGTTGTGTTACAGCGTGTTATGGTGTGTTGAGTTGTGTTACGGTGTGTTGTGTTGAGTTGTGTTACGGTGTGTTGTGTTGAGTTGTATTACGGTGTGTTGTATTGCGTTGTGTTATGGTGTGTTGTGTTGAGTTGTGTTATGGTGCGTTGAGTTATAGTGTGTTATGGTGTGTTGTGTTGAGTTGTGTAATGGTGGGTTATGTTTTGTGTGTTATGGTGTGATGAGTTGAGTTTTGTTATGGTGTGTTGTGTTGAGTTGTGTAATGGTGGGTTATGTTGTGTGTGTTATGGTGTGTTGAGTTGAGTTGTGTTATGGTGTGTTGTGGTGTGTTGAGTTATAGTGTGTTATGGTGTGTTGTGTTGAGTTGTGTTATGGTGTGTTGTGTTGAGTTGTGTTATGGTTTGTTGTGTTGAGTTGTGTAATGGTGGGTTATGTTGTGTGTGTTATGGTGTGTTGAGTTGAGTTGTGTTATGGTGTGTTGTGTTGAGTTGTGTTATGGTGGGTTATGTTGTGTGTGTTGTGTTGAGTTGTGTTACGGTGTGTTATGGTGTGTTGAGTTGTGTTACGGTGTGTTGTGTTGAGTTTTGTTACGGTGTGTTGTGTTGAGTTGTGTTACGGTGTGTTGTATTGCGTTGTGTTATGGTGTGTTGTGTTGAGTTGTGTTATGGTGTGTTGAGTTGAGTTGTGTTATGGTGTGTTGTGTTGTGTGTGTTATGGTGTATTGTGTTGAGTTGTGTTATGGTGTGTTATGGTGTGTTGAGTTGTGTTATGGTGTGTTGTGTTCAGTTGTGTTACGGTGTGTTGTGTTGAGTTGTGTTACGGAGTGTTGTATTGCGTTGTGTTATGTTGTGTTGTGTTGAGTTGTGTTATGGTGTGTTGAGTTGAGTTGTGTTATGGTGTGTTGTGTTGTGTGTGTTATGGTGTATTGTGTTGAGTTGTGTTATGGTGTGTTATGGTGAGTTGTGCTGTGTGTGTTATGATGTATTGTGTTGAGTTGTGTTATGGTGTGTTGAGTTGAGTTGTGTTTTGGTGTATTGTGTTGAGTTGTGTTATGGAGTGTTGTGTTGAGTTGTGTTATGGTGTGTTGAGTTAAGTTGTGTTATGGTTGTGTTGTATTGAGTTGTGTTATGGTGTGTTGAGTTGTGTTGTGTTATGGTGTATTGTGTTGAGTTGTGTTATGGTGTGTTGAGTTGTGTTGTGTTATGGTGAGTTGTGTGGTGTGTGTTATGGAGTATTGTGTTGAGTTGTGTTTTGGAGTGTTATGGTGTATTGAGTTGAGTTGTGTTGTGTTATGGTGTGTTGTGGTGAGTTGCGTTGTTTTGTGTTATGGGGTGTTGTGTTGTGTGTACTCTAGAGAACAGTAATTAATGCTAATTTTTATCCGGCAGGCACATTGACTCCGTTCTACAGTATGGAAGGGCTGATACACTGGGTTTCCGTGAGATGCCTCAGTCGCAGTTAAACATCTGTTGGCGCTGCGGCTGTGCAGCAGCATCTGGAGCTGGGCTGTGTGCAGTCCTCTGCATGCAGGATTTAAGAGGATATTCGCTTCGTATATCTGTTCTTTGCTTTGGGAATTCAAGTTAAAGAGATTCATTTAGAGTCAAAGGCCTCCATCTGATTTGCTTTCCTGGGGGTCCTTAAGCATCGAACTTTCAATAAGAGACAGGCTGCCAGTCCGGGAGGAAATGAATGCGCCTCGAAAAGGTCAGCTGCTTCTGCCACTTCCTGCTGATGCTCAATTAATTCTCCTCTCTTTGCCCTTAATGTTTCAGCTAAAACGACTCCAGGCCAGTCACTCTGTGTGTGTGTGTGTGTGTGTGTGTGTGTGTGTGTGTGCGTGTGTCTTTGTGTGCTTGTGTGTGTCAGTGCATATGTGTGTGTGTGTATGTGTGTGTGCGTGTCAGTGCATGTGTGTGTGTGTGTGTTTGTGTGTGTGTGTGCGTGGTGTCTGTGTGTGTGTGTGTGTGTGTGTGTGTGTGTGTGTGTGTGTGCGTGTGTGTGTGTGTGCGTGTGTGTTTTGTGTGTGTGTGTGTGTCTGTCAGTGTGTTTGTGTGTGTGTATGTGTTCGTGTATGTGTTTGTATGTGTGTGCGTGTCAGCACATATGCATGTGTGTGTGTGTATGTGTATCTGTCAGTGCGTGTGTGTGTGTCAGTACATGTGTGTGCGTGCGTGTGTGTGTGTGTGTGTGTGTATGTGTATCTGTCAGTGCGTGTGTGTGCGTGTGTGAGTGTGTGTGATGGGGGACTATGTTACATTTGGTATTAACATAACAAATGTACAAATTTGGAGAGCAGTAATGATTTGCTGCTGAAATGCTTTTGGTCTTATGTCTGGATTTTCTTGAAGAATTGAGTATCTGATCGAGCCCCAGGTCCAGCAATCGGGCTAATTTATAGAGTTTCATTCATGAAGGTTTTTTCATTGTCATTTATTGTGCTTCCTCATATGAGCCCGACGCAGACGCGCTTTATGGATGATATTGTCTCTGTCACAGCCCTGATTCCCAGGCTTTCACTGGTGTCGCTGAGACCTTTTGGATTTTCCTGAATTTGGGGGCTGAACTCAGCAAGCTGAACCCTTCCTGCACATGAATATTTATTTTAATATTTACGCTTTGCTCCAGGATCGGTCCTGGGTTTAATCCTTTTCCCACAAACAGTGGGCACCTTAATTAATTCGACAGTAACACTATAGCTTTGCTCACCAGCTGAGAGGCCATGAGCTCCTGGGTCTGTGGATTGCGGTGTCGTTTCGTCCCGAGCGATTCCTCCAAAAGTCATCACCTCCAAAACTACTGACCAAATTCACTTCAAATTTTGCTTCGTTAACAAAATATCTGCCAAGATCATTCAGAATTTTTCAAAAATATGATTTTGGTATTTTTTTAATGACTTTTCTTCAAAATTGATATCGATCTTCCTTAGGACAATGTCAGCCTTAATTGTTTGGAATTTTGAAAATTTTACATTTTTGCATTTTGTTATTGATTTTCTTAGTTTGTTTAATCAGAAAAATGTACAAATCTTCTCCAAAACTACTGGCATTATTCACTTAAAATTTGGTATGGAGCTTCCTCGAGACAGTATCTACCAAGATTCTTTGCAGTTTCGGGGGAAAAAATTATTTTTGTCATCGTTCAGTCCATTTGGTTGCAGTGTTTTTATAAAATTAATTAATAAAATTAATTTTATTTTTTTATTTTTTTTATTTATATTTATTTTAGATTTTATTTAAAAACACTGCAACCAAATGGACTGAACGATGACTTTGATTTAACTTGTTTTCTATAAATAGCCTTTACACTTGCATCTTGCGCCTATTGTCTGTTTATGATGATATTTATTGTTTTGATATATAACCCACCCCCCAACCCCCCCCCCCAGGTGTTTTTCGCTATGATTAATTTTTATGTACTCATTGTTATCATTCTTATTTTCATTATTATTATCCTCATTATTATTTTTTGTTCCTATTATTATTTAGTCCCTGATGGTATTTACCATCTAGGTCATAGGTTTAACCACGACAGGAGCGGTACTGTTGATAGGATGTCTCCAGCCACATACCCTAGCCTGGAATCAAGCTTGGTTGTATACCTACTACCTGTCTTCCGTATACGTGGCCTCAACTATATAAGGGCGTGTTCTTTATTTTCAATGTGTGTGTTTTTGGGCATACGTGTGTGTGTTCGTGTGTGTGTGTGTGTGTGTGTGTGTGTGATTGTGTGGTTGTGTGTGTTTTTGGGCATACCTGTGTGTGTGTGTGTGTGTGAGCTTGTGTGGTTGTGTGTGTGTGTGTGTGTGTGTGTGTGTGTGTGTGACATTGTGTGGTTGTGTGTGTTTTTGGGCATACGTGTGTGTGTTTTTGTGTGTGTGTGATTGTGTGGTTGTGTGTATTTTTGGGCATACGTGTGTGTGTGTGTGTGCATGTGTGTGTTTGTGTGAGCTTGTGTGGTTGTGTGTGTGTTTTTGTGTGTGTGTGATTGTGTGGTTGTGTGTGTTTTTGGGCATACGTGTGTGTGTGTGTGTGTGTGTGTGTGTGAGATTGTGTGCTTGTGTGCTTGCGTGTGTTTTTGGGCATACGTGTGTGTGTGTGTGTGTGTTTGTGTGTGTGTGTGTGATTGTGTGGTTGTGTGTTTTTGGGCATACGAGTGTGTGTGTGTGTGTGTGTATGATTGTGTGGTTGTGTGTGTTTTTGGGCATACGAGTGTGTGTGTGTGTGTGTGTGTGTCATTGTGTGGTTTTGTGTGTTTTTGGGCATACGTGTGTGTGTTTGTGTGTGTGTGTGTGTGTGTGTGTGTGATTGTGTGGTTGTGTGTGTTTTTGGACATACGTGTGTGTTTGTGTGTGTGTGTGTGTGTGTGTGATTGTGTGGTTTTGTGTGTTTTTGGGCATACGTGTGTGTGTGTGTGTGTGTGTGTGTGTGTGTGTGTGTGTGTGTGTGATTGTGTGGTTTTGTGTGTTTTTGGGCATACGTGTGTGTGTGTGTGTGTGATTGTGTGGTTGTGTGTGTTTTTGGGCATACGTGTGTGTGTGTGTGTGTGTGTGTGTGCGTGTGTGTGTGATTGTGTGGTTGTGTATGTTTTTGGGCATACGTCTGTGTGTGTGTGTGTGTGTGATTGTGTGGTTGTGTGTGTTTTTGGGCATACGAGTGTGTGTGTGTGTGGGTCTGTTCTGCACACTGAGCCGAGAAAATGCAAACTGTCCCGAAAGATGTTGAAATGGCTGCATAGTTTTCATGTCATGTTGGTTTGTACGAAGTGCACATGAAAATGCATTAAGGATTTTTTTTAGGAATAGAAAGGACAATCTCTGCCCTGAGTTGCTGATTTTTACTTGCATGTGCCTTCCGTTCTGTGGACATATCGAACAGCAGATCAACTTTGGTCCATTTACTGGAATCTGCTCAATTAGAAAACATTTTTGAGGCATTTCTGAAGCATTTATGAATACAAATATGGCCTGAAAATAGCTTCATTCAGAAGCAGTGGAGTTTTAAAGATGCTGCACATGAGAACCAGTGAGGTCTGCAGCTGGAATATAGGCTGACTCTGTTGATTGCAGGATTGAAATTTGTGGTATTATTTATTATTTTAAATGTTATTACTGATGAGGTTGCCAGTTCTCGTCATCTTTATTTGCTCAACGTGCACACCCTGTTATAACTGTGTTATAAAGATGCCTCTTTAAACGGTCTGTGCACCTCTGTTTGAGTTTCTGGTTAAATAAAAGAGCACTGAAGTAGAATACAGTGTAAGCCATGTTCCAGCAAGCCTGTGCGGTGTGCTATTAGCTTTTTTAAAGTGTCTTATTATGAAATGGTGGCTTTTGAACGGTTTAAAATGGTTTCTCATTCTGCTCCATTTCCCCGAGGCCCCGGTACAGCACTAAAATTTACTCTGAATTCCTGCTGTTTAAAAACTCGCTTCGGGTGTCAGATATTTAGCCTTACAGGAAACCTGTTATACCGGGCATTTCATCAATATTTCCCTGCGCTACCGACATCATATTCATCTGTCACGATTTCATCATTACTGTTCTCGTTGTTGAGACGACCACAGAACAAAGGTCACCTGAGGTAAATGCGGAATAAAATATCTGTTAATTTATAGCCAGTTAGAGAGTGTAGTTAGTTGGCTCAGTGGGGTGAAACTGTAGCAGAGGGATGATTAGAGCTGTTCATGGAGTCGGAAGAGCCGCCGTATTCCTCCCTCCTCCCACTGTTTTTGTCTCTTCTGTCGCTTCTCTTTTCTGAAGACACGGCGGTTTTGGCGGTAGCGGTGTCTCCGCTCCGTGGGCTGGTCTCCTGTGCGGAGGCAGGAACAGATCAAAGTCATATCGAGGACAGCAGGGGGGTTTCATTAAGCCAGACCCCCCCACCCTTTGGGCCTGGGGAGAGAGACGCGCTCGCCGGTGAAAAATCATCTGGTCTAAACTAGTTTAAAAAAGAGCAACCCACCTGTGGTCTCCGTGGAAACGGCCTGCTAGCCCCTGCAGCCAGATTTTAATGAAACACCAGGGCCTGCTCATTAATTTATTACGGAATCCATTTTGTGATGATTCATAAACTGCACGGCGGCCAGCGCCCTGCCATCGCCATGCTAATGTGAAATAAAAGCCATGAATTATAAATAATTTAATTAGTAACAATTAGCCAATCCAATGGGTCAACACACAAGAGCTGACAGACTGCTTTATTCTTTCTGAGAGAGGGATGGATGGAGGAGAGGAGAGAGGGATGGAGGTGGAGAGAGGGATGCATGTGTGGGGAGAGGGATGGAGGAGAGGAGAGAGGGATGGATGGAGGCGGAGAGGAGAGAGGGATGGATGGAGGAGAGGAGAGAGGAATGGATGGAGGAGAGGAGAGGAGAGAGGGATGGCTGGTGAGGAGAGAGGGAGAGATGTGTGGAGAGAGATGGAGGAGAGGAGAGAGGGATGGATGGAGGCGGAGAGGAGAGAGGGATGGATGGAGGAGAGGAGAGGAGAGAGGGAGGGATGTGTGGAGAGGGATGGAAGAGAGGAGAGAGGGATGGATGGAGGCGGAGAGGAGAGAGGGATGGATGGAGGCGGAGAGGAGAGAGGGATGGATGGAGGAGAGGAGAGGAGAGAGGGAGGGATGTGTGGAGAGGGATGGAGGAGAGGAGAGAGGGATGGATGGAGGCGGAGAGGAGAGAGGGATGGACGGAGGAAGCGGAGAGGAGAGAGGGATGGACGGAGGAAGCGGAGAGGAGAGAGGGATGGATGGAGGTGGAGAGGAGAGAGGGATGTGTGGAGAGGGATGGATAGACTGAGCGCGCTCGAGACGAAGCACATGAGTAGACGTGCTCATTGCATGCAACTCCTGCGTCGTGTATCACAGAGCAGACTGACTGCATCCGCGCAGAGAAAGACCCGCTGCAGCGCATATTAACCCCGTAACACCTGCAGACACATTCAAACAGCTGCTGTATTCAAACCCGCAAAACTTCAGGCCCATTTTAAATTCAAATGAAGATTCCATTAGTCTCAAATACTTCCTGCTGAACTACAGGGAAATGTGTATGAAATGATGCACAAGATATTTTCCATTTGACGTAACACTGTGGCCATAAAAACACGGCGTCCTGGGTGTGAATATTTCTCTCAGTATGAGTGTGATGCAGCTTCAGTGAACACAGAACATGTTAAATTCTCCTACTGCATGAATAAAGTGCTTTTCTTAGTTTTCACCTACTTAAGGGAAAAACAGAGAAAAGTCTGAATTGAAAGGGTTAAAGTTTTAAGATAGTTATCAGTTTCACAGCTGACTTGGTAACCGGCGTTTACTATTGACTAAGTTAAGGTGACTGTTCAGGTCTTGGCTGTTGTTTTTGTGCGAAGCGACAGACTTTAGAAAAGAAATG
>CM056576.1:142695472-142697972 GCA_029721435.1 Gymnothorax reevesii
TTGTTGTTATAGTCTGTAATGGATTTGAGGTCAGCAATGGCATGCTGGTTTTTAATGGCTGTAATAGTATGTAATGGAGGCAAGGTCAGTAATGGTAGTCTGGTCTGTAATGGCTGTAATAATCTGTAATGGAGGCAAGGTCAGTAATGGTAGTCTGGTCTGTAATGGCTGTAATTGTGGTGTGGTCAGTATTGGCAGCCTGGTCTGTGATGGCTGTAATAGTCTGTAATGGAGGCGAGGTCAGTAATGGCAGCCTGGTCTGTAATGGCTGTAATAGTCTGTAATGGAGGCGAGGTCAGTAATGGCAGCCTGGTCTGTAATGGCTGTAAAAGTCTGTAATGGAGGTGAGGTCAGTAATGGCAGCCTGGTCTGTGATGGCTTTAATAGTCTGTAATGGAGGTGAGGTCAGTCATGGCAGCCTGGTCTGTAATGGCTGTAATAGTCTGTGGAGCTGGAGGCTCAGGCTGCACTGCCCCCCATCGGCAGCCCCTCCCTCCCTGAGCCTCCATTCTGTGTGATAAAAACACATAAAAGTTCCTTTAATCTCTCAGCTCTGATGTCATTTCACTCACATCTCTCTGCAGTTCAGTCCTATCGCTGCTCAGCCCACTGGCTCTAGGCCGTCCGCCAGGATATGACCTGTCAGTCTGTATGTGAGCCGGTGTTACACGCTCTAACCGAGCACTAACCGACTCCACGGGCACTAACCGACTCCATGGGCACTAACCGACTCCACGAGCACTAACCGACTCCATGAGCACTAACCGACTCCATGGGCACTAACCGACTCCACGAGCACTAACCGACTCCACGAGCACTAACCGACTGAAGGATCAGCCCTGCAGTCTTTTTTGATACATCTTCAGCTACTTAGATGTTCGTGGTGTTCGTTGTAATTTTTCACATTTTTAACACTTCCAGAATGTTCCTTTGTCTTGTTGAAGTAAGGGCGGCGTTCCTGAAGAGACTAAACGGCAGAATATGAGTGGTCTTCAGCATCTGCAGTACCAACACATATTTCCAAATTAAGAAATGCCATGAGCACTAACCGACACTACGAGTCTAACTGACTCCACGAGCACTAACCGACTCCACGGGCAGTAACCGACTCCACAAGCACCAACCGACTCCACGGGCACAAACCGACTTCACGGGCACTAATAGACTCCACGAGCACTAACCGACTCCACGGGCACTAACCGACTCCATGGGCACTAACTGACTCCATGAGCACTAACTGACTCCACGGGCACTAACCGACTCCATGAGCACTAACCGACTCCATGAGCACCTACCGACTCCATGGGCTCTAACCGAACTGACTCCACGAGCACTAACCGACTCCACGAGCACTAACTGACACCACGGGCACTGACCGACTCCACGAGCACTAACCGACTCCACGGGCAGTAACCGACTCCACGAGCACTAACCGACTCCACGAGCACTAACCGACTCCACGGGCAGTAACCGACTCCACGAGCACCAACCGACTCCACGGGCACAAACCGACTTCACGGGCACTAATAGACTCCACGAGCACTAACCGACTCCACGGGCACTAACCGACTCCATGGGCACTAACTGACTCCATGAGCACTAACTGACTCCACGGGCACTAACCGACTCCATGAGCACTTACCGACTCTATGAGCACCTACCGACTCCATGGGCTCTAACCGAACTGACTCCACGAGCACTAACCGACTCCACGGGCACTAACCGACTCCACGAGCACTAACTGACTCCACGGGCACTGACCGACTCCATGGGCACTAACCGACTCCATGAGCACTAACTGACTCCATGAGCACTAACCGACTCTACGGGCACTTACTGACTCCACAAGCACTAACCGACTTCATGGGCACTAACTGACTCCACGGGCACTAACCGACTCCATGAGCAGTAACCGACACCATGGGCACTAACCGACTCCATGAGCACTAACCGACTCCACGGGCACTAGTCGACTCCACGAGCACTAACCGACTCCACGGGCACTAACCGACTCCATGAGCAGTAATCGACACCATGGGCACTAACCGACTCCACGGGCACTAACCGACTCCATGAGCAGTAACCGACACCATGGGCACTAATCGACTCCATGAGCACTAACCGACTCCACGGGCACTAACCGACTCCATGAGCAGTAACCGACACCATGGGCACTAACCGACTCTATGAGCACTAACCGACTCCATGGGCACTAACCGACTCCGCGGGCACTAACCGACTCCATGAGCACTAACCGACTCCACGGGCACTAACCGACTCCACGGGCAGTAACCGACTCCACGAGCACTAACCGACTCCACGAGCACTAACCGACTCCACGGGCAGTAACCGACTCCACGAGCACCAACCGACTCCACGGGCACAAACCGACTTCACGGGCACTAATAGACTCCACGAGCACTAACCGACTCCACGGGCACTAACCGACTCCATGGGCACTAACTGACTCCATGAGCACTAACTGACTCCACGGGCACTA
>CM056576.1:142702972-142875472 GCA_029721435.1 Gymnothorax reevesii
TAGCTCTAGATCAGTGTTTCTCAAACCTCTCCTGGAGGACCACCTGCCCTGCCTGTTTTAGGTCTTTCCCTGCCCCAGCACAGGTGATTCAAATAATCAGGATGTTATCAATCAGCTTTAGAGGGTCAATAACGAGCTGATCATTTGAATCACCTGTGCTAAAACAGGGAAAGATCTAAAACCTGCAGGACAGGTGGTCCTCCAGGAGAGGTTTGAGAAGCACTGCTCTAGAGTAAATGCCGGCACAATGAGGTTTACTCAATTTTGATCAAGTCAGTCAGTTTGGTAATTTACACTAAGCCACACAAATAAATATAATCATCCAGAACCCTTTTGAGACATTCATTCTTGATAACTAAGTCTTGGTTCAGGTCAAAATATGAAGTTATAGCTATTGTAAAAACATTTAAATGATGGTGTTCACTTCACAATATTTATTGCAGGTGCTACCTGCCTCTAATTGATGTCCTGATACACAGTCCAGTCTTGCAATAATCCATAATACATGGTTTCAAAAAATTGTTATGCATTTTGGCTTAAAGAAAAACTCATACTTTTATCTATTAGCTTTTGATGTTTATATGATTCTTTAAGGTAACCAAAGCATGCAAGACAACTTGTATGGAGGTTTATGCGTTAAGTTTCTATGCAGTGCAAACCCACTTTTACTTCATCCAGGAGCTTCATTGACTTACACTCAGTCACTCAAAAGGTCTCTGAACATAATCGGTGATTTTCATGAAGAACCATGTCTGATATGCCATGTTTTCATGACTGGCAGGAACTCTGGCCAATCTGATTATATCCACGGCAGTGCATGTGTGTTCCCTCTTGCATCATTGCATGGTAACCTATGCATCATTCTAAGTTCTTTACTAGTCCTACAGCCAATCAAACTGCATATTGTACTCAGATCAGTGCCGGCACTGTCTGCGTTTATCTCTCCTGTAAGCAGGGCTGCGCTGGGATATGCTATTATGTCCATCTATGGCTGTTTTCTCCGCCGGTATCCCTGGAGAACTACCATCCTCCAGGTTTTTACTCCAACCATCACTCAGAAAACCCGATTCAGCTAATAACAGGTCATCAAGATCTCTTACTAGGAAATGCGATGTGCTTTGCTTTGGTTGGAGTGAGACCACTGGTTCTATGGTGTAGAATGTGCTGTTTTTACATGTGATTGTGCCCGTATTTCAAATGCTTTGTCACTTTTATTAGCTCGCTTTATTATTCTTCATTTTGCACAAACTAAGTTGTATTATTTCCAGAGTTTCAAGAAGTGGTGATCTCTTAGCTAATTAGATGCAAGACAAGGTGACCAATTTTCCTTTTGAAATGCAAATATCTTTGTAATATGTAATATGCTTTATTTATGCCTAATTGATCGCGTGTTAGTGAGAGCATCAGTTGAAATCCAGTGCTGTGCTGGATAGTACTTGGACATTTTAAAAATGGCATTGAGAGGCTCAGGTTATAAATCACAGCCATCTGTTTGTGTAGCCATCTGTGAATTTATCATGTATTGTACTCTCTCTGTACTGAAGCATAGGGGTACAGCAGATAACAATAATCATTCACTTTAAGGACATTTTGAAAACCAAACCAAAAGAGGCTTGCCTGAAAAGAGCACAAAATTTCTTTGGTTAGAGAAGATTACCTTACTTTTTTTTATATATATATATTTTTAAGTACATACATTGCACATTATTGAAACTAAAGATAAGGAACTGAACTTTGGTCGATCCTGACTGTTTGGTGATAAACGCTCACTTAGTATGAAAAAGCATCAAACCATATTACTGGTCTTTATGGTGTTTTAGATACAGGTCATTCTGTGATTCTCAGTAAAAAAAAGGGGGGGGGGAGAAAGACAGAAAATAATAATAAAAATAGTTCAATATGGCCTCTGATTTGTTTATTTATTTATTTACTGGAAAACTGCAAAAGAAATTTAAATGGATGAATATTTCAGCATAATATTCTTCTGAAGATATTTTGTGAACAGTTGTGTACTCAATTTGATTTTCATTTTTCGAATTGATATTTTGCCTATATAAGTTGATGAAAATTAGTACGAGAAATGCCTGTTAGGTATAAACAATCTATTTTCCAGTTTCAAAAAATCTTTGAACAAAATGGCATTTTGGCATTTATTTTTTGAGATACAGAGCTTTTTGTTACATTAGTCAAAAACAGGTGGAATTTTACTCATTTCCCCACAGCTAAAAGAGTCAAACCCCAGGTCTTGGCTTATCTGGGAGAGCTGGAGGAGCTGGATGATGGTTAGGGAACGTTGGCATGGATTGGGCACTGGAACAGGATCACTTGTCTTTACTGGGCATGTGCCTGCAGACGGCCTCAGCAGGAGGTTTTCTGAAAGGCTCAGAAACTTCTGCTCAGCGCCGACTGGTGTGTCATGGAGCAGCAGCAACAGGGCCGCAAACATACTGTGCGAGGAACCGAGGAGGCGTTTGGGCCGGGAAACGCAGTGGCTTTACCCTGTTTCCCACTCCAGCTTTTCACTTCCTGCAAACAATATTGAAGGCACATTACCATGCTAGCAGCTTGCTGTGTTGAATGTTGAATAAATGAATCCTCATCCACTGATGGCTATCGCTCTGTGGGCTTTGTCAGCTGTTTTTATGGGGAATTCGATGGTCTGTAGCCTTGTGGCTCACACACTACAGGTGGTTCAGAACCCAAACCTTCTGCTGTCTCTAAACTGTTTGCACTGGTGTGAACAATCAGCTTTGTTTTCAGTGCAGTCATTTGAGCCTATGAGAGCATTGGTCTGGTTCACACGTCATATTTATATTGTTTCAAATTCTGTTTACAGATGTTAGTATTGAATTAAGAAAAGAGACCATTTTTTGGCTTGGCGATATTTAATTAGGTCTAATGTGTACTGAGTACACTCATTTGTAATTTCCTAATAATCACTTTAATGATATTGAAATTTGAATTATATGGGTGATGGATAATTACGGTGGGCGAGCTCTCCCCGCGATATTAGTCAAATCCAACCATATTGGCGAGCCACAGAGCGTCTGCTCACGCTGCGCCCGTTTTATTTTAAATTCATTTGCATGTTCTGGAATGGAATTAAGACAGACCGTTACATAACTCATTTTATTTTTAAAGAAGAAAAAAAATGTCCTCATTATAATGTACATCCTGCAGGGGTACTTAGCCGTCAGTTTTTGGCAAACCTTCCGCTCATAATCCTGCCTCAGTCATCGAAGTGAAAATAACGGCTGCGAAAAAAAAAAATAATAAAAAGAAAGGATGAGACGCGCCAGGACTGCGCCTCTCGCCCGAGCGTGAGGTTCCAGCGGGCCCTGCGCTCACGCCTTCCCCCCGTGCAGCCAGGCCGCGGTGGCAGGAGTGCGCCTGCGCTCTTCTCTTCTTCAGAGCCCTGTCAACATACAGATCGGGGGCCAGGGACGTATTCCACGTGTGCGTGCCCAGTATACGGACCGGAATACGGACGCGGACCCTGAATTTAAAAAAAAAAAAAAAAGCCTTTTCTGCGAAGGACATAATGGACAGTATAATGTGCCGAATACACAGCGCGACCAGTGGAAACGCAAACACAAAGCCCCGCGCCATATGCGATAAAAGGACGAATAAATATTTAGTCCCAGGGCTGCTCTGCTGTGGGCGTCTGAACCCGGAGCGCAGGTCTTTGTCCATCATTAGCTCGTCAAGGATCACTCCTCAACATTAATGAAATTTATGCTCGTATCACATACAGTAGGTGTGCGATTGCTTTCGCATGGTCAGCATGGCCTTCAATATTACTTAATTTAGTGGAGCATTTCATAATTTTATTTTATTTGAATAGCAGCTGTTCCTTACTGGAATTGTGTGTCTGGATTCCTCTCCGGAGGCCAGTAAAGTTCGGGGAAACCTGTAGAGGAAAAAGATCTGTACGGAAATGTCTTGTGCTGTTCATTTTGCTTCTGATACTGTATGAATTGTCTGTTCGTTGGGGGGTCTTGATCAGGAGGTGAAGCCAGTCTGGTTCGGGGGCACCCATGAAATGGAGGGCAGCCGAGAGACGGGGCAGGGGCTGGGGGGGCTGGGGTGTGAATTGAGTAACTCCAGTGTCACTTTCTGCCTCAACTCCGCTGCTCTGATGCTCATTACTCTGCAGGAATCTGTGCTGTGTGTCTTTAGGGCAGATCTGCAGGTCTGCAATGGGTCAGGCTGTTCAGAGGCCCCAGAATATTCTATCTACCATTTTTTCTAATGTAATTATTGCATTTAGATTACGGCCTTATCCTGAATTTCCATTGATCAGACTCCCCAGGAATGTGGAGGTGTCTTTGGCTTCGAGCTCGAGGAAATCAGGGGAGTTACGGAGTTCTCCGTAGCAGGGGAGTCACTCGGCTGGATCTTCACAGAGCTTTGGCCCTCCAAACTGCTTTCAGCTCCCCACACATAGTAAATATCCTTTAGTTGAAATTATCAATATCTTGGGAAAAACAAACCAGATCAGCTGCTCCTCAAGTAAAGGTTTAGCCTGCAAGGTATAGATTATCTATTAATCTACAGAGACATCTCTGCTCCATTGATACTTTATTTCAGTCAGATATACTGGGTGCTGAAAACAGGGGTTCTAATGTGGCTCATACAGGTAACTGCAGCCCCGCCCTCTCTTTCTATTGGGCCTGTCAGTTATGACTCTTGTCCTTTATCTGAAAGAGAACAAAATGTGTTGATGGTCTTGAGAGCGTGTGCTGAGTTTGCTGTTCTGCGAAACACAGGTGCCCCGTGCACACTTCTGTTCCAGCAAGTCCTGCTTGTGTTATGGCTGAGGTTAGATGCACATGCCACATGTCCAGATCCCCTCAGATTGCAGTTTTCTGGGGGGTTTATACTTTCAGATTGCAGTTTTTTTGAGGTGGATTATGCAGAAATAATATGATCTGGGGCTGCACAGTTGCTCAATTGATTATTTTGTTAATTTATTGTATTATTGTGGAGTTTTTTTTTTTTTTAAGAAATACGTGTACCTGTCCGCCATGCAGGCTTGCACTCATTCCTGAAAGCTGTTCACTCTTCCTTATGTCCTCAGTCCAACAAGCTGGCATCAGACCCGACTGTTCCGGTGGGCAGCATGCAGTTACCAGATTAACCAGTAGAGGCCGCTAGTATGCACTGGTCCATGGTGAGTGTGTGATTACCTCACCTCCCTCCCGGACAGATGCTAATTAAAGGAGCAATATGTAAGAAATGTATGTTGATTAATCATGATGTGGCCCTGATATATCACCATACATTAAGGAATGATGTTAATTTCAAATACTTATATCACTGACAACAGTAGTTCAGCCAGAATATTCTCATTACAAAAGCGAAGTTGCAGCCCACAACTAATGTTTATGTTTTGATTTTGTGTTTTGGCCTGTTGCGCCGCCCCCCTCCTACAGTATCTCCCAATCACCCTCCACCTACAGTATCTCCCAATCACCCTCCACCATCTCCCAATCACGAAGTCAGTCGCGTTTCGGCATCCAGGTTGCCAGTTACCACTGAGCTGCAGCTACCAGCTTTTCGGAGCACAAATGTCTGATGTTACTAAACTAAAAGGCCTCGTTATGATTTCGAAACACGTCGTGACAAAGTCAGAAACAAAACAAGGATCTGTATAGGACATGCCTTTGAAAGATGGAGACGGCTGAAAGCAGAAGAATTTGAAGACCGACGCCGAAGTTGCTCATTTTCTCCTGGGCAGGTAAGATTCAGCTCAGTTTGGCTAATTTAATTTTATTTAATGTAGGCACGGAGATTTCAAATATTCCCAACAGTTGAATAACGTTATGTGTGTTCGTTCATGGTACGTTAGTGCGTATGCAGGTGGGTCATCGAACTGATTAGGTAACAAATTGTTTGAGAAATAAAAACTGTGGCTCTTCATTGCTAACATTAGCTATGCATTATTAGTCCGTTTCTCTGGCTTTCTGCTGAGACGCTGTGGAAACCGTTCCAACATCAGCACAGCCATTACGGGAATATTTTATGTAATTGAGACAGTACATCGATCAAATGAGTCCTCATTCATTCTTTACGCATTTTACAGTATGGACTTTAGTGAGCTATCCACACAGCAGAGTGACGAGCAAGTTGACCAATATGACCATTGCTCAAGTTAGTTAGTCATTAGTCTCGATCTTTTCTGAACTAAACGAACACAACCCTGTCAGAGCAAATCACTGGTGATATTGAAACGTAGCCATGATAGCTCCGTGTAGTGGACGTTCTTGTTGGATCAAACCTCTCGTCTGGGGGAGAGGGCGAGGGGATACTGCGCTCTGCACTATTTTGAATGTGACTGCACTACCAGTTTTGGCCACAAACTTACATACGGCTCCTTTAAGCTCCGCCCTAGAGGCTGCTGAGCAGACAATATTTTGCCTGAAACCAGAAGTGGAAGAAGTTGGGATGTGTTACCAGCCACTCACAGATTTCATCCAATCATCATCCTTGTTTTGACGCGGGAATTGATCTGGTTGAAAATGTGAGTGGGAGGTGAAAATTGTCATGATATCATGTAACTTCATTCTCCTCAGTTCCTTTCTTAATAGTGCGACTCTGTTTTGTTTCTAACTGTATTTGCAGTTCTATTTGATCATGAAGTGAGTATTTATTAATAATAATAATAATAATAATAATAATAATAATAATGGTTGAGTTAGAAGAGTTAAAGAGAAATGTGGTTGGTGTTGGTGAGGTCTGATGAAGTGTGTTGTCCCGGTGGTGCTGGGGACACAGTATTAATGGAATCTGTAGAGGAGGTGGATTTGGGTAAAGAGCAGGAAGTCCTGGTAATGTGGGAAACGAGTGATGCACAATCTGGGCAAACGACTGAGGGCAAGCTGAGCATTTGGAATAGACTGAATGAGATCAGAATGAGCCGAGTGCAAGAATAGGTCCCAACAGTGAGGGGTTTTACAAAGCCGAGGAAAAGGGAAGAGCTTCAGGCGGCAGAAGATGTGGCTGCTCTAATACAGACCAGGGAGACCAACAGGGCACTCTACACTAGTGCAGGGGTGGTGACCAAAGACTGGGGGTCACGCCTGTCAAAAAGAAGAAAGCTGAAGAACCTGGTGGAAAAGACGACTGCGAGGGCAGCTGGATCAGCCGCGGAAGGATCTTAGTCAACTGGAAGAGATTCGTAAGAATGAGTGCAGCAGGCTTAGGATCAAAAATCAGTTGTGGAGGAAGTATAAAATTGAAACTAAGGGCAGCGGTGTTGTCATCGAGGAAATGAAGCAGCGTATAACTGCAAAAGCTCATAAGATCAAAAGATACAGTGATTGAGTTACACAATATCGGCAGAACCGGTTATTTGATATGAACCGGAGGAAGTTTTAAAAAGAGCTAGATGATCCACACAATGCTGAACAACCTATCCCAGATGCTGCAGAAGCGTATCTGAATCAGAAGAGTTTGGAATAACCTTTGGGACCAACCGGTTGAACAAAGAAGGGATGCTGTTTGGCGAAATGACTTGAAGGAAAAGATTCAGGTAGGACAACAAGATGACTTATCAATAGACCCCGACAAATTCCAAGCAACCTTAAGAAAGATCCCAAGCTGGAAGCCACCAGGTCCGGACTATTTACAAGGATTCTGGCTCAAGAACCAGTGCAAACTACATGAGCGTATAGTGATGCAACTGCAAGAATGCCTTGACCACAGGGGTGTCCCTGAGTGGATTACTAAGGGAAGAACTGTATTTGTGGTCAAAGACGGGACGAACAGGAATGGTGCAGGAAATTATAGACCAATAACATGCTTGCCGATAATGTGGATTATAGCAGAGGAACTGAACCAACATCTTTTACGAAGTTCACTGCTGCCTGACGAACAGAAAGGCTGTCGAAAGAAAACTAGAGGAACAAAAGATTAATTGACAACAGATAGAGTGACATCACATGACTGCAAGCAAGAGAAAACACATTTGGCGACGCCCTCTGCTCCTCATCCGTCCTGGTGCTTTGGGGGGGGGGCGTCAGGGGTGATTTTTGGTGAAACGCTACGACCCGACACGGCTGTTTTTGGGAGCCTTTCCTCCAGCCCTGGGGCATGATGGGAGATTCATGTCGTCTAAGGAATAAAGTGGGTCAGGGGGGTGCGGGGTGGGGCTGGGTGGGGGATGATTCCATCAGACCGACTCTGAATTCGTTTCACCCGTTTATCTGGTGCAGGCAAAGCAATACAGTGTGGCTCAATTTCCCAGCCTACCCTGCCCGTGCTGTGGATCAGAGTGTTGGAACAGCAGTGGAGAGATGTGTTCACCGATCTTCAGCGTCACGCAGAACACATCGTTACGAAGCTCCTTAAACCTTAGAGGGTCGGATTAGTGTGTGTCCTGAAGTTCAGTATCTGTACAAATCAAATGTCTCTATTCTGATTCAGAAACTCCCTTCAATGAAGGTGCATGACTGTACAAAATCACTTAGCAATGCCCCTTGAATACTATTTCTTACAGCGCTGAAATAAATAAAAAAATATATATACATTTAATTATCTTGTGTTGTGAAAACCTATCATGGGGTGACTTGCTGAAGCTCCCTGCGGGAGCTCTTTTAAACACAGAGTCACATGATGGGTTTTCGACAGCTTTGATTTTGATATGTAATGTCATTTAGCAACAATAGCTGCATTTTGTGTTCTAAGGGTTCATATATATAATATAAAGCGCATACGATTTATTAATAAACACTTGTGTATTGAGAGAGAGCTTCGAGAGGGGCAGCGGGATTATCGTCTCTGCCGGATATGAAGAGAACTCTAATGCTTCGTATAGATCGCGTGATAATTAATGTCAAAATATTACTGTTTATGGCATGTCATAGTTGACCTTGACCCCATTGCGCAAATATACATGCTGGGGTCCATAAAATTCTGAACTTTATTTGCTATATAATTCTGTAACTGAATTTCCAAATGTCTTGGGTCACTGAAATAATTTTTCACCGTGTCTGTGCCACAAATACTGAGTTATTAAGAGTTATGAAGCTTAAAGAGGTTTTCAGGGTAAAGTGTAGAAATAACCATAATAATGTAAAAACTAAGAAATAAACATACTCAACATGATTTTAACCTCAAATGATGTGGTTTTTTGAGTAAAAAAATTTGACATGGTTACCATGGAAATGGCACCTACATGGCAAAATCTGAAAATATTTTGTGGTACTGATATTTGAATAACCCCTGGTCAGATTTTTTCAAATTAGTCTCATATGAAAGGGTTAAGATAATTCTATGAAATGACATAGGATTCTCTTTTGTTCGGAATATTTATGAATATTTAATGAGCTATGTTATGTCACCATATCAAAAATCACTATCATGAACTTGCTTCATTTTCAAAATTTACCCCCCAGGGATGTACCTATCTTGAAAATCCTAGGTAATTTCATAGATCTCCAACAGATACAACTTCAGTCCAAATTCCAAGTCAATCAGATTAATATTAATGATTTTATGATGCCAATCAGTAAAAATCAGTAAAAATTGTGATTTTCAGTAATTTGCATTTAAAGTCACAAGTAACAGTTGAGGCAGAGGAAAAAAACAGATTCTTGGTGTTGACTGGCATCTCACTGCATTCCTTTATTTATTTTATTTATTTTCAGCGAAAATCAAAAATATTGAAATGACCAAAAAAAATGTTTTAATTTTTATCCTGAAGACCATTTAAATAGGCTGGTGCACAACACAAACATTATGTGTATTGTGCAATTAGGATATTACCAAAAATAATTAACTGGTGTGAAAAGAAGTCAATTCACTTGTTTGTACAGCACAGTTAAAAACAATAGGGGTTGAGCCAAAGTGCTGAACAAAAAGTTAGCGAAGGGGTCATAGCAAGGACAGTAAGGCCTACATCTACACAAGATTAAGTGGTTATTTGTGGCAAAAACAACAACCGCAACAGCAACAAAAGTAAATAAAATAAAATAAGACCAGACATCAGTCTGAATAGAAAGCAAGAGAGAAAAGATTGGATTTTTTCTTTAAAGTCTTAAGATTGGATTTAAAGGAGGTAATTGTAGGGGAGGATGTGATATGTGGACGGAGGGTCTTCCAAAGCTACAGCGAAAGCTCGGTCACCACGGGTTTGAGGTGTGTACACGGGACAGCAAGGGGTGACTGATCTTGTGACCTGGTTGTAGAGTGTGGGCGCAGAAATATGAATAATATGAATGTTTGCGTGTCCTTGGCGATCTGACTGTGTTTACAGCACTGTCAAAGTCTGTGATTGTCTGTGTGGGGGACCCCCACACCTCCCCTTGGAGGTGGAAGTCATTCAAGAGTCCCGTAAACTTTAGGGGTGCAGACCCCACCTGCCTGATCCCCTTGGGGAGAGCCCACCCTGTCGGGCCGCGTGACCCATGACTTCCGACCCCTGACCCCTGCTCTCCTCTCTCAGGTAAAAGCTCACTTTTTTGCAGGTCTGGCAGGAGATGGGACATTGAAAACTTGAGGAGACATCCAATGAACTAGGCTCTGTTCTAGATCACTCTCATAACTTCAACTTCCCAGTAAATGCTGTTTTATGTTTCCTGTGAAAATTGAGTTAGAAATAAGTTTTTTTTTTTATTTGTAAAGCTTCAGCTGTCTTTAAATCTGTCTTTAAATCCTTGGTCTTGTGAGACCTGCTGTGGACAAAATAAAATAAAAAGCGTGATCTGAAACCGGTTCTCATGAGAACTGAGATAGAGCTTTATTTATACCCATTGTCCTCATTCAGGATTTAACCAAGTGATTTTTCCCATTTTTCTCCGTCAGGCAGGTAAACAGTGGAGGGAGATGATGACTTTTATGATCCAAACTGGTCGGGCGGCTCTGTGCTGACGGAGGGGAGATGGAGGGATGGCGTAATTTATAGGATAAAGCGGAAGGTGTGCGTTTGTGCCCCTGGGCGGTGGGTAGATGAATTCCTCTGTTAGCGGAGCGATGGCAGGTATGCTAAACTCCGGAGAGGAGATGGATCATTCTCTACATAAAACAGGACATTTATCACCTCTGACGTACGACCCACAGGTGCCATCTCTCCATCAGATTAATGTTTCACATTTACATTAGTTTGTGTTTTTATGTAAAGAACTCGGACACACTTTGGCTGTGTTTTTGTAACCTGTCCTGTGTGAAATTGAAATATTACAAGCCTACAGTAACCTCAAATGGCAGAGTTCAGAAGTTATGGTGTAAATACTTCAAAGGTAAAAAAAACAATCACAAGATTTTTCCCAAAATTCTGGGAGTTATTAAGAGTCAAATTCAAACTTCTACAAACTTCAACTTCAAAAATCAAAGGCTGAACTCCAGGATCACATGATTAGCCTCACAGAGAGAAATTACAGAGTATGTGTCGCAATAATGAATAAAATGGTGGTTATTTTGATGGATTGAAGATTTAGATCTTTTTCTTAAAATAAGGTGCTTTGTTTATCTTTTGTTTGGAAATTGTGGATGTATCGAAACATTTTCAGCACTGTATGCGCACGCAATCCCTGAGAAGGCCATGCCCTCTGGGTGTGTGTGTGTGGTGTGTGTGTATATTTGCGTCTGCGGGTGCGTGCATGGGTAAATTCATCTTATTAGTCCGTTATTTTGTCATCTTGTGTGTTTGCGCATGTGATTGGTCTGAGAGCGTTAGTCTATGTGTTGTCATGAGTGATTGGTCAAGGAGTGTTCTACTGAGGTGCGTGTGATTGGTCAGTGTGTGTTACTCTGTGCGGTGCCCTGAAGGGGCGGGATCACAGATGCCAGTCTCCCTCATTAGTATGCGCCCAATGTGCTGCCATAGTGACCTTCAGTCAAGGCCTGGAGGTAAGAGGGTGAACATTGCTGCAACATTCTATGAATTATTCATCAACACTTCCTGTCAAAACGCTCCTGATTTTTTTTTTTTTTTGGTACACTTGGAGAAACATTCGTTTAGATTTTGCTCTTGAAGGCAGACACAGCATGTAGACTAGATGTAAAATAAAAACAATATTTTGTATTAAACAACTATTGGAGTGATTTTCAGTTCTCTGTATGCTGGTATCATCAGGTTTCTGAGTGTTGGTATCTTCAGTCATCTGTTAACTGATATCTACAGTCCTCTGTGTGCTGGTATTATCAGTTCTCTATCTGCTGGTATCTTCAGTTCTCTCTGGGTGCTGGTATCTTTATTACTCCGAGTGGTGGTATCTTTATTACTCTGGGTGCTGGTATCTTTATTACTCTGGGTGCTGGTATCTTTATTACTCTGGGTGCTGGTATCTTTATTACTCTGAGTGCTGGTATCTTTATTACTCTGGGTGCTGGTATCTTTATTACTCTGGGTGCTGGTATCTTTATTACTCGGACTGCTGGTATCTTTATTACTCTGGGTGCTGGTATCTTTATTACTCTGGGTGCTGGTATCTTTATTACTCTGGATGCCGGTATTTTTATTACTCTGGGTGCTGGTATCTTTATTACTCTGGGTGCTGGTATCTTTATTACTCTGAGTGCTGGTATCTTTATTACTCTGGGTGCTGGTATCTTTATTACTCTGAGTGCTGGTATCTTTATTACTCTGGGTGCTGGTATCTTCAGTTCTCTCTGAGTGCTGGTATCTTTATTACTCTGAGTTCTGATATCTTTTTTACTCTGGGTGCTGGTATCTTCAGTTCTCTCTGAGTGCTTGTATCTTTATTTCTCTGAGTTCTGATATCTTTATTACTCTGGGTGCTGGTATCTTCAGTTCTCTCTGAGTGCTGGTATCTTTATTACTCTGAGTGCTGATATCTTTATTACTCTGAGTGCTGGTATCTTTATTACTCTGGGTGCTGGTATCTTCAGTTCTCTCTGAGTGCTGGTATCTTTATTACTCTGAGTGCTGATATCTTTTTTACTCTGGGTGCTGGTATCTTCAGTTCTCTCTGAGTGCTGGTATCTTTATTACTCTGAGTGCTGATATCTTTTTTACTCTGGGTGCCGGTATCTTCAGTTCTCTCTGAGTGCTGGTATCTTTATTACTCTGAGTGCTGATATCTTTTTTACTCTGGGTGCTGGTATCTTTATTACTCTGAGTGCTGGTATCTTTATTACTCTGAGTGCTGGTATCTTTATTACTCTGGGTGCTGGTATCTTCCGTTCTTTCTGAGTGCTGGTATCTTTATTACTCTGAGTGCTGATATCTTTTTTACTCTGGGTGCTGGTATCTTTATTACTCTGAGTGCTGGTATGTTTATTACTTCACACAGGGAGGGGGGTATGATTGTGTCTTTGTGGTTGGGAGATTATATGCAAAAAATAAAATTGTAAAAAAAGAATATTTTAATCTGGATTTTTGATACAATGGGCCTCATGCAAGAATCACTGACTTCAACAGTTTGTTTTAACCGCTGGCATTATCAATTTTTACTAAGTTGCGGCATGCACCAGTTTAGTCCAATTTAGGTTTATTCCTGTGGTGCAAACAAAATTTTTAATCGGTCCGAACCGTCTTCTGAATCATGTGCACTCAGTCTCCTGTCTTCTACATAAACCTACTTTTGGGATTAATGGCAGGTATTTGTCGTTAAACTCTTTTTTTCTTCTTTATTTCACTTGAATCCACACACACAAAAGCCACTGAATCCATATATTTAGAGAAATACATTGTATTGTTAATCAGTGTTATATTTTGTCAGTGCTTCAATCATACCTAAAATATTTTTAAATATTTTTAGCCACCTATTTCACCATCTCAGCTACTTGTATTTATATTTACTGGCTTAGCTAGACATATTTGGTAAATATCCATGTTAGCTAGCAAGCTAAATGGTGAAATAATTGCTATTCACTGTTCAACCATTGATTTCTAGGCATCACATACAGCTGGCTAAAAATATCCAGCTATGTAATAATTTTGATTGGTTGCAGGGTTATTGACCCTCCTGAGATGGCAAAAGGCATATGATATCCCTGATCAGCTTCTGTCAAGTCATGTTGTGAACATTTGCTGAAACTGAGGGTCCTCATTGGCCAGGCACAAATCATGGGCTACTTTTTCATTTGTGTAGTGGATATGTACAGTACAGCCGCCATTAGGGTTAGGGTTAGGGTTAACGGCGGCTGTACTGTAGTTCCCAAACTGGACCAAACTGGTCCATGACTGCAAACTGGACCACAATTGCAAAAGCATAATATTTCCAACAATGAACAACAAATTTGTTGTGATCATTTGCATCTGTATATCGTAGAGCCAAATCTCAGAAAGAGCCGCTCATAAAATTAATTTGAGTTTGAGTAATCAACGTTATACAAAATTACTCTCGGTATTGAGTGAAAAAAGTGGAACTCGCCGGCGAAACAGGCTATAAAAAGCATGCGGCTCAAGCTATTTGTGCAGGTATGCAATTTTGAATAAAGTTGACTTAAATTAAGCAAATGCACGTCCAGATGAATGATTGTCGTCTGACCTAATAGGGGAGAACAAGCAGCACCTGTTAAGTGTGGAGCCTCTCGGACTGAACCATCTGTTAATCACGAAAATGACTGAGAACAGGTCAGGACGAAAAATTGTTTAAAACGGATGTTTTATACACCCCAATTCTCTGTTCTTCTGAGTTTACCCCATGATTTCAATGCTATTAGATGGCATATGGAGAGAAACCGTGTCTTCAGTTGCCAATTATGATAATTTGAAAACGGGTCAATAAAGAAAAATAATTGAGAACTAGCCAGGACTATCCTAATTGTCATAAAGGGACGTGTCTGTGCTACACCCCCCCCCCCCCCACCCCCAGCCGCCCAGTTCCCTGTTCTAGTGCCGGGCCTGATAGATTTACACTGTCAAAATGCCTCTGCCATGATTTTCTGCATGTACATGTAAGAGCCCCATGTATACCTGATTTGTGTCGTAAAGATTTCAGCTGTGTGAATGAATAATGTGGCATCACTGTGCAGAATCTTTGATGCATCGCAGCCAGTCCGCCCAGCATGTCAGCAGGAAGAGGAAGAAACAAAATAACCAATCAGAAAGCATCTGGCTCTGATCATTCACTAATGGCAGAATTTCATTGCTTTTGACAGGAAATTATATGAGGTTACAGTAGGATCAATATGACTGTAAGAAAGATTTGCTCCGATGGTTTTCCTACAGAAGGCTGATGAAGAATCTTAACTTTCTAATTCTGAATCTGAACTTTATTGAAATCTTGTCAGGCGGTGTGATATAGAGTGGGCGTGTTTGTGAACTGGCTCCACCCTCTCTCTTCATAGCCCGGCTCTGATTTCACACACTGATAATGTGAGAATTAAACCAACCCGACCCCACCACACCCCTCCCCCTGCAGCCTCATGCGTGCTACTTAGCATGGTTTCCTCAGCATGCTAAATGCCTGCTACCTGATCCTGCCTGTACATTTCTTCCTGCCTATGAGCTGTGGACCCTTAGGACATAAACTCACGACCCCCATCAGCCCGCCGTCAGTTCTCGGGCTGTGCTCTCAGTGTTAAAAGCACAGTGTAAAATCCCTGTATAGAGTTTCTCAGTGCCATTATACTATCAGTTGTAATTAAGAGCTGATGTTTGAAGAGTTTATGTGAACTGAAAGCAGACATTCCCACTGAATGCATCTGAATTTTAGTCTTCAAGTACAATCAATGACCAAATTCACTTCTGCTTGCATGTTGAATTATGGCTGCAGTAATTATTCCTGAGTTTGCTGACTACGTTCTGGACTGTTGCTATTTAATCAAACAGAACTCAAACCTACTCAGAGGTACAAGCATGTTGGCATGTATGCATAGACATATACCCTGCGCAGCTACAGGAATGTTAACATAAACACACACACTGTACTTTGGGGGAAAAAAAATGTGAAAAATACCATCGCAATTTACCTCACAAGAGTCCAAAACCCAAGGACCGTTAATTTATTTTGGTAACTGGCTAAGAAAAGCAGCAAATTCTTACATTTTTTTGCTTGAATAAAGACTGAAAAAATTATTCCATTGTAGATATAGTTAATGATTGATCTTTGTTTGAATGATGACTAATGAACACACACACACACACACACACACACTGTGCTGCCATGTTAACATTACTGTTGCAACTAAGGATCATATTCATTATCAAAAAATTTGCCACTTATTTTCACAATTAATTGATTAATTGTTTGGCATCTAACTTGTCAAAAAATTGTCAAAAATCCTCCTCTTAATTTCTAAGAACCCAAAGTGTCTTCAAACTGCTTCTTTTGTCTGACTAACAGTTCAAAACCCAAAGACTGTTCATTGACTATCACCTCATTTACTGACTGATGAAAGCAGCACACTTTTGTACATTTTGGTTCGGAAAATGAAACAATTAATTGATTATCAAAATAATTCACAATTAACATTTGTTTAATCGGCTAATAGATGAATTGATGGCTTGTTCCAGCTCTAGTTAACACAAACACACACACAGCACAGTCATGTTAATGAACACACACACACACACTCTCACACACACACACACACACACACACACACACACACACACACACACACACACACATACACACTCACACACACACACATACACACTCACACACACACACACACACACACACATACACACTCACACACACACACACGCACACACATTCACACTCACACTCACACACACACACACACACACACACACACACACATACACACTCACACACACACACACACACACACACACACACACACTCACACACACACACATACACACACACACACACACACACACACACACACACACACACACACACACACTCACACACACAGCCATGTTAACATACGCACACACAGCATGTTTTTCCTGTGTTTGTCTCTTTGTGGAATACTGAAGGCCTCCTTCTCTTCTCCCAAGCGGAAAAGCTGCTCTGTCTCTCCTGCATGCTGACCCTGGGGATATGGCAGTTGTCTTCAAGTCCATGACCATAAAAAATCATTATCTCTGTGAAATGCAGCAATTTGGGAGATAATCAAGCGGTGACCAGAGGGCAGAACTGTCAATCTGAGGGATTACTCTCCGCCTCCCTGCATCTGTCTGACCTTCCTCCCAGCACTGCTGTGCTCGCTCACACACACACGTGCACGCTCGTGCTCACATGCACTCTCACACACACCAATACACTCACACACACACATGCGCACTCATGCATGCTCATAAACACATGCACACACACACATGTCACACACACACACACACACACACACACACACACATGCATACATGCATACACACACACATGCACACAAACACAGGCATGCTCACTCACACATGCACACCACACTCACACACATGCACGTTCACACAGAAACGTGCTCTCTCACACACACAGTTTGCACATGTTGACACACACATTCACACAGGAACCCCAGGCACACTCATTACAATCTCCGCACAAAGTCATTTACATAAAATCTGGCCTTTCTTAATTTGTGCTTCGTTTTTCCTTTAACTTATTTTGCAGTAAAGTTCAGTTTCTTCCCCCTAGTTTTTAAAGCAGATTTGAAGCAGTGCTTCCCGCAATTAGTTATGTGCTGATTATCCAATTAACAGTTTATCAGGCCTTTATGCAGCCTAAAATAAAATAAGGGCCATGAGTTGGTACTGCAACATCAAACAGTTTTTTTTGTGATTTTGGGTCATAAATAACCCTTTATTATTTATTATGGGATGGGCTATAATGAGAAAGCACTGCAGTGTAATCTTTCTTCCAGAGATCGATCTGGGCCTCAAACATTTTAACGAGCCCCTCGGACTCTGGACGACGAAGAGAGACGGACTCTGAGCCACGGAGGGGAGGGAAGGCTTCGCTTTTCAGTTCATCTTTTATCCATATTTCCCTTACTCTGCTGGTCTGTTGTGCCAGTACTCAACGTATCAAGCAGTCCTCTTAAATTTGTCCATTCCTTTAATACTGATGAGCATAATTGCACTGTTATCAATTAGCATTATTGTTTGTCGAAACCTGCGCAAGGTGCCCAGGCCTGGTTTCCCCCGCTGTTCTGCAGGAGGGTGAGGAATGACTGCAACTGGGGGAGAAATTTCTCTGAATACATTCTGAACTGTCGGCCATGTTCTTAAATTCCGTGACTTCTGAGGAAATGAGTTTACCTACAGTTCTCTTCCTTCAGGGCTGTTCCCTGCAGGAAATGAGTTCCTGTCTCCAGGTTATCGTCTTTCCCTGCTCTCCATATTCCAGCAGGATAATGTCCTGTGTGTTACAGTTTCGCCGGTGCGGTTTGGCAGCCGTGATATCAGTGTGATTAACCCTGCTGGTGCCGACTGACTCCACTCTAATGAGAAGCAAACCTATGAAAGCAGTATCATTGTTGATATTAAGCTGAAATCTAAATGAAATTTGATGTTTTAGCCCTGGGGTATACATACTGTAATCCGTAATCCAAGAGGCTAATAATTGTTATCATTACCACAGCTGTTCTGTATGCTGGGGTGAAATATATTTCAGTGATTTATCAAACTCTCCCTCAGTTGTCTCTGTCACTCAGGCCGTGCCGTTTAAGAAATGAAAAACTCCTCCGTGCACAAGCAGGCAGGTATGAGGTCCTTGTACTGCCTGTAATATTTTTTCTTATTTAAATTAGCATGACAGTGATCATTTTGAAGCTTGATGTGGAATGTTGTGTCATTATATTCAGTGTAAATGCGCACGGACTGCGATTGAGCTGCTGTTTATTACTTTTTTACATTAAATGTGTCGCTCCAACGGGCTGTAGTTATTTTTATTCTTCGTTTGGATCCTGCTTTGCCGCACTAAGTCAGGATAGCATTGCAATTTGTCCTCCATTTTCTAAGTGCGGGTGATGTGTGTGGGACCCGTACAATCTATGGTCTGACCTCAGCTTTGAGCTCCTGTATCTGTAACCCTGCTCAGCACTGCCCCTGCTGGACTGGAGGGCACCAGTGAAACCAAACATTGTTACAACAAAATGACAAAGTTTGACCCAGATGACAGAATGAGCTGAGTGGGCACTATTGGCCATGAGAGGCCAGAAGTGCACAGAGGATGGGGAGGAGCGGGGTTTATGCAAATCCTCCAATCCCCACAGCCTGAGCTGCAAATTGATTTCCTCTGTGGGGCGTGGTTAGCGCTTCGCTTTGATCAGCGTGGATGGGCTGCCGTTGCATCAGGCTGTGTATGAGCACATGAGCTGGTCTTCTGGAGGTTTTCGTAATGCATTGGTCAGGCGTTACATACACACAAGCTCTCTGAACACATGCATGTACACACAAACACTCACACATACATGTGCTGAAGCTATTTGATGTGACAAGAATTGCTAGGTCAGTTAGCTAATTTACACTGAAAAATACAAGTCTTGGGGTAAATTGGTAATGACCCCCAGATGATTACATAATCAAAACCTTTTTGTAAAATGTATTAATAATTTGATAATTAATGGTTTCAAATCTGACCAGAACAAGTCCATAGAAGAACTGATTGAAAATAATGAAAAACATGAGAAGAAAGACTATTGGACTCCACAAGTCTCCTGACATCACAATCCCACATGCAGAACACACCCTGTGATTGGTCAGTGTGGAAGGATCATATCCTGTTTCTGTCTGTTATTTGTCGCAGTTCAACAGTCTGTCCCTTTATTTGTCTGTAAGTCACTGTTTCGCTCTTTACTTTCGGTCTTCACCGGATTCGTGAACTTCAAACCCTGAGAGGATTTTTTTTAAATGAGTGTGAAAAAATGTCTCTCAACTTTATCATAACTTAATCCATAAATTAATATTTGCCCCTTGACAGAAAATTAAAGTATAACAAACGTTCCTTGACAGACCTGGCAAATTCCCTTCTGATTTTCCCTCTCTTTGAAAAAATAAAAGATCAGGAGTCGGGCAGAAGCTCTTGAGAAACGCAGGCGTGAGCGTGTTCACCTGGGGCGACGTGTCACACAGGAAATTCGATCTCTTTTGATCTCTGTTGCTGCGCTCGGCCGGTGCCCGGTAACAATGGGCCAATCACAGCATGCGTGTGTGAAAGTGCTGCAGTGGCTCCCAGGGCCGCGGCTCCTGTTCGCTTTGTGTCCTGCTGCCGCCTGCACAATGCAGCGTCCTGAAGTGTGACCATCTGATAAGCCCTCATCCTCTCTGTCATATTGGATTTGAATTGAGTCTGGTATGCCTGTTACCAGGTATGTCCTGTTCTTCAGGGAGATGATGGGAATTTTTCTTTAATTTAATGTTCTTTTTTCTCCCTTTGAATGTAATTCACAGTTAGTCTGTGTTCAGTCGAACCCTGCAGGAGCTCGACACGGGTTCAGCTCCCTGTCAGTGTTTGTGTTTACATTCACTTTACCCTCCATGTTTTTGTTGATTATTCTGTGTGCAGCGAGTGTGTGTTTGGCTGTGCTGTGTGCAGCGAGTGTGTGTTTGGCTCTGGTGTGTGCAGCGAGTGTGTGTTTGGCTCTGGTGTGTGCAGCGAGTGTGTGTTTGGCTCTAGTGTGGGCAGCGAGTGTGTGTTTGGCTCTGCTGTGTGCAGCGAGTGTGTGTTTGGCTGTGCTGTGTGCAGCGAGTGTGTGTTTGGCTCTGGTGTGTGCAGCGAGTGTGTGTTTGGCTCTGGTGTGTGCAGCGAGTGCGTGTTTGGCTCTGGTGTGTGCAGCGAGTGTGTGTTTGTGTGTGTTTGGCTCTGCTGTGTGCAGCGAGTGTGTGTTTGGCTCTGGTGTGTGCAGCGAGTGTGTGTTTGGCTCTGCTGTGTGCAGCGAGTGTGTGTTTGGCTCTGGTGTGTGCAGCGAGTGTGTGTTTGGCTCTGGTGTGTGCAGCGAGTGTGTGTTTGGCTCTGCTGTGTGCAGTGAGTGTGTGTTTGGCTCTGCTGTGTGCAGCGAGAGTGTGTTTGGCTGTGCTGTGTGCAGCGAGTGTGTGTTTGGCTCTGGTGTGAGCAGCGAGTGTGTGTTTGGCTCTGCTGTGTGCAGCGAGTGTGTGTTTGGCTGTGCTGTGTGCAGCGAGTGTGTGTTTGGCTGTGCTGTGTGCAGCAAGTGTGTGTTTGGCTCTGGTGTGTGCAGCGAGTGTGTGTTTGGCTGTGCTGTGTGCAGCGAGTGTGTGTTTGGCTCTCGGCGTGAGGTCACAGAGGGACTCCCTCTGGTCACCGCCCACATTAATCAGCTGACAGGGGGTGTCTGAGATTGTGTCCATTTGTGTCTGAAATACTGATGGCTGCCTGTGTTTACATACTTATGTTTGCAGCTCAGTGAGAATGTGAGCACAATTACGGTTTTGTAGTTTGTTTATTATCTCCCGCCATGAAGTGGATGGGGATACAGGAGTGACTGTTGGCCTTCTGCCTGTCCGCCCGTCCGCCTGTCCGTCCGTCCTTTCATTGTGCTTCCTTTCTGGGTCAGAATTCCTAAACTATTAAGTATTCCTCTATAAAATTCCACACACAGAAACATGTAATTTTGTAGATGTGCCTGGCAGATATCAGCCATCCTGTGTAGGAGGATTTGAGTATTTGATGATCAGGCTGTATGACAGACACACACCTCTCCTGACATCAGGCTGTACGACAGACACACACCTCTCCTGACATCAGGCTGTACGACAGACACACACCTCTCCTGACATCAGGCTGTACGATAGACACACACCTCTCCTGACATCAGGCTGTACGACAGACACACACCTCTCCTGACATCAGGCTGTACGACAGACACACACCTCTCCTGACATCAGGCTGTACGACAGACACACACCTCTCCCGACATCAGGCTGTACGACAGACACACACCTTACACTCTGTGGCCTGTCCGCTCCCGACTCTCTCTGACTGAAAAACCAGATTTACTGTGGACTCTTTCCTCTCACAGTTAACTGGGGCTGCAGTAGCATATATGAAACTATTTAGGGTTTAGTGTAGGGCGCATGTGCTGTAGGAGGTGAGCGGTATGGGGTGCGGGTAGCAGTGTGATGGGTGGAATTCTGCCCAAGGGTCTGTCTCAAGATGGGATTGATTTCAGAAGGCGGAGACCTCGTAAAAATGACCCAAAATAATCACATTACGTCACGGTCTAATGCAAACTGCGTTACCTGTGATCTCTGCAGGCAACGTCCCCACCCCCAGGCACATCCCCCCCACTAAACACCCGTCCCCCAAACCCCACTTCAATCCAAGCATTTCTCTCTCTTCTTTGCTTTCTTTGCGTTGTGGCTTTTTGTCTCACTGTGGTCAGTGAGTGACTGCGGTACAGACACTATATTAGTAATCCCCATATACAGAATACAACTGGGTTTAACTAAACAAGCTTAGATCCTGACACTTTCCTCTGATTCCAGACTGTTCTGGCTCTACCCCAGCTACCCAAGAATCCGAAATTTTAGCATTACTGAAATGAACCATTTTATGCGGCACGTCTCCGGGATATAATTTGTGGTCTGATTTCAGTATGAATTATAGGATATAATTCTGGTAAGTCATTCGTGGGGCATAATATCTGGATATTATTTGCCAAACATTTTTCATGAATATCATCTTTGAAACATTATTCCGGAACATCATTCTATCATGTGTGTGTGTGGGCGGTTCTGCAGATCAGACCTCCTGCAGATTTGGGTTAAGTGTGGCTGGTTGCAAACCTGAATTATGTATTTTGTGAGTATTGTGTTGCAGGCTTGAATCATTTGTTGTGTGTTGTATTTAGAGTTTGTCTTGCAAGCTTGAATAAACTGCGTTGTGTGTGTTATGTTGTGAGTTTGTGTATCAATGTTGTGTATGTTTGTCATGTTATATATGTAGTGTAGTGTCTTTGCATGTGTTGAGTGTGACTGTGTCCTGTGTTATTTAGGATTGCTATATACACCGCTCAAAAAATAAAGGTAACACTTAAACAACAAACTGTAACTCCAAGTCAATCACACGTCTGCAAATCAAACTGTCCACTTAGGAACAACACTGATTGACAATCAATTTCACATGCTGTTGTGCAAATGGAATAGACAACAGGTGGAAATTATAGGCAACTAGAACGGGCACTCGGTAGAGCGAATACCTTCGCCGACGCCACTCAATCCCTCGCCACTGCCGTTGGTTTCATGCCGATCGGATAAAAATTGACCGAGATATGGCCGAAAGTCGGTTTTGACCTTTTCGCGGCCTTGACCTTGACCTTTGACCCGATCACTCCCAAAATCTAATCGATTGATCCTCAGGTCATGCCAAATCAACCCACCAAATTTTATGAAATTCCGTTTGGTACTTTTTGAGTTATTCAATACACATACAGACAGACACACAAACAAATAAATACACGGGGATCAAAACATTACCTTCGTCAGCGAAGTCGCTGGCGAAGGTAATTAGCAAGACACCCCCAATAAAGGAGTGGTTCTGCAGGTGGTGACCACAGACCACTTCCCAGTTCCTATGCTTTCTGGCTGATGTTTTGGTCACTTTTGAATGCTGGTGGTGCTTTCACTCTAGTGGTAGCATGAGACGGACTCTACAACCCACACAAGTGGCTCAGGTAGTGCAGCTCATCCAGGATGGCACATCAATGTAAGCTGTGGCAAGAAGGTTTGCTGTGTCTGTCAGCGTAGTGTCCAGAGCATGGAGGCGCTACCAGGAGACAGTCCAGTACATCAGGAGACGTGGAGGAGGCCGTAGGAGGGCAACAACCCAGCAGCAGGACCGCTACCTCCGCCTTTGTGCAAGGAGAAACAGGAGGAACACTGCCAGAGCCCAGCAAAATGAGCACCAGCAGGCCACAAACGTGCATGTGTCTGCTCAAACGGTGAGACACCGACTCCATGAGGATGGTATGAGGGCCCGACGTCCACAGGTGGGGGTTGTGCTTACAGCCCAACACCGTGCAGGACGTTAGGTATTTGCCGGAGAACACCAAGATTGGCAAATATACATTAGGTGTGCAGTGTGTTTTGTATATTTTTTGTGTTGACTCAGTGTTTTGTATGTTTCTGTATATATTAGGTGTGCTGTTTGTGTTGTATTTGTTGAGTGTGACCTTGTATTGGGAATGTAGATCATATATGTTAGGAGTGTCCCGTGTGTTGTGTGCGCTGAGTGTGATTGTATTTTGTCTATGTTTGTAATAAATGTTAGGGGTGTAGTGTGCTGTATGTCTTGAGTGTAACTGTGTGTTGTGTATGTTTCTAATGCATGTTAGGAGTGAGTGTGCTTTGTATGTGTTGAGTGTAACTGTGCTGTGTATGTTTGTAATATATGTTAGGAGTGTAGTGTGTTGTATGTGTTGAGTGTGACTGTGTGTTTTGTATGTGTGTATTATATGTTAGGAGTGTAGAGTGTATTGTATGTGTTGAGTGTGACTATGTGTTGTGTACGTTTGTAAAATATGTTTGGATTGTAATGTGTTTTGTATGTGTTGAGCATGTCCGTGTGTTGTGTAGGTTTGTAATATATGTTCGGAGTGTGGTGTGTGTTGTATGTGTTAAGTGCGACTGTGTGTTATGTTTGTAATATTTACTCATAGGCAATGAAAACGCAACACCAGTTTGGATTCAAATAATTTTGTGACTCAAATTTATTTTCTTATTTCAACAATTCAAATATGTTGGGTGGGTTGACTTTGATGAATTAAATGTGTTAATGGACCGATTTGGACAATAATAAACAGATGCATTAAACATAACGAGCAGATTGAAAATGAAAGATCACAAAAAGACTGAACAGAACACACATTTAAAAATGAACTCAGAGGAACAGTCCTTATCGGGTGTGATCCCCACGAACATCCACACAGGCAGAACAGCGTCTCCTCATGGACTTGACTAACCGTCTTAGGTTGTCGTGGGGAGGTTGTCACCACTCTGCCTGTAGTGCATTCTGGAGCTGCTGCCTGGTTTGAGGTCTGGGTCCTCTTGATGAAAGAGCTCGTCCCAGTTGGACGTACTACACCCAACAAATACTGATGCTGGATGTACTACACCCAAAACGGTGAGCCACTTGCCGGGCACTTACTCCCGCATCTAGCAAACCCAGGGCCCTGTTCCGTTGTTCAGTCGACAAATGTGGCATTATGACACTCAAAATGTTTTTTGTGTGGCTTTTATCATTATATAGGGAAGACAAACCCTCCTTCATTTCATCCACTGTACTCACACAACTCCTCATCCCATATGCTGTACTCAGTGTGGATTGATGAGAGTCCAACTCACACTGTTGAGTTACATGATGATCATTCATGTGTAACGAGGTACACATTGTGACCCCAATGGTCACTTAAGAACTCAAATTGGACTACTCAGGTCCTGAGGAAAAATAAATCAAAATTTATTGTTGCGTTTTTATTGCTTTTGTCATGTCAACAAAATTATGCTGAGTGTTCTTTTGTCTTGTTTCTTGACTTCCTGTTTTATTTTGAAATTTTACTCTCTTCTTGTTCAGGTCACCTGCCCCTCCCTCACGTGTTTCCCATGGCCTGATTGTCTGCCCCGCCCTGATTGTTTCCACCTGTTCCCCATTTTCATGTGTGGGTATTCATAGTCGGCGTTTCCCTTTGTTCTCTGCCAGTTCGTCTTGGGTCGTCACACCGAGAGTATCTCGCCAAGTTGTTTCTTTGTTTCTTGACTTGCATTTTGCCCTTTTGCCAAGTTTGTTTCAGTTGTCACTTTGCCTAGCCTTATTCTTGTTTCTTTGTTATTTCCTCGCTAGAGTGATTTTTTGTTTATGAGGTTTTCCTCTTCATGAGTGATTTTTTTCAGTTTAACTATTATTCATTCCTCTGAAAGAGTGTATTTAAGTTGCAACTTTTTATTAAAAGACTGTTTATTGGAACTTGGGTCTGGAGTCAAGCTTTTGGGTCAACACTTTGGCTCAGCCTTGTCAGTACGAACTGGGCAGCATGAACCCAGCCGACGCTCCCAGGGCGCTCGCCTGAATCAGCAGGAGGAGTGTATGTCTGCTTTGCAGCATGGAGTGAAAGAGCTGGCATACTCTCAGCAGGAATTCAAAACCACCATGACCAACCAAGTGAACCTCCTCGGAGCCCAGGTACAGCAAGTCCTTTCTCGCCTGACCAAAGGATCCTCCGCTGCGGATCCCACACCCTCTCCAGCGGTTGCGGCTGCCCCGTCGGGGTCCGTGTTTCAAGTTGCTGCTCTCCGCCTTGCTCCCCCAGAGAAATACTCAGGTGAGTCGGGGGAATGCCGAGCGTTTATTGACTGTGAAATGCATTTTGAGTATTTGCCATCAGCCTTTCCCACAGAACAGTCCAAGGTGGCTTTTATGACTGGGAGGGCGAGGGCGTGGGCAACCGCTGAGGGGTCCCGTGGTTCGGAGGTCTGTGGTTCCCTCGATGGTTTCATCTGAGCCCTGAGTAGGGTTTTCGAACCCCTCATGACTGACCGGGAAGAGGCACGGGAGCTGAGTTACATCAAGCAAGGTCGGGACTCTGTATCTGATTATGCCATTCGTTTCCGCACCCTAGCCTCCGACAGCAGATGGAATACTACAGCATTGTATGACATTTTTCTTAAAGGGCTCTCTAACCAGGTTCAGGATTTGCTGGTGCCCATTGATCTACCATCTGATCTTGACTCACTAATTACCTTAGCGATCAAAACTGATCACTGTTTGCAGGAGCGCAAACGGAACCGCAACCTGACAGGGTCATCAACGGGTCGCCATCGGGACTGCTCAGCAGCCTCCAAACCTCATGGATGGGTGTTCTCACATCTTCCTTCTCCGGCGCCCCAACAAGAGGATTTCTCAGAGGACAAAGAGGAGCCCATGCAGTTTGTTCAAGCATCATTATCTCCCAAGGAGTGATGGCATCGGCTGCAGGAGGGCAGATGCTTCTACTGTGGTCAGTCAGGTCATCTGGTCGTGGCATGCCCAGTAAAAGGGCAGGCTCGCCAGCAGCCGGGAGGATACTGAAGAGCCATTTCTCCTCCGCCAAACTTCCTCCCAGAGCTTTATCTGAAGTTCAGGTAAAACATCTTGACACCACTGTTCCCACTAGGCTTCTCATAGACTCAGGGGTGGATGAGTGCCTCATGGACTAAGATTTTGCCAAGAAACTCAAGTTAAAGATCAATCCACTATCCCAGTCGTAAGAGGCTAGTGCCTTCAATGGGAGCCAGATATTTGAGGTTACACACAAGACTGAACCAGTGGAAGTGTCTGTTGGTGATCACCATGAACTAATGTATTTTTACCTGTTTCATTCCACTTAGCATTCCCTTGTTCTGGGCTTTCCTTAGCTGCGGGAACATAACCCACACGTGGACTGGAAGACGGGGAGAATTTTGAATTGGATTGAGAACTGTAAAGTCAAGTGTTTTAAGTCATGTCATAATTCTAAGAGGAATACTGTTAATGTTGATTCTGTTCTTGCTGATGCAGACTTGAACCCCAGATCTGACATCTGTTCCTAGCTGTTACCATGACCTAGGGAATGTATTCAGCAAAACCAAAGCCACCTCTCTTCCACCTTACAGGCCATATGACTGCCCCATTGACCTGGGCTTCCCATGCTTAAGGGTAGGCTGTACTCCATATCCAGTCCAGAAAGAAAGGTCATGACCGAGTACATGGAATCCACATTAAAGGCAGGCCTCATTCATTCCTCTTCCTCTCCTGCAGGGGCAGGATTCTTCTTTTTGTGAAAAAAAGATGGGTCCCTCAAACCATGCATTGACTATGGGCCTCTGAATAACATCACCGTAAAAAATAGGTACCCCTTGCCACTCATGTCATCAGCTTTTGATCAGCTTCAACAGGCAAAGATCTTCACCAAGCTAGATCTTAGAAATGCTTACCACCTGGTTCAAATTAGGGAAGGGGATGGGTGGAAGACTGGCTTCAACACCCCTAGTGGCTACTACAAATATTTAGTTATGCCATTTGGGTTGACTAATGCCCCTGCTGTTTTTCAAGCCATGATCAACAATGAGCTTAGAGACTTTTTGAACCACTTTGTATATGTTAACCTTGATGATATTTAGATTTTTTTCCCCAGACCTGGACTCTCATATATGCCAGGTTCTCCAGCGGCTGCTGGAGAACCAATTGTATGTGAAGGCAGAGATGAGTGAGTTTCATGCCGACACAGCATCTTTCCTTGGCTTCGTCATAGCTCTTGGAAAGATATAGATGGATCCGGCTAAAATTAGCACAGTAGCTCAGTGGCCCACACCCGATAGCCACAAAAAAGTTCAGCAATTTTTGGGATTTGCTAACTTTTACAGGCAGTTTATCAGGAACTTCAGCGCCATAGCTGCACCTTTCCATGCTCTTACCTCTCCACAGAATCCTTTCCAGTGGTCTTCCCAAGCGGAGGACGCCTTCCAGCAGCTCAAGTCACGGTTTACCACTGCCCCCATCCTCACAGTTCCTGATTCCAGCCGGTAGTTCGTGGTGGAGGTGGATGCCTCCAACGAGGGGGTGGGAGCAGTACTCTCCCAACGGTCCGAGAAGGACAACAAGCTTCACCCCTGTGCCTTCCTGTCAAGAAAGCTTTCGCCGGCTGAGCGCAACTATGATGTTGATGGCTGTCAAAATAGCTCTGGAAGAGTGGACACACTGGTTGGAGGGGGCACGGAACCCTTTCATAGTTTGGACTGATCATTAAAACCTTGAGTTAATTCGTAAAGCAAAAAGACTGAACTCACGTCAAACCAGATGGACCCGATTCTTTAACTGTTAACTTTGTCTTGTTTTACAGGCCGGGACCCCAGAACACCAAACCAGATGCCTTGTCCCACCTGTTTGACACTGAGCCTAATGCCAAGGAGCCTGTGCCTATCCTACCACTGAACCGTGTGATAGGAGCGGTGACTTGGCAAATAGAATCTAAGGTGACGCAAGCTAATGGTGAGAGCCCAACACCTAGTGGTTGTCCGGTGAATCATTTGTTTGTCCCTGTTGATATGCATCCACAGGTAATCCACTGGGCTCACACCTCGCTGCTCACCTGTCATCCGGGAGTCAAAAGTTTCTGACCGGGGGCCCCAGTTCGTATCCAGTCTCTGGAAAGAGTTCTGCAAACTCATCTGAGCCACTGTCAGCCTCTGGTACCACCCAGAATCAAATGGTCAAACTGAATGTCTCAATCAGGCATTAGAAACATGTCTCCGATGCCTGGTGTCGCAGAACCCAACATCCTGGAGCAAGCATCCTGGTGTGGGTGGAATATGCCTGCAATTCCCTTCCCACTTCAGCCACAGGCATGTCACTGTTCCAGTGTGTCTTTGGGTACCAGTCCCCAGTATTCTCTGAGTCTTAAAAGGAGATCTTTTGAGTATATGCTAGGAGTGTAGTGTGTGTTGTACGTGTTGTGTATGTTTGTAATATATGTTAGGTGTGTAGTGTTTGTTGTACGTGTTGAGTGCAACAGTGTGTTGTGTATGTTTGGAATATATGTTAGGTGTGCAGTGTGTGTTGTATATGGTCATTGTGACTTGTGTGTGTGTGTTGTGTTTGTAATATATTTTTGGAGTTCAGTGTGTTGTGTGTGTTGAGTGTGACTGTGTATGTTTTTAATATACTGTATGTTAGGAGTGTAGTGTATTTTCTGGTCAGCACTGGTCAGGTTTATTTGTTTAGCACATTTAGAAACACCCATAGTTGACCATAGTGTGTAACAAACGAAAAAAAAAAATAAAAATACAAGATAAATATCTAAACACAGCGTACCCTAGAAGACAAGCAGCAACAGATAAATTCAAGGTGTCAGAACTCAATTGAAAGGCGATAAATAGAGCCGAGGGTTTAGCTGGGACCTGAGGTGTCACTGGTCTCAGCAGTTCTTATTTGAATCACTAAACAACTCAACATGTTAGTTTTATTTCCCATTTTTAATATCACTAAAATCACCACAACGTTACAGTACTGTTATTAAAATGCTTTTTCGTGAACCATTTTCCTTAAAAAAAGAAGCTAAAAACAGGTTAAAAAGGAGGGTTCACAGCAGGAAATGGGAAACTGGTCTTAAGACATCTTCAGTTTGGATAGACAGATGGCCCTGATTGAATTTATCCGGCCAGCTCAGGGCTCCTCTGCCTGCTGCTCTTATCTCACTGATCTGAGATCAGCTTCCTGTGGCTGCGCTGTTAATGCGCCCTGGCCTGTGTCTGCTGCCCCAGATCTTTATCTCCATCTTACTCTGCATTTTATTTTATTATTTCTGCCCATTTTCAGTCTGAAGGCTGAACTTCACGGCGTGAATGATGGTCTGTAACTGTGTGCACACGTGCGGGAGGAGCGCGCTGACGTAACGGTGCAGGATTGATGAATGACGGTCTGTAACTGCCTGCTCACATGTGGGAGGAGCGCGCTGGCGTAACGCTGCAGGTTTGATGTATGATGGTTTGTAACTGCGTGCACACGTGCGGGAGGAGCGCGCTGACGTAACGCTGCCGGTTTGATGAATGACGGTCTGTAACTGCGCGCACACGTGCGGGAGGAGCGCGCTGACGTAATGCTGCAGGTTTGATGAATGATGGTCTGTAACTGCGCGCACACGTGCGGGAGGAGCGCGCTGACGTAATGCTGCAGGTTTGATGAAGGATGGTCTGTAACTGCGTGCACACGTGCGGGAGGAGCTTGCTGGCGTGACGGTGCAGGTTTGATGAATGACGGTCTGTAACTGCATGCACACGTGAGGGAGGAGCGCGCTGACGTAATGGTGCAGGTTTGATGAATGACGGTCTGTAACTGCGCGCACACGTGCGGGAAGAGCACGCTGACATAACGCTGCAGGTTTGATGAATGACGGTCTGTAACTGCGCGCACACGTGCGGGAGGAGCGCGATGATGTAACGCTGCAGGTTTGATGAATGACGCTCTGTAACTGCGCGCACACGTGCGGGAAGAGCACGCTGACGTAACGCTGCAGGTTTGATGAATGACGGTCTGTAACTGCATGCACACGTGAGGGAGGAGCGCGCTGACGTAACGCTGCAGGTTTGATGAAGGATGGTCTGTAACTGCGTGCACACGTGCGGGAGGAGCTTGCTGGCGTGACGGTGCAGGTTTGATGAATGATGGTCTGTAACTGCGCGCACACGTGCGGGAGGAGCGCGCTGACGTAACGCTGCAGGTTTGATGAAGGATGGTCTGTAACTGCGCGCACACGTGCGGGAGGAGCGCGCTGACGTAACGCTGCAGGTTTGATGAAGGATGGTCTGTAACTGCGTGCACACGTGCGGGAGGAGCGCGCTGACGTAATGCTGCAGGTTTGATGAAGGATGGTCTGTAACTGCGTGCACACGTGAGGGAGGAGCGCGATGACATAACGCTGCAGGTTTGATGAAGGATGGTCTGTAACTGCGTGCACACGTGCGGGAGGAGCTTGCTGGCGTGACGGTGCAGGTTTGATGAATGATGGTGTGTAACTGCATGCACACGTGAGGGAGGAGCGCGATGACATAACGCTACAGGTCTGATGAATGACGGTCTGTAACTGCGTGCACACGTGCGGGAGGAGCGCGCTGACGTAACGCTGCAGGTTTGATGAAGGATGGTCTGTAACTGCGTGCACACGTGCGGGAGGAGCGCGCTGACGTAACGCTGCAGGTTTGATGAAGGATGGTCTGTAACTGCGTGCACACGTGAGGGAGGAGCGCGATGACATAACGCTGCAGGTTTGATGAAGGATGGTCTGTAACTGCGTGCACACGTGCGGGAGGAGCTTGCTGGCGTGACGGTGCAGGTTTGATGAATGATGGTGTGTAACTGCATGCACACGTGAGGGAGGAGCGCGATGACATAACGCTACAGGTCTGATGAATGACGGTCTGTAACTGCGCGCACACGTGCGGGAGGAGCGCGCTGACGTAACGCTGCGGGCGTGTGTGTGTGCGTGTGTGTGTGTGTGCGCGCGCGTGTGTGTGTGTGTGCGCATGCGCGAGCGCGCGTGTGTGTCTGTGTGTGCTCGAAGTGAGCCAGCAACTCCAGCCTACTCTTCAAAGTGCTGTTCCTTCCTCTTGCGCAGTGACTCTTCTCAGAAGCGCACAATAATCCTGCTCCGTCCATATCAGGTACTCAGGGTGAGATATAATGGCCCTGAATAAACTGCATTACCCAGGAGGCACTGGGGCACAGCATGACGCCCACCTGTTCCTGTTCTCCCTGCCTGCTTTCCTCTGAGATGTGCGATACCACGGATTTTCATTGTTGCTGATATTCATATAACATTAATGCTTCGTGCAAAGTAATAATACAGCTGTGAAATGTTACATGTCAGGTCCTCAAATCTCACTCCTGTGGTGCAGCCACGTTACCACATAACCCTCCTATGTACATCACATACGGCATCGCTGCTGTTCTGAGGACTGAGAAAGTTCCAGAAACGAGTGCATTTGCAGTCATCTGTCATCATTATCAAAACTCAGTAACTTACACATTTATACAACTTTAATTAAAATATTACTCTTACAGTCGGAAGGAAAAGAACTTCCTCATCAATTGGGTATTCAGACTAGATCTTCATGATAGTGTAGCTACTTTCTTCTGTGTCTTCGTTGATTATAAAAGTGGTCATGGCAGTAGTCGTAGTACTCACTGTAGTAGTACTGGTAGAAGTAGTCCTCATAGCAGTAGTCGTAGTAATAGTAGTAGTATTCATAGCAGTAGTGGGAGTATAAATAGCAGTAGTAATATTACTACTCATAGCAGTGGTAGTGGTGGTAGTATTCATAGCAATAGTAGTAGTAGCATTAGTAGTAATCATACCAGTGGTAATAGTATTCATAGCAGTAGCAGTAGAAGTGGTCATAGCAGTAGTAGTAATAGTAGTACTTGTAGTAGAAGTATTAGTAGTAGTCGTAACAGTAGTAGCATTCATAGTAGTAGCAGTAATAGTAGTACTCTGAGTAGTAGTAGAAGTAGTAGTAGTAGTACTTGTAGCAGTAGTAGAAGTTCCAGTAGTAGCAGTAGTACTCATAGCAGTAGTAGTGGTGGTAGTAGTAGTAGTAGTCATAGTAGTGGTAGAAGTAGTAGTAGTACTCAAAGCAGCAGTACTAGTAGTAGTTTTAGTATCAGTCGTACTAATTAGTAGTAGTAGTAGTAGTATCTATAGCAGTACCAGTAGTAGTAGTAGTACTCATAGGAGCAGTAGTAGTAGAAATCATAGCAGTAGTAGAAGTAGCAGTAGTAGCAGCAATAGTACTCATAATAGTAGTAGTAGAAGTTGTAGTAGTACTCATAGCAGTACCAGCAGTCTTAGTCCTCAGAGCAGCAGTAGTACTCATAGGAGTAGTAGTAGTAGTAGTACACATAGCAGTTGTAGTAGTAGTCATAGAAGTAGTAGAAGTAGCCGTAGTAGCAGCAGCAGCAGCAGTAGTAGTTGTAGTAGTAGTAGTACTCGTAGCAGTACCAGTAGTCATAGTCCTCACAGCAGCAGTAGTAGAAGTAGCAGTAGTAGCAGTAGTACTCATGGTGGTAGTAGTAGTAGTAGTAGTTCTCATAGTAGCAGTAGAAGCAGCAGTAGTAGAAGTAGGACTTATAGTAGTCGTAGTAGTAGTCTTAGAAGTAGCACTCATAGCAGTACAGCAGTAGTAGTAGTCCTCATAGCATCAGCAGCAGCAGCAGTAGTAGTAGCAGTAGTACTCTTAGCTGTAGTAGTATTAGGAGTCCTCATACCAGTACCAGTAGAAGTAGTAGTCATAGCAGCAGTAGTAGTATTATAAGTCCTCATAGCAGTTCCAGTAGTAGTAGTAGTCATAGCAGCAGTAGTAGTATTATAAGTCCTCATAGCAGTTCCAGTAGCAGTAGTAGTAGTAGTAGTAGTCCTCATTGCAGTAGTATTAGAAGTAGTATTCATTGCAGTACCAGTAGTAGTAGTAGTCCTCATAGCAGCAGTAGTAGTAGTAGTAGTCCTCATAGCAGTAGTAGTAGTAGTATTCCTCATAGAAGCAGTAGTAGTAGTAGTAGTACTCATAGCAGTACCAGCAGTAGTTGTAGTCATAACAGCAGTAGTAGTAGTAGTAGTAGTAGTCCTCATAGCAGCAGTAGTAGTAGTCCTCATAGCAGTAGTAGTGGTACAATTGTAGTAGTAGTAGTAGTAGAACTCATAGCAGTAGTAGTAGTAGTACTCATAGCCGTAGTAGTAGTAAATTACAAAGTACTGTGGCACTCTCTGTAAACGTTCATCCAGTGCAGTGTTATACAGTGGAATGCGGGTCGCTCCAGTTTAGCGTGTCACGGTCAGTTCGCTGAGCTGGTAGATGCACAGGCTCTGATTGTACCACACAGGCTCCTGTAAATGTGGGTCCGGGTTGTGGTGGCGGCAGCAGCTGGGCATAAACACAGCTATATTTCGCAGATAACAGGATTAGCTAGGGTGCGCATAATAAGCTGTAAAATCTCCCCCTCTAGGCGTCTCCCTGTGCTGAGAGAGAGCTAATCCTGCTAGCTTTGATCTGTCCCTACTTCCATCAGGTGCGGATAGGGTTGCCTAGCCCTGGGCAGTGCTTGCGTGCGTGCACACACACACACACACACACACACACACACGCGCACACACACACACACACACATACCTCGCTCTCCTCATTAGTCTCGCCTGTTAACACAGTAAGCCTCCTGTGATGGAAGTCCTAACACGTTCCGGTTGTTTCTGTTTTGTGTGTGTAGTCCTCACCACGCTGGACTTGAGTATCTGTGCTTTCCCTGACCAATAAAACTCCTCACCCTTCTGTCCCCGTCTGACCTGTTTGCTCTGAAATGAAAGAACTTTAGGCCAAATTGGAATCTTAAAACCTGCATCGATGACTGTGCATGCCTCTAAGTGTGTTTAGGCAAGTTTAAGTGCATTTTTGTGTGGGTGTGTGTGTGTGTGAGTGTGCGTGTGTGTGCATACATAGGTGAGCAGTGTACGTATGTGTGTATGCGATTCGGACGTGTGTGTGAGGCAGAGAGCAGTGTGTATGTGAGACAGTAGTGAGGCTGTACATATTACTCTGTATTTCTGTATTATTGCGTTACTGCTCTGTGTTCCTGTCCTCCTCACTTACTGTATTCCTGCGCACACTCACTCACCTACACACAGCTTTAACCACCAGGACTTCTTGCAAAGGATCATGGGATGCTGTGCCATGCCAGTGCGCATGTTCGAGCCGTCACCCAGGCGACTGACAGGCGGAGCTCGTTTGTGTGCTGATTATAATTAAAAATATCAGAATAATTAAAGCCTTCAGCTTGACAAGCAGCGCCATAACTTCGCCCTCAGACATTCCTCTCTAATTAGTTAATTAATCCTAACGCAAATTATAAGCAATAATTAGTCAGTCAAGCTTAACGTGAAGTCTGGCGTCTCGCAGCTGAAAGCGCTTTTTCTCTGTTGATTTGCATCTTTTTTCTGCTCTCCTGCCTCGGTGGCGAGAGCGATTCCGCGGCTCCTGCCTGCCGCGTCAGACCCTACAAATTCCGCAGCTCCGCGCGATTCACTGAGTTACACCGCTTCTGTGGTATCGTGCCACATCCCGGACTTTGCTAATTAATTTTAGCCATGTTAATGTAATTAGCCAAGAGCTGGTGCCCCCGCTTGCGTGAACATGGTTTCTAAGACTGACACGCATTCAACAAAATTCTGGCATCAATTTAGTGTCGGATTTAAAGTATTAGCTAACAAACTTGAACACGTAATAATACCCCTGTAGGAATGATTTAGCATATGAAATAAACATTAAATTCAAAATGTGGCCCTTATGCAGCAGGGTGCAGAGTTGGAGAAATGTTTGCAGTGGAGTGTTTGTGAATGGTGCCATTTCAGTGCTGCTGAGTGTTATCTTTACACTGAAGGCCGATGAAGCAGAAATGGTGATTTCAGTGAGTTTGTGTTCTTCGTGCCAAATGTACAATCGGCTACTGAAAATAAACAGGGAGAACGCAGATTTTTTTTAGAAGGATTTCTGTCATCGAACTGAGTAAAGGTGTAGAGATCTGGTAGGTCCGTCCTTCATAGAGGTTGATGCTCAATGATTTTAAAAACCTCCGTTCTAGACAAACTTTTTCGGCTGTGTTGTCTCGTGTACACAGTTTGAGAATATCTGTTTATCATCTTGCAAGTTTATTAAAGAGTAATTAAATGCATGTCTCCTCTTACCACTGGAGGGTAAAAGCGTTTAATAAGTTGAATGTTGTGAATTTACTGGTGCCGGTGGTTATTCGCCTGCCGATATACAGTGACCACGGACACAAAGACATTTGAGGAGCTTCTGTTTGTTGCTCTTCTCCAGTAAGCAGGCTCAAGGCCGGTATCGTTTCGCTGCGTCGTTTGGTTCTGCTTTGACTGACATGCTTTCGCAGAGAGGAATTCGGAAAGCGATACCCGTCACTCACTACAAGTCCGCCTTTGTTCCCCTATCCTGCCCCAGGCCTCGTTCCTGTCAGGGAAATTGCTTTTAAAAAAAAGGCAGAGATTTTCAATCTGACGGGTGTTCATTTGCTGCCAGTGTTTTTGTCAGTGTTTTTCCCCTAAAAAGATGCATCATTTCACTTATTCTTTCAGTTTCACAGCAGTTTTTAGTTTTTTAATTGGATTATTATTTGATTTAAGTTTGCATCACTATTTTAGCGGCAGGTATGCACTGTGTTGCACGGTTTTACTATGATGTCATTACAGATCTGCCTAATCAAATGAAGCTGAAATTCATTGTGCTGTCGTCATAATGATAAACGTCACTTCCAGTTTTCTTCGCCTGGTTTCGGGAGCTCTGGGTCATGAATAATGGGACGTGCCCGAATACCCATACTGCTGATTCTTTTATTACATATTACTCAACCGTTGATGTAGTAGGTACACTTTGTGTGCATCATTGGTGTATGCGCACAATTAGACATACTGTACGGCCACCATCTCACTCATCTCCTGACCTGGTGTACCCATGACCTGGCATAACCTCCACCTTTCCTCTGTCGTCATGAAAACACCTTGTCCTCTCAGTGCCAGTGACTCTGAGGTGGCGCCGTGTCCATCAGTCGCATACAGCAGAATTCAGCTGAATGCAGAGGCCCATCCTGGGTTTCGTTTGCATACAGTGTTGTGATTTCTGCATTCTGCCTGTCATGTTTAAGTTCTGTGCCTGGCTTTGGCATGTTTTGGATTTCTGTGTTTAGTGACCACTGCCTGTCTGACTATTCTTAGTTTTGTGTATTGTGTTCCTGGTATTTAGATTTCTTGTTTTATTATTTTTCATGTTTAGATTATTCAGTTTCCATGCCATGTTTTCATTTCCATGCATTGCACTACGTCTACCCTGTCTTGTCTTGTGTAGGTCTTTGCTCACGGTCCCTAGTCTTGCGTGCCACTCATTCGGGTGATTTATTGGTTTCTGGGTTTTCAATCTTCCTTTATTATCTCGTGTTCTTCCTTCCTCTCTGTTTTACTATCTACTAACCATACTAACAGTTTATTGTTTTCGATAATTACTAACCAAGATTAACGTTGTATATTTTTACTAACTGACTAACATGCACTTGGGATTGTATAGCTGCACATACTAATAGACTAACGATCTCTCAGCAATCGCCCAATCTGTATCTCCGCCCTCCTCGCCTATCACTAATTATCTCTACTGCAGTTTCCACGTATATCTCAGGCTTTCCCTTTTCTTTAGACTGTACACTTTAGTGCTCCTCAATCAGAGCTGTTGTTTGTTCATAGGATTGTCTTGTGATCCCTGTCTGCATTTTGGCTACAGCCAAATTCATGTAATTAGTTTATTCCTCATGTGTCTCTCCCTAATCATTGTTACCATTGATTGCACCTGTCCCCCCTGGTCATGTGTTTACCCCGGATGTGTATATAAGATGTCTGTTTGGTTCACTTTCTTGTCAGATCGTTCTCCCTAGTTTTCTCGTGCCACGTTTCTCACCTTGATTTCTCAGTGTTTATCTTTCTGCCTGGATTGCCCGACTTTTGATTTCTGCCCTTGTGATTTTGGATGACTGTTGCATCTGTGTGTTTCGACCATTTTTCTGCCTGACTACGAGATTTCTGTTTGCTGCCCTGGTAACGATTCGGATTACGTCCTGTGGATTCTGGCTTGTATCTCTGAAAGTACAATTCCTGTGTACCAGACCCATTTCTGTCCGACTACGATTACTGTGATTGCTGCCCTGGTTTTTGATTCTATTTTTTCCCAACTGGATTTTGACTTTTGGATTGTGGACTTTGTACTGTTTTTTTTTTTGCCCTGCGGGGGTCACCACCCTTTACCAATAAAACAAGCTCTACTGCATTTCCTGGTTCTCGCATCTGGTTCCTGATCGCAATACAACATGCAGTACGATCCATACAGGGGATTCGGACATAATGCACGGTTTGCATACATATTTTCACCTCTACTGTAGCGTGAAAGTGCACTGATATCTGGACGCATAGTTTACATCGAAGCCTCAGCTGAATTGAGATGGAGTGATAACTGTTCGCTTAGCGTTGAGTCTGACTGGCGGAGGTGAAGCCGGAGTGACGGGGATGTAGCTGCTGCAGCGTTAGCAGTCCAGTTATGGCAGTTCAACACACTGTAATTTATATTGGCTTAAATAGCTCCCCACTTCAGACGCCACTGATCACTGCGCGACACTCAGGTGAAGAACACCCACAAGGGCGGCCTCACGTTTCTCAGGAGGGTGTGTCAGGTGTGTGTGAGAGCTCTTCGTGGACAGTGGGAGTGATGAAGGTGAACTTGTGTCAGTGACCTTTGACCTCTCTTTTGAAACCATTAAAGCCCCTTCGTGCTCTCAACCTCAGTCGGGAACACGGTGGCAATGAGAGTATCCTGATGCTCCGTCTCTCCCCGAGTGCTGTTCCCTAGAGGCTGTGCGCGATCGCGGAGTCTTGTGCTGTTCCCTAGAGGCTGTGCGCGATCGCGGAGTCGTGTGCTGTTCCCTAGAGGATGTGCGCTATCGCGGAGTTGAGTACTTTTCCCTAGAGGCTGTGCGGGATCGCGGAGTCGTGTGCTGTTCCCTAGAAGCTGTGCGCTATCGCGGAGTTGAGTACTGTTCCCTAGAGGCTGTGCGCGATCGCGGAGTCGTGTGCTGTTCCCTAGAGGCTGTGCGCTATCGCGGAGTCGAGTACTGTTCCCTAGAGGCTGTGCGCGATTTAGTGGTCATGTGCTGTTCCCTGGAGGCTGTGCGCAATTGCGCGGTGGTGCGAGGCTGTGCACGATTGCAGAGTCGTGTGCTGTTCCCTAGAGGCTGTGCGCAATCGTGCGGTCATGTGCTGTTCCCTAGAGGCTGTGCGCAATTGCGCGATCATGCTCTGTTGCCTAGAAGCTCTGCGTGATTGCGCGGTTATGTGCTGTCCCCTAGAGGCTGTGCGCAATCGCGCGGTCATGTGCTGTTCCCTCCCTGTGCGCGATTGCGTGGTGGTGTGAGGCTGTCCGCGATTGCGCGGAGTCGTGTGCTGCTCCCTGGAGGCGGAGTTGTGCTCTGTGGGAGACGGAGTTAGGCATGGGACCTGGGAAGAGGATTTGGAGGAAAATTAAACTTCACTCCGCAGGAAATTATGCCGCGATGCAGGGTCTGGAATTCAGCACATTCCCTGTGGGAAGAGGATATTCCCCTGACTGTACAGAGCTGTGGAATGCGACTCAGGGCTCACGTTCATCACTGTTCTTGTTTGTTATGCGGGAATAGCAGTATTTTTGCTGTTACTGGTGCTACTTGTGTAGTTTTAGTTGCACCAGGAATACAGGTGAAGTGGCATCAAAGCGGTTAGTTTTTTTTTTTATTAATAACGATAATAATTCGCCCCATTTTAATTTTGGGCTGGAATAAAAAAAGACAAAAATTGTCAGACTGTCTTTTATTTTTTCAGGGCGAACACTCCTGTCGGACCTCATCTGGCTCCATCTTTCGCCAGTTTTGGGTTAAAATGAAACGGCTCTGAAGACAGAGAATGGCATGATATTCACGGACATCTGACGCGACAGTTATGCCATATACAGAATCCATCTGTCCGACATCTCGAACAGTCACGTCCAAATTCAGTTCAGTTCAGGTTTATGTGTGCAGCACTTCTTGCAGGAATGTCACAAACAGGCTTCGCAGTGCAGGAGACGGGCAGCGCGGCTCTTTTGCTTTTGGTTGTCTGTCCTGGGGGGTGTGGGTGTCCCAGAGTTCCGCTGACCCCCTTTCACCGCCTCCCACCTTTGGCAACACCCTTTTCTGTGGTCCTGTTTTGTGTTGGGGGGGTGGGGGGTCGGGGTTATTCTCTGCTCCTGTGTCGTGTCTGTCTCGTGGTGGGGGGTGGTGCGTTAGTCTTGTTTATGTTTACTGACCCCTCCGGTCGCCGGGGGCTGTCAGGGCCTCTGTGCTGTCAGAGTGCATTTGGGGTGGGCTCGAGCAGGCCCTGGTCACTATGGTCTTGGGGTGAGATGGGGTGGGCGGGGTGGGTTTTGCGTGCTGGTGGGGAGACACTGGGGCAGATGGGAACTTCACATTTTGTCATCGTCACGGCGACTCAACCAGCGGTCATGAGCTATCACATCTCGCCCGCATCCGTGACCCACTGCCCATCGCCTCGATTCTGCCTGACATCTCACGCCCAGAGCAAACCTCAGGCTTCAGCATCACGTTGAGTGTAAATTCTGATGGGTACGTTAAGGTCGCGCAGCTTGTAGTGGACACTTAACCATGGGTTATAATGAATGTGTAAGATTCACATTGGCTACAACGAGTACCTTATATTAGCATAGCTTATGATAGATACTTTATATTACCATAGGGTACTTAAGATTGGATACTTAAGATTAGCACAGTTTCTGATGGCTACTTTAGACATTTATAATGGATACTGTAGATTAGGATAGATAGTATCGGTTAAAATAAACATAGATTATAATTAATACATTTGATCAGCACAGTTTATGAAGAATACTGTAGATTAGTGTTGGTCGTAATTTATAGTTTAGATCGGCCCGTTATCGTAGATATTTTAGTGTATGTTACAATGGATACTTAAGTGCAGAATAGGTTATAATGGATGCTTCAGATTAGTGCAGTTATTATATTTGCGAATACTTTTAGATTAGCTTATTTTATGATGTGTACTTCAGCGTAGGCTATAATGGTTACTTTTGACTAACTCAGCTTTTGATGAATACTTTAGATGAGCATATCTGAAATGGATATTTTAGATTTGTATAGATTTTCATAGATACTTTAGATTAGCGTTGGCTATAATAAATACTTCAGATTAGCATACTGTAGGTTATAATGGATACTTACGTATCGGTTACAGCGGATACGTCAAATTAGCATAGGTCATAATGGATACTTTGCAATAGGTTAGAGTGGATACTTTAGATTAGCATAGATTAAAGTGGATACATTAGATTAGCATAGGTTATAATGAATACATTAGATTAGCATAGGTGATAATGAATCCATTAGATTAGCATAGATTAAAGTGGATACATTCGATTAGCAGAGGTTAAAATGGATGCATTAGATTATTATAGATCTAAGTGGATACTTTAGATTAGCAGAAGTTATAATGGATGCACTATATTAGCATAGGTTAGCGTGGATTCTTTAGGTTAGCATTGGTTATAATGGAAACATTAGATTAGCATAGGTTTGAGTGGATGCATTAGACCAGCATAGATAACAGTGGATACTTTAGCAGAGGTTATAATGGATACATTAGATTAGCATAGATTAGAGTGGATACTTTAGATTAGCATAGGTTATACTGGATACTTTAGTTTGCACAGTTTTTGTTTCATTTATACTCAATTTTTTTCTTCACTGAAAAGAATAAATTCCATTTGTCCGTGGTTGGCACACAACTCCTTTATAAGCGCAGGAATCACTTCGCTTGTGGTGGTTTAATATTTAACTCTTGTTACTGCCAGTTTTTTTTTCCAATGTGTTTTTTTTTTTTTTTTTAATCTCTGGTACTGAATTACTAATGTAGGCACAGCCACAGAATGCAGCCTCTTCAAACTCATGCAGAAATCTTTTTTTATTCCCCACAATTGTACAGAACTCCTGACTGCAGGACTAAACTGTACTGTAGTTCAGCGCATTTTTTCCATGTAAAGAACATCTTTGTTTCCGTTTTGCTTTCCAGATGGACCACAGAATAGATCCAAGCGGTCCGGATTAGGCCGGGCCGGTAGGAGAAGAGACAGTGAAGTATTTGGAAACGGTCAAACGGCAGGAAATGTTTGCTAATTAGCGGTATCCTTCCAGGACAGCACTGCTTCCAGGTAATTTCCTCTGTCTGCTCTCATATTAATTCACTACAGAATTCCAGATGACAGAGGACCAGAGCTCTGTTTGTTTACTCCGTGTTTCTGTTGAAGTTGACATGTTCATTTGTTGCTTTTCAGAATGATTACATGCGCACAGCTGTTCTTACTGTCGTTTTAAATCCTGATTTGTATTTCTCTGAAAAGTTCACAAACTCACTACATTTACAAATGTGCAAATTCCTGGTTGTTACATTTTTAATGATCACATACTCCCTATGTTTCTAGATAATGGCATAGTTGTTATATTTCTAAATTTTTACATGCTCAGTTCCAATATTTGTAATTTTTTCTCATTCAACGCACATACAAGCACTCAACACGCAAACACACACACTCTCTCGGTTTCTCTTACGCAAACACACGCTTACACCTATGCCCCCTCTCTCTCTCTCTCTCTCTCACGCACGCCTTCGCGCACACACACACACACACACACACGCGTACACACACATGTACACACACACACACACAGACACACACTAATATTCGGCTCATTATGACCGAGTCCCTAACAGCCCACAGTCAGACTGAAGCTGTCACTGTTGGTGTCACAATCATACACAGGGGCAGTCCTAGTGCATTTGGTGCCCTAGGCGAACCCCCCCTCCCCCACGAAAAAAAAAAATCTTTTTCAAAAAATTTTATGTATTGTTAAATATGTCAAAGTATGTTATGAAATAAACATGATAAATAATCAAAAATATGCAAAAAAAAAAAAAAAAAACTTAAACAGTTCTACAGAAAAGTAGCGCAACATCTTGAGCGTTCAGCTCAGATTTCTGGAACAGCGCCGGACTCGTCAATGTCACTTCCCTCTCACTGACTCACCTCTCGTCACCATTCAGGAAAGAAGTGCCAGCGCCCGGTGCGATTTCGCGCACCTCGCCTCCTGGAATACCCTTCCGGAAGACACATCTTCTTATTATGGATCGAATAGTCAGAAGGAAGCAACTTGACGGCACACAACATGCAGCAGCTTTTAATGGCTATTGATGATAATAGACCCGACATTAATGATAGAGGTGGAGGTGACGATGCTGAGTCATATTTGGACGATGACTCAATTTAGACTTTCATTTTCATTTAGACAACACTCATCTGTAATCTGAACATAAGCACCACACTGGCAGCGCTCGACCACGGCGACTGGGGCCAATAATATACAGCTGCGGTCAGTTTCAATCAAATGTAGCTCGGAAAAATCCACTGCAGACTCCTTTATGTTTTGGAAGAGAGCGCCAATCTTCTGAGATCTTCCACTCGATGACGGGAACACAAGGAATCTCTTCTTGGAAGGGAAGAGTGCAAAGCGAACAACCGGGAGAAAACTCTTCCTGCTTCTAGAAGCACAAATCGCACTGAGTTCTGGATTCCATTCTCTCTGAATTCTGTCTGGATTCTGGTTCCGGTCTGGGGACCGGATCCGGAATTCACCAAATTCACCAAGGTAAAAGTGTTCACCAAAATAAAACTTTAAATTCTGGCGCACCATCGATTTCTGTCTCCGGTTTTGAAATATTTTATTCATTTAAACATGGTCGTCCAAGATTATATTCTTTAAATTAAAAAGTTTCTCCGCATTTTTATTAGCTTGGTGCATCCATCGAATTCCGGATTCTGTCTCTCTCCCCCTGATTCCGGTTGCTTACCAAAAAAGCCATTAAACAGCCCCAGATTACTCACCGACCAATCGAAGTCAAGGAGAGGGAGGGACCTCCAATATCAACAGCAATGCTGGAGGAGGACCTGGGCCCGCTGCTGCAATCATGCTACAGGTCAATTAGCCACAGTTCATATTTACTTGCTGTTTTCTATTTAGGGACTCGAGCTCTGCTGACAGTTCGTTTGTATTCATGTTTACAACAACTGTTGAGCCCAACAGGTGGAGTTTGGTACACTGTAATTGCTTAGGTTCCCTTTTATTTTAACCGGGGTAGCTAGCTAAGCTAGCTACAGTTCTCAAAGCATAGATACGAATGACTTTAACAGTTTGGTTATGTTGCTCAAACCACTGACTGTATACAGTCTCATTCATGCTTTTTGGGAAACAAACATTCTGTAGCTCAGTTCGTAAGACTATTCACGATCTATTTCCATTGTATTAGCAAACCCTTCCAAGGTAACATGTTAACTTAACGTTGAACTACAGAGATTTGACATTCCCAACAATTGATTTAGGAAGTTCTAATTAGATGGTTTCTGTAACTTAGCAACAATAAGAGCTGGAGAGAAGCGATCGGAAAATGGCTGCTTCCAGCGCAAAAAACATTTCCTGCGGACACAGGCCCTTATTTACGTAAAATTTATTTTTCATGTCTAAGTATTGTGGCCGAGAAAGTAAGGTATTGTGTTTTGTATGTTGTGTGTATGCCGTGGTATCAGTGCGTCTGCTTTTGATCGCGTCTCTCCAACTGTATCGTAGCTTGGCAGTGGCGGCCAGTGGACAGAAAGCAGAGAGGGCGTAAGACATGCCTTTGAACTGATAATTAGTCTTTATCTGTTTTCAATCATTTTCCTTATTATTTTCCAATTATTTTCCTTAATACTTTCACTCACCACTCTTGGGTGTAGCCAATTCTGCTCGTTAAGACAAGTGATGAAACGCATCATTAGGGGAGGCAAAATGTGCGAATTACAATCTTTATTTTCATTTGAATGATCATGGAATGTCGGTTTCATGACCTGCTTTTCAGGATATGACTGAAGTTCACACAGAAAATCCAGATTAGTTTTTTTTTTTTCCCAAAGAGGATGGCCTGATAAAAGGAGAAGGAAGCTTTGTGTTTCGCTGCCAGTGTATTATTCCTATTGTTGGAGAACGTGTTCACCAAGAATAATGATTGAAAACAGGTCAATTATCGTTTGTTTTGAGGGATGTTTTCCATCCCTCTATTTTCTGTTCAGCAGCCGCCACTGAAGTCTCTTATTTTGCTTATTCTAAAGTCGCAAGTAGGAAAAATGTGACGTTATATAAGGGGTGGAATGTTTTGTGTATTACGGTAACATTATTTCTTCCTTCGTGTTAATGCTGATCGAGGTTCGCACACAGGGAAACGAGTGTGGATCCTCTATATATTGGCAACCGGCAGGACTAGGGTTAAGTGCATTGGTGCATTTTATTACATTTCTTGTCAGTTGAGGGCATGTCAGTTTAATAATCTTATTTTGGGAAAATTGTACAGGAAGTCAGTAAATATTTTGGGGAAGCTGCATGTACATGTGTTTTATAATGACGATTTTGGATTAACTGATTGAGCCATTGATGAAATATGCACCGCTGCTCTGTAACGTGAGATAAGCCCAGAGGAAGATGCCTGTGATGAAAACTCCCTTTATTCTCTCACGCTGTGGAGCAGGAGGCCTCTGAAGACCACAGGAGCAGCGGCTCGTGTGAAACTAGCAGCTGATGTTCAGGGGGCGGGAATGACGGGTTCCAGACACGGAACCCAACGGGACAAAAACATTCCAAAGCTGGAATAAAAAACTTATGCGGCTTCTGCATGACTGCACACGAGGGCGAGGACCTGTACTTGGCCCAAGGCAGCCAGTCACAGCGGTGCAGTGGTGCTGACATGGAATGTGAATGAAGGGGAAGGTGCCGTCTCGTTGAGGAAGTGGTGAAATTAGCATGAAGCAGGAGTGGCTCAGACGGAGCACTCGGAGAACACCAGGACGGACCTTTTGTGCAGATTTCACGCAACTTACCATGGTTTCTGTGTTAACCATGTTCATAGAACATGTACAAACATGCACGCATGAACACACATGCATGCACGCATGTACACACATGCATGCACTCGTACACGTGCAGACACACACACACACACACACACACACACACACACACACACACATATAGATATCACTTGCTTGCTTCAGTTGTGCTGTAAGTGTGAAAATGTTAAACAAAGGGTTGGTGTTTTAATTATACAACAGAGGACTCCATGCAAGCCTTTGTCATGCAGAAGTGCTGCCTTTGGTGTGACTGAATGAGCATCTCAAACTGAATACATCAACTCAAACCTTTATCCTCTCCAATTTGCTTCTTTTTGACATTTGAACTTTTCTATACGGATAGTGTTTTTCTCTTTTCCTTTGAACAGAATCAATCACCTGTGAGAACAGGAGATGAGCCTGTCAAGTACATCCTTGTGCCATTTTTGTTTAGTTTATTATTTTATTAAAACTATCTACATTCTTAACGGCTTGTGTAGCTAATGAGGTTGTGATGTACTCCCATTATTGTGCTATGTAAATTTTGTAAACTTTGTGTAAAATTTGTACTGTGCTGTGTGAAGGTGATGAGATGGGGCTGTAAAGTTTATGCTATGCTGTCAGTGAGGAGATGGGGCTGTAAAGTTTGTGCTGTAGGTGATGAGATGGGGCTGTAAAGTTTGTGCTGTAGGTGAGGAGATGGGGTTGTAAAGTTTGTGCTATGCTATAGGTGAGGAAATGGGCTGGAAAAATTGTGCTGTGCTGTAAGTGATGAGATGGGGCTGTCAAGTTTGTGCTGTGCTGTAGGTGAGGAGATGGGGCTGTCAAGTTTGTGCTGTGCTGTAGGTGGTGAGATGGGGTTGTAAAGTTTGTGCTATAAGTGATGAGATGGGGCTGTAAAGTTTGTGGTGTGCTGTAAGTGATGAGATGGGGCTGTAAAGTTTGTGGTGTGCTGTAAGTGATGAGATGGGGCTGTAAAGTTTGTGCTGTGCTGTAAGTGATGAGATGGGGCTGTAAAGTTTGTGCTGTGCTGTAAGTGATGAGATGGGGCTGTAAAGTTTGTGGTGTGCTGTAAGTGATGAGATGGGGCTTTAAAATTTGTGCTGTGCTATAAGTGAGGAGATGGGGCTGGAAAGTTTGTGCTGTGCTATAAGTGATGAGATGGGGTTGTCAAGTTTGTGCAGTGCTGTCGGTGAGGAGATGGGCTGTAAAGTTTGTGCTATGCTGTAGGTGAGGAGATGAACTCTCCAGGGCAGAGACCATGTAATATTAGCCTAATACTGAACTCTCCAAGACAGAGACTGTGTAAAATTAACATAATACTGAACTCTCCATAGCAGAGATCATGTAATAATAGCCAAATAAAGAACTCTTCAGGGCAGAGATCATGCATTAAGAGTCTAATACTTTTGAGCCCCTGCAGTGGCAACTTTCAGGCTGATAAGTTACAACACGGTCCCAGAATGCCTACTGATCTGAAATCAGTACACTGTCACAGGTATCAAAGTCCCTGTGTCAATGATCGCAAAAAAACACGAACACAAAATAATCCCATTTGAATTGCAGTTGGTCTCGCACTGATTTTTTCCATTTCAGAATTATCAGAGCTGTATGTTTTCCGATTCCCAGTTACCATGTCAGGACAGCAGCATGAGGGGGTTTGGTATGGAATATACAAACCCGGCCAGCATTTATATACACCCACAATCTCTCTCCTGCCTGAGGAACTGTGCTAATGAGGAACTCGGCCTGATTGGTGTGAAACACTGGAGATGACTTACATTCTGAGTATGAGATAGTGCCCTTTAGCAGATATGAGCTCTCTGTCCCTCTGCACCAGTCCGTATGTGGCTCTGGAGTAATCCCAGTCAGGGGAGTGTGTGGGGACCTGGCTGTGTGACTGAGGGAGGGAGAGAGAGTGAGAGAGAGAGGGAGAAATCCGCCGGGTGATCAAAATTGTAATGAATGAGCACTGGTGTGGCTTGGCCTCTGGTGCCTCCTTTGGCTTGACCGCTGCATTTGAAGTGATGAGCATAATGTTTTTGTGCACTGAGTCTGTGGCAAGCGGAACGCCTGCTGATCACCGGCCTGAAATCCAGCGACGATAATGACATGTCCTCCGCTTTGGGGCGAGTGCGTGAAAATTCGTTTGAAATATTGAAAGATTATCGTTAGTTTGGTGGGGCAGGGAAAATTGATACTGATGACCTTGAAGCCGAGAGTGATGATGAGCTGGAGGCCGTCAGTGGGTGAAGCGCAACGGAACGATACAGTCGAGACGAAGCAAAGCGGCCAGCGGCGACATTCAGGCTCCCTCAGTGATCAGTGCTAAACCTCACACCTGAGCTCTGGGTGTGTAGTGTGTATAGATGGTCTGGTCCATGTCACCTGAGCTCTGGGTGTGTGGTGTGTAGAGATGGTCTGGTCCATCTCACCTGAGCTCTGGGTGTGTGGCGTGTAGAGATGGTCTGGTCCATCTCACCTGAGCTCTGGGTGTGTGGCGTGTAGAGATGGTCTGGTCCATCTCACCTGAGCTCTGGGTGTGTGGTGTGTAGAGATGGTCTGGTCCATCTCACCTGAGCTCTGGGTGTGTGGTGTGTAGAGATGGTCTGGTCCATCTCACCTGAGCTCTGGGTGTGTGGTGTGTAGAGATGGTCTGGTCCATCTCACCTGAGCTCTGGGTGTGTGGTGTGTAGAGATGGTCTGGTCCATCTCACCTGAGCTCTGGGTGTGTGGTGTGTAGAGATGGTCTGGTCCATGTCACCTGAGCTCTGGGTGTGTGGTGTGTAGAGATGGTCTGGTCCATGTCACCTGAACTCTGGGTGTGTGGTGTGTAGAGATGGTCTGGTCCATCTCACCTGAGCTCTGGGTGTGTGGTGTGTTGAGATGGTCTGGTCCATCTCACCTGAGCTCTGGGTGTGTGGTGTGTAGAGATGGTCTGGTCCATGTCACCTGAGCTCTGGGTGTGTGGTGTGTAGAGATGGTCTGGTCCATCTCACCTGAGCTCTGGGTGTGTGGTGTGTAGAGATGGTCTGGTCCATCTCACCTGAGCTCTGGGTGTGTGGTGTGTAGAGATGGTCTGGTCCATTTCACCTGAGCTCTGGGTGTGTGGTGTGTAGAGATGGTCTGGTCCATCTCACCTGAACTCTGGGTGTGTGGTGTGTAGAGATGGTCTGGTCCATCTCACCTGAGCTCTGGGTGTGTGGCGTGTAGAGATGGTCTGGTCCATCTCACCTGAGCTCTGGGTGTGTGGTGTGTAGAGATGGTCTGGTCCATCTCACCTGAGCTCTGGGTGTGTGGCGTGTAGAGATGGTCTGGTCCATGTCACCTGAGCTCTGGGTGTGTGGCGTGTAGAGATGGTCTGGTCCATCTCACCTGAGCTCTGGGTGTGTGGTGTGTAGAGATGGTCTGGTCCATCTCACCTGAGCTCTGGGTGTGTGGCGTGTAGAGATGGTCTGGTCCATCTCACCTGAGCTCTGGGTGTGTGGCGTGTAGAGATGGTCTGGTCCATCTCACCTGAGCTCTGGGTGTGTGGCGTGTAGAGATGGTCTGGTCCATCTCACCTGAGCTCTGGGTGTGTGGTGTGTAGAGATGGTCTGGTCCATCTCACCTGAGCTCTGGGTGTGTGGTGTGTAGAGATGGTCTGGTCCATCTCACCTGAGCTCTGGGTGTGTGGTGTGTAGAGATGGTCTGGTCCATCTCACCTGAGCTCTGGGTGTGTGGTGTGTAGAGATGGTCTGGTCCATCTCACCTGAGCTCTGGGTGTGTGGTGTGTAGAGATGGTCTGGTCCATCTCACCTGAGCTCTGGGTGTGTGGTGTGTAGAGATGGTCTGGTCCATCTCACCTGAGCTCTGGGTGTGTGGTGTGTAGAGATGGTCTGGTCCATCTCACCTGAGCTCTGGGTGTGTGGTGTGTAGAGATGGTCTGGTCCATCTCACCTGAGCTCTGGGTGTGTGGTGTGTAGAGATGGTCTGGTCCATCTCACCTGAGCTCTGGGTGTGTGGTGTGTAGAGATGGTCTGGTCCATCTCACCTGAGCTCTGGGTGTGTGGTGTGTAGAGATGGTCTGGTCCATCTCACCTGAGCTCTGGGTGTGTGGTGTGTAGAGATGGTCTGGTCCATCTCACCTGAGCTCTGGGTGTGTGGTGTGTAGAGATGGTCTGGTCCATCTCACCTGAGCTCTGGGTGTGTGGCGTGTAGAGATGGTCTGGTCCATCTCACCTGAGCTCTGGGTGTGTGGCGTGTAGAGATGGTCTGGTCCATCTCACCTGAGCTCTGGGTGTGTGGCGTGTAGAGATGGTCTGGTCCATCTCACCTGAGCTCTGGGTGTGTGGCGTGTAGAGATGGTCTGGTCCATGTCACCTGAGCTCTGGGTGTGTGGTGTGTAGAGATGGTCTGGTCCATGTCACCTGAGCTCTGGGTGTGTGGTGTGTAGAGATGGTCTGGTCCATCTCACCTGAGCTCTGGGTGTGTGGTGTGTAGAGATGGTCTGGTCCATCTCACCTGAGCTCTGGGTGTGTGGTGTGTAGAGATGGTCTGGGTGTGTGGTGGTGAGATGGTGTGGTGTGTAGAGATGCTCTGGGTGTGTGGTGTGTAGAGATGGTCTGGTCCATCTCACCTGAGCTCTGGGTGTGTGGTGTGTAGAGATGGTCTGGTCCATCTCACCTGATCTGTGTTTACTTGCCTACATACTCTCTCCAACCTGCCTCCTCTCTCTCTCTCTCTCTCTCAGACCTGCCTACTCTCTCTCTCTCTCTCTCTCTCTCTCTCTCTCTCAGACCTGCCTGCTCTCCCTCACAGACCTCTGTGGAGCTTCACTCCGTTTCCTCAGACCGGGCTGCAGGTGTTTGTGTGTCTGTGCATGTGTGTCTGTGCATGTGTTGAGGGATGCGGCCTGCATGTGTGTCTGTGTTTGTTTGTGTGTTGCTCTTAGACATAATTCAGTTGTGTCAGGAATTCTGTTTGTTCGCGATATGATATTTCTTGATTTTCTGGAGCATTCCTTCATTCAATTCACATTTGTGCCTGTTCCTGCAGCAGTCATGCACACCGAAATCATGGCTGTAGCCCCAGCATGTTTCACCAATGCGAGGTTATACTGCGATTCACAAGCTGTTCCTTTTTCCTCCACTTCTGTCTTTTTTTCCCTCATGTTGTCTGAGCTTAATGTATTTCATCAGTTCGTTCCTTTCCTCTGGAGCTAAACATTTTGTGTAGTCAGAGCAGACCTTTTCATCCAATCAGAGCAGACCTTTTCATCCAACCATTTTCTGAGGCTGTCTGGCAGAGCCGGCCCGACCCAATGTGGCGCCCTCGGCGAGATTTTATATGGCACCCCCTACATCGGCGATGTATATACACTTACTAAAGACATCGAATAACATTGTTTTTACCACTGTCTTTAATTTATAAGACAACATGTCACCCAATTTACATGCTTAACAAATAATAAATAAATACAAAAAAATCTGAAATACAATACAAATACCCTTACCACAAAATAAAAATCCTGTTAATAAGTGAATAAATAATAATAATAATAGTAATAAATTATAAATATAACAATACTCTAAGTGATTAGGCATGGCAGATGTTGACAGGTGATTAATATCTTTACCTCTGATAACTTTAGCTTTGCACAGTTTGCTGATCACATTGGTTAGTTCTCCTGCACTCGCTGTAAAGGCTCCTCAACATCACTGCGAAGTTTTTTATTGTTTAAAGCCTGCGTTGCCGGCGGTCAGCGGCTAGCGGGAGAAATGAGAGGAAAGACCGCCTGCACGATAACGTAGGGATTTTGAGTAGCCGCCCACTTCCTTGCGCAACGAGCCGCGACGGACCCCCCCTTATTTAAACCAATGAAACTCGAGTGTAATCTTTACCATATAGTAAATGATTGATCGCCTGTAGTTGTTCGTTCTTTAGAGTAATCTTTCGGTCGTGAATTTCAAGATATTCAAGCGATTTCATTATCAAAGCGTCGTTCTCTACATTCGGCATCTTTGTTCTGGCAGTTAACGGCGTAACCATGTGATGCGTTACATTCGATGACAGTTAAATTTTGATTGACATCTCTTAAGCCAATCAGTAATTCCCGTTCACTGGTGAACGGACGACTCAAAATCCCAACGTTATTGTGCAAGTGGTCTTTCCTCTCCTTTCTACCGCCAGCCGCTGACCGCCGGCAACGCAGGCTATATTGTTTGAGAATAGCACTGCAAACAGGGGGATCAAGCACACATTTGTCTGAATCCATTCTCCAAAATATTACAAAAGAGATAAATCAAAAAGGAAAATTTCTGAGATGAAAATAACTGAGCTACTGAGGAACAGCACTTTATGCAAGCTAAACAATGGCGCTGAATGGTAATGGCAATGAAGGGTGTTGTGTCAGCGCTCAGGCTGTCGGTGGAGCTGAAAGGTGTTGTGTCAGCGCTCAGGCTGTCGGTGGTGGTGAAGGGTGTTGTGTCAGCGGTCAGGCTGTCGGTGGTGGTGAAGGGTTTTGTGTCAGCGTTCAGGCTGTCGTGTCAGCGGTCAGGCTGTCGATGGAGCCGAAGGGTGTTATGTCAGCGTTCAGGCTGTTGGTGGTGGTGAAGGGTGTTGTGTCAGCGCTCAGGCTGTCGGTGGTGTTGAAGGGTGTTGTGTCAGCGGTCAGGCTGTCGGTGGTGTTGAAGGGTGTTGTGTCAGCGTTCAGGCTGTCGGTGGTGGTGAAGGGTGTTGTGTCAGCGGTCAGGCTGTCGGTGGAGCCGAAGGGTGTTGTGTCAGCGTTCAGGCTGTCGGTGGTGGTGAAGGGTGTTTTGTCAGCGTTCAGGCTGTCGGTGGAGCTGAAGGGTGTTGTGTCTGCGGTCAGGCTGTCGGTGGAGCTGAAGGGTGTTGTATCAGCGGTCAGGCTGTCGGTGAAGCCGAAGGGTGTTGTGTCAGCGTTTCGGCTGTCGGTGGTGTTGAAGGGTGTTGTGTCAGCGTTCAGGCTGTCGGTGGTGCTGAAGGGTGTCGTGTCAGCGCTAAGGCTGTCGGTGGTGCTGAAGGGTCTTGTGTCAGTGCTCAGGCTGTCGGTGGAGCTGAAGAGTGTTGTGTCAGCACTCAGGCTGTCGGTGATCCTCACCAGCTACTCAACGCAGCTCCTAGTCCAAGCGCTGATCCTCTCCCGCCTGGACTACTGCAACTCCCTCCTCGCCGGCCTCCCAGCATCTGCCATCAGACCCCTGCAGCTCATCCAGAACGCTGCAGCTCGCCTGGTCCACAACCTCCCAAGACACTCCCACGTCACCCCCCTGCTCACAAAGCTCCACTGGCTCCCTGTTGTTGCTCGCATCAAATTCAAGACTTTGGTGCTAGCCTATCAGGGAGTCAACAAAACAACTCCAGCCTACATCCAGAAACTGTTCAGACCTTACACCCCTGCCAGAGCACTCCGCTCTGCTACTTCTGGTCGCCTGGCTCCTCCCCCTCTCCGCTCCTCCCCTTCCTGCTCAAGGCTGCTGTCTGTCCTGGTACCTCATTGGTGGAAGGATCTACCTATCGAGGTCAAGACAGCTGAATCCTTGAGCATCTTCAAGCGCCGCTTGAAAACCCACCTCTTCAGGCTCCACCTTTCCCCTGCTCCACTGCCCTGAATCCTGTCCCTACATCCCTTGATTTGTTGCACTTAATTTTGTTTACCTTACTTCCTGATTGTTACCGCTTGATTTAGTTTCCCTTCACTTTGTTGCTCCCTATTTTGTCAGTTTACTTGATTTTCCTGCCACTTTGTTGCACTTGCTTCTTTTGCCATTTTGTTCACTTGCCCTTTTTTTATTGGTTTAGATCTGTAACAGCGGAACGTGTTCTGTCACTTACTGTTAGCACCTGTACTTGTCTCCTAGGAGCTCTGCACTTTTGTACTGATCTTGTGCACTTTTGTACGTCGCTCTGGATAAGAGCGTCTGCTGAGAACCGGTAATGTAATGTAATGAAGGGTGTTGTGTCAGCGCTCAGGCTGTCGGTGGTGCTGAAGGGTGTTGTGTCAGTGCTCAGGCTGTCGGTGGAGCTGAAAGGTGTGGTGTCAGCGCTCAGGGTGTTGGTGGTGCTGAAGGGTCTTTTGTCAGTGCTCAGGCTTTCGGTGGAGCTGATGGGTGTTGTGTCAGTGCTCAGGCTGTCGGTGGTGCTGAAGGGTGTTGTGTCAGTGCTCAGGCTTTCGGTGGAGCTGAAGGGTGTTGTGTCAGTGCTCAGGCTGTCGGTGGAGCTGAAGGGTGTTGTCAGTGCTCAGGCTGTCAGTGGTGCTGAAGGGTGTTGTGTCAGCGCTCAGGCTGTTGGTGGTGCTGAAGGGTGTTGTGTCAGCGCTCAGGCTGTCGCTGGTGCTGAAGGGTGTTGTGTCAGCGCTCAGGCTGTCAGTGGTGCTGAAGGGTGTAACGTCAGCGCTCAGGCTGTCTGTGGTGCTGAAGGGTGTTGTGTCAGCGCTCAGGCTGTCGATGGTGCTGAAGGGTGTTGTGTCAGTGCTCAGGCTGTCAGTGGTGCTGAAGGGTGTTGTGTCAGTGCTCAGGCTGTCAGTGGTGCTGAAGGGTGTTGTGTCAGCGCTCAGGCTGTCAGTGGTGTTGAAGGGTGTTGTGTCAGCGCTCAGGCTCTCGGTGGAGCTGAAGGGTGTTTTGTCAGTGCTCAAGCTGTCGGTGGAGCTGAAAGGTGTTGTGTCAGCGCTCAGGCTGTCGCTGGTGCTGAAGGGTGTTGTGTCAGCGCTCAGGCTGTCAGTGGTGCTGATGGGTTTTGTGTCAGCGCTCAGGCTGTCAGTGGTGTTGAAGGGTGTTGTGTCAGCGCTCAGGCTGTCGGTGGAGCTGAAGGGTGTTGTGTCAGCGCTCAGGCTGTCACTGGTGCTGAAGGGTGTTGTGTCCGCGCTCAGGCTGTCAGTGGTACTGAAGGGTGTTGTGTCAGTGCTCAGGCTGTCGCTGGTGCTGAAGGGTGTTGTGTCAGCGCTCAGGCTGTCGCTGGTGCTGAAGGGTGTTTTGTCAGTGCTCAGGCTGTCGCTGGTGCTGTAGGGTGTTGTGTCAGCGCTCAGGCTGTCAGTTGTGCTGAAGGGTGTTGTGTCAGTGCTCAGGCTGTCGGTGGAGCTGAAGGGTGTTGTGTCAGTGCTCAGGCTGTCGCTGGAGCTGAAGGGTGTTGTGTCAGCGCTCAGGCTGTTGGTGGTGCTGAAGGGTTTTGTGTCAGCGCTCAGGCTGTCGCTGGTGCTGAAGGGTGTTGTGTTAGCACTTAGGCTGTCACTGGTGTGAAGGGTGTTGTGTCAGCGCTCAGGCTGTCAGTGGTGTTGAAGGGTGTTGCGTCAGCATTCAGGCTGTCGGTGGTGGTGAAGGGTGTTGTGTCAGTGCTCAGGCTGTCGCTGGAGCTGAAGGGTGTTGTGTCAGCGCTCAGGCTGTCAGTGGTGCTGAAGGGTGTTGTGTCAGCGCTCAGGCTGTCGCTGGTGCTGAAGGGTGTTGTGTCAGCGCTCAGGCTGTCAGTGGTGCTGAAGGGTGTTGTGTCTGCGCTCAGGCTGTCAGTTGTGCTGAAGGGTGTTGTGTCAGCGCTCAGGCTGTTGGTGGTGCTGAAGGGTGTTGTGTCAGCGCTCAGGCTGTCAGTGTTGCTGAAGGGTGTCGTGTCAGCGCTCAGGCTGTCAGTGGTGCTGAAGGGTGTTGTGTCAGCGCTCGGGCTGTCGGTGGAGCTGAAGGGTTTTGTGTCAGCGCTCAGGCTGTCGGTGGAGCTGAAGGGTGTCGTGTCAGCGCTCAGGCTGTCAGTGGTGCTGAAGGGTGTTGTGTCAGCGCTCAGGCTGTCAGTGGTGCTGAAGGGTGTTGTGTCAGCGCTCAGGCTGTCGGTGTTGCTGAAGGGTGTTGTGTCAGCGCTCAGGCTATCGCTGGTGCTGAAGGGTGTCGGCACTGTTTGCTTTATGCCCCTTCATACCAACTCAATGATCATGTCCGTGCCTTAGCCTTTGCCTTTTGTTGTAGCCCTTTATGGCCAGTTTACCCATCTACTAATGTCGACTCCCGGTGCCGAAAGTCACAGAGTGAAAATTCTCCAGGAACGGTTGTTGTTTTCACTGAGCAGTGGCCTCTCCAGTCACCTGATCTGAATTTAACGCAGCACCTTTTTATGCAGTGGAACCGGGGATTTTCTGCACGAATGGGCTGCCAACAAATCCGGGGAAATTACGCGATGCAGTCATGTCAATTTGTTCCTATTGGGGTGTTCGTGTGTGCGTGTGTGCGCGCGCGTGTGTGTGTGTGTGTGTGTGTGTGTGTGTGTGTAAGATTGCGTGTGCACGCACACGTGCTCTGTATCTCCCCTCACACATGAAGATATGTGGATTCACGCAATTACAATTCAACTTAGATTATTTTTGGGAGCTAATTTAAATGTGTGGAAGTATATCATTTAAAAATTCCCTCTTTATCATTTGCATGAGAGGGATGGTGAATAATGTGCGTTTGGCCAGAGCTGTCGGCGGAACTAATTCCCATTAAAGTGATGGGAAGAAGCATATGTTGCGCCCGAGGCGGTGAGAGTCCAATCACCCCCGCTGCGCGAGCCGCCATTTGAATACGGGACAGCCGAGGTTTCATCCTAAACGAACCCGGCAGGGGAGGTTCACCCTCGGAGCGTGCGGATAACCCTGGCTCTTCAGCCACGCCACTCAAGAAACGGGCTAAACGGCGCCGCCTGAAACTTACTATTCATTAACCGTGTCTGTGAGGTTCGGGGGACCGCCGGGCGCGTTATCGCCAGTGCTGTCCCGCGTCGCAGGTTTTATGATTCTCTCAGTCTTGATTTTCACTGTAATAAAAAACTGGGATCAATCATATTGGTTTATTTAAGCGGGCACATGCGCTTTGCTTCGAGTCTCTTCTGAAACGCGCCGGTTTAATTTGACCTCTGAGAGCTCGGGCTGCCTTTTATCTTCCCCAATGGCTTTGTAGGCGTTTCTTCAGGTTCGGTAATATCACTGGGATATCTTCCACAAATTATTATTATTATTATTTTTATTTTTCTTCTTATTATTATTTTGTTGATTCTAACATTCACAAAACTGCTGTGTGTGTGTGTGTGTGTGTGTGTGTGTGTGTGTGTTGGGGGGAAGAAAGGGGGTTAAATTAATTAATAATAATGAAATTAACTCCGGGTCACCTGAGCTCCCATCAGCTGATGGTGCTCCTGCGTGTGTTTGGATATCAGCTGATTCTCGCTCTGTCTGTTGTGTCACATGGCACATATTTCACTTCCTGCTGCATATTTTCCCCCTTTTGTCTGGAAAGCAAACAGCGGAATTGTGTTTCTCTGTCTCTCGTCGGCTCTGTGGTTTGAAGGTTTGAAGTTTGCTTTTCTCTTTGATCCTGGGTAAAGCTGTATTTTTTTGTTTTATGCAGTGGGTGGAAATGATTGCGGTTTGTCCACTGCTGCAGAATCCAGTTTTCTGCTCACTTTGCCTTGTGCCTCCCGGCCGCGCAGCACCTGAGGCCAGTGCTCTGCGGAGCTCATCACGCAGTCTCCTGTCTGCAGTTCTGACGGACGCCATGTTAAACTGCAGTGCTGCATGGTCACTGGATGAAATGACCAGGTCAAATGCCAGTGTTCTGTGGATGTTTCTGCGGGGCCTGGTGTCATGACCTTAAAAAAGGAACGAGTTTCCTTTCAGCGAGATACGAACCAGAGTCTGTTTGTCACCTTTAAAATGACCTCATTCGTCACTCATGAAGATTTTGCCATGTTTCTGCTCACCTGTCAGTGCCGTCCGGGTCCCTCTTCGGCTCCCTCCTACTCCGCAGTAAGTGTGTATCATGGGTGAATACTGCAAATACTCATCATGTTGGTATCGTGTTATGACTGAGTTACTCAGTCGAGGACACAAGGCTAAATTACCCAGCAGGCATCAGGTTCAGGCCTGTAAGTTTGAGCTGTCGATTCTCACAACGCAACGGAGTCACGTGATTATGACATTATCAGAGTTCGGCGATGTGCTGATCGCAACTTCCTGAGCCGTCAGTGCCCTCTGTCATCGAGCATATGCAGCATCCACTGAGAGCAAATGTCAAATCTGCATCTCTGAAAAATATACTTAGTTGGATGAAGGGCTGTCGCTCATGTCTTTGTGTCAAATTCTCGAACATTTAGTTTAATTGCTGATTTATATAAGCTGGATCCTTTGTGCCTGGTTCGAGCCGTGGGATTGGCTTGCGTCCCTGTCTGACATGCGTACCTAACGTTGTGTCCTAGCTTTCACTGTAGGTCCAGTCTGTACAGAGTTCAGACTTTAGTCCTGACCCAGTTTGCTGTTCTCTGTACAGTGACGCCAACACTGAAGGACTCGGGGGTTTGGGGTTGTGGATCTGTAGATCTGTGGGTCATTGGGGCAGTCAGTGGTCGACTTGCGACCGTACTCGCGCACGGCTGTTTGTACTGCGTTTAGCGTCTTTACTCCGTGGCTCGTTTGAATCCTAGGACACCCTGTGCGGTCTGCAGGCTTTTACTCTATGACTCTAAAATCTAAGGACTGGTGTGTTCTGTGAGCGTAAAATATAATTAAACAACTTCATGTTTTGGTACCAAACAACAATCTGACTTCTCTAGGTGGGTTTTGTGGTGATTTTAGAGTCTGAGTTCATAGAGAAACAGGATTAGATAACTGCTAATCTCTTGCATCACACTGGGATGATATATTAAAACTGCTGCTCGTATTTTGACTGGAACATTAAAAAACAAAACAAAAAAAAAATTTATTGATCACCCCAGCATTAGCATCACTCCACTGATTACCCAATCAGAGCTGATATTAATGTTCTACTTCTGATATCTAAAGCTTTTCATGGAACCTAACTAACCTGCTTTTACCCTCTCAGCGCACAAGAAAACCTCCCTCTCAAGATGCATGATGCCTGGTCATTACAAGAACTGCCAAGGATTTGACCCTTAGAGAGCTAAATGCAGCTACTGTTGCACAATGATGTAAGATACCAAAATCAAAGCTGTTGAAAACCTGTCATCTGGCAACTTGTCTAAAATAACACCTGCAGAGGATCTCTTTTAAGCAAGTTGCCACATGATAGGTTTTAAACCGCATGATAATTTAATTTATATTTTTAAAAGTTAAACTCAGCGCTCTAAGGGTTAACAGGAAGTACAGCCTTTTCGAGCAGAGCTCCACTGCGGTAGAACAGAGTCGCAAAATTTGTACCAGGATTAGACACAGCCTCAGTACTCATGGCTGGACTAAAAACTCACCTTTTTGGCTTATAGTCAATGATAGTCTGGAGACAGTGTTGGATTGTGCCTGAATGAACAGTGTTCTGCGCCAGAAACCCCTCTACACTGTCACCTCTCTACAGCTGTCACAGCCTTTCCTTTGGAGGTGGCTTTTGGGTTGGGGGTAGATTTCTTGCCTCTTTCATGAAACTGACGCACTCTCGCTGTGCAAGTAGCCGAGCAGCCATAGAAAGCCCCTGGCGAGGTCAGCAGTTTTTGGATCTCAGTCACTGTTACTCCCCACTGCCCTCGAACTCCCTTATCTTGTGTCGTCTCTCTATATCTATGGAGGGTTCCTGAGCTCCCTACATCCCGGTCTCTCCCACCGTCGCCATCTGGCCTTCAGTCCAAGCTCTGTCTGATCTGCAGCATCGACGCTGCCCAGTCGATGGCCCTATCTGGACACTCCGCCCAGGACTGTAATTCTTAACTGATTTATTGACCATGTTGGTAGTCACAATCCCATACCCTGAGCCAGTAAGAGGAGGTTCCACTGCAAAAAAAAAAAAAAAAGAGAGAGAGAGATTGCCCTGCTAAGTTGTGTGAACTCATTTTTACTCCACTTGTCACAACAGATTTTCGATACAGTACTGAAGTTTAAGTATTTTCAAAAGTTAAATGTAAAGTTATTCATAGTCTTGATGTATTGTGAGTTGAAACAAAGCTTACATCCAAGGTGAATGAATCCATATTTAGTTGAGTTAACTCACATTTTTAAAGCTGCCAGCGAACTTTCTTCTCTCAGTTTAACAAGCTTCCGATTTATTACAGTGTGGGTTTCCCCACCCTTAAACTGCTTCCCCCCGGGGTCTCGTTGTCATGGACAGGTTTTCCTTTCCACTGATGCCATAGGCTTGCAGAGATATTCTCTATTCATTTTGGGTTTGTTATTTTTGAGCTGGACTTGCGTTTTGGGCATAGGGATTAACAGGTTAAGCCAGCTGGTGAACTGTCCTTTCCAAGTTCAACTAGCTTGACATTTACTAGAGTGTGGGTTTCCATTATGAGCCAGGGCTCCTCTCAAGTTCTCTTCCTGTCAGATCCCAGAGGGGTGTTTTCCCCTGTCACTGATGCCACAGCCCTGCCTCTGAGCAGCCCAGGCCAGGCTTTTACAGTAAAGCACAATGTGACAAATGTTGTTAAATGAGCTTCACAAATACAATTTAATTTGTTTTGCTTTGATTTCAATATTCATCCAAAAGAGAGTTAAAGCTGTTCATTGCCGACCAGCATGAATGCACACACTAAAGCTGTATGTTTTTTGAAATCTGACAAATTTGTAGTCGAGTGTTTTCCTGCTGAGTTTTCATTAGTTTTGAAATACTAACATAAAATCTTGTGGCGGTTTGACTGAGGGGTTTGTTTGTTGTATAGCTGGGCAAAAGTTAAATACAATCTAAACTGTTAAAACTACTTTACCAAAGGACTAAATGCGTAACATCAACAAACATTTGCCATTTCTTGGAAATATCGCTGGGACATGGCCTCTCCTGGCAGACAAGCTCAGTTTGAAGAGAATTTGATCTCTACATTCTATTAGCTTTTAAAGAAAGGGTATGTTTTCATCACATTTAAAGCCATTAAAAGCATAAGCTTACTGTCCTTTAAAGGTAGCGTGGAGTCATGTGTACTCGACGTCTCCTTGCGACAAGTCTTGGAGATTAATGATGGTTCAGTATTGACAGTAAATTGTACATAGACGGCACCTGGTTTTCAGAAGTGTCATCCAACTGCTAACATTCGGCCACGCAATAAAACACCGTTCACGACGAAGCCTTTTGAAAGTGAAATGGGGGCTAAAACCTATAGGGCCTATACAAATGTATGGAGTTCAGGACCAACAAATGGTCGGACAATTTCATTTTCAATAGGTGGTGGTTGGCTTTTACCATATTTGTAATAGCCAATTTCCATATTTACGCACTTTGTTGTAGTTACTCGGGTTATTTATCTTATCCTTCCCTCATGAAAAATAAATCCAAACGGTCGAACTTTACGCATCACCTTTATCTTTCTGTTTTTCTATATCTCCGTGCACTCTTCACGAAATTAGGGACTTGAGCACGGAAAACCTGGAATCGCGACGTAAACTCTGAGGAACTGTTCATTCTCTTAATTGAATGAAGGGTAATGTTTAATTTCACTGAAAGTACAAATTGTTTGCACAAAATACAATTACGATTCGTGGCTTTTGAGTTTCATTTATTTTATTACGTTTAAGGAAATGTAGTTCTGTCTTTCTGGTTGCTTCTGTCTCTATAGAAGCTCACACCGTGGTCATCTTATTGAATTATTTCGACTGTAGTTTAATGCGTTCTTTGAGATGCTCTCGGACAGCATTTTGTAAACTGTTGTTTTTTAACAGTTGATTAATTTCTTTCAATAATTAATGCATTTTTTAATTCTGTCTACCGTCTTTTATTCCCATTTTAACCCTACTAGCTGTTTAAGGTCTCTTAATTGTTAGTCTTATAAATAGGGCAGTGCAGGACTCCTGTTTTTCATGATTTTTCTTTGTTTGTTTTTTTTTTTAAACGATATAACCCTTAACACCGGAGCTCACCAGTGGGGCAGATTGACGTTAACTGCCTTCTCCTTAATAATGTAATTTTTCTGTTACGGCCGCGTCATGCTTCTCAGTTCCAACATGGCCTCCCTCCTTATTATTCATGGCCTTCTCTCCCAGTTTGTGATGTTGAATAAAAAACAGCCCTGGATCAAATAGACCAATTCTCCACGCCTGACACCGACTGCTTCTGTTAGTTGGGTTCTGCCAAGCGTTACCCCTGATAATGAGCGGGATTTGTTAAACAGTAAATTAATGAATAATGAAATAACCAGGTTGATCAGTTTGTGAGCGCACTTGCCTTGCCCTCGGCTATTCGCCCGGAGCGGGATTTACTCTCAAACGCCACTTGGTTGTCTGCCGGGTTGGATAAGCTTTTAGCAGCCTAATGCTTGACGGAATACTATGGGAATTGGTTCTGAAAGTAGGGGTTCATGGGGGAGAGGAATTGAATACATGCGACAGGGGTCATTCCTTATTGCTATAAAAGACATAAGGTAAAATATTAATCTCGTTCAGTTACACTAAAGACAATGCGCCGTTTTTACATAATTCCGTATTTGCCGGTTTGGACCCAAATACAGCATTTAAGCCTTTGCGCGAGTTTTTTTTTTCCTGTCTCTACATGGATATCAAGAAAATGTCTGCGAATAAATAAACAATTTCACAAAAAAATTTGGGCATGTGAGTTACAGCTTACCTGGAACGTAGCCAGTAGCCCACTTATTTATTTCTTCATATTACAGCCATGACTTAGCCTACTCGGTATGACTTAAGACCAGATGATTTAACTTCACGGCTTTAAGCTTCACGCGACTTCAGCTCGGGAGAACACCCAGCAGACGCTGCGGCGTGCACTGTCGGACGAGGCGGGGCTAGATGGATTTTTTTAGTCAATTAATTAAAAAAGAACAGATTGCATATGCAACGGATACCTGGTTACACTGTGGCCACAGAGAATAACATGACATGACATGACATTACATAACAGTCATAGTAGGCTACGACAGTCCTTCCGCCTTCCGCGCTGAGGAAACGAATCAGGGGCTTCTTTCGCATTATACAGCCAAGAGACGTCTGGAATGCTGATAGAAAATTTCAATAAAATGATTCTAATGTTTGGCAAATACTATTATCATAACTTAATTCCCAGAACACATATAGAACAGTCCGATAGTAACAAAATCGGATTTATGCGTAGCTCATAGTTGCTCGGATAAAAACTTTCAGAAACTGCATATATTGAGAAGCCTCGGCCGTGTCGTATCGGCTTGATCTACGAAAATATTTATGACATATTTTATTTTGATTCTGACTTACAGAATTGCGTTATATTAAAAGTTCTATTTTACCCTGCTGGCAATTTTTGAGCCGTCGTGCCAATGCGGTGAGTTCAGGGAATACGGGCGCTGATATTGTCATTTTGAAGTTCGCAATATGACACCCAGGCTAACCCTTTGTTTCTTATGGACTCAAATCATTGTAAAATATTTCTTGGCTCGCGGACATATGGGGTGCTGAACTCAGCACCTGGTAACAATACTTTCCGCATGACAAGTCACGCGCCAGAACCCGCAGGCCACTTTCCCCCCGCATTAAATATACCAGTTGGCAGTTTAATTCATGGCGGCAAGAGGCAGCTTGTCTGGGGGAGGAAAAATGCTAAGTACAGGATGACTGTTTATTTTTCTCAAACAGAAAAGACCAACGTTTCTTTTTTTTCATTCTAGTCCTATAAGTCCAAATTTTCACAATGCAAGCCGTGTGCAACCAGCGACGAATTGAATATATGCCTAATTTGAGAATTTGATTTGGTGTGATTGTTACTGTGAAACGAAGGATTTTTTTAAAAATTTTAGGAAGACTACATCTGCTTTTTAAGTGGACTCTTTCTGTTGACTGGTCAATGTCGGCGGACAGTGGGATACGGTTTCCATTGATAATGTACATCATTGTTGCTATCAGTACAGGCTGCACTTTTACCTCAAACAGTCACGAACTGTAGGTTTTATGGGCGGGTTTGCCAATACCCAGGTCTCGATATGTATGTTTTTAATCGCATTTTATCTTTGTATAGATTGGCCTGCCATGAGTTCATGTACGATTGCTGAAATGATTGATTTTTGCTTGGCTAAGTCTTGAACAGACTCACTTTTATGACAACAGGCCTATACGTTCATGATGCGCCTTTATACTTTTCGCACGTGATTTAAACAAATCTCATCAGAATCGCATCACTTGCTGGTATTTTATTTTAGGCACAGGCCAATTTCATCTAGTAAAGCTTTCCTGTAATTCTGTGAACTTTTTGAACGTCTTCTGTGGACTATTTGTAAAGAATAATTCATCCTCTTTAGGGACATAAACGCGAGCATTTACCTATTAAAAGGAGACGTTAGCGAAACGTGGGCATTGCCTCGTTAATATTCTCCAAAGAGCTCAAACATGTTGTCCTAACTTTGGTCCTTTGACCTAAATTAGCCAAAGTGATCAAAAAAGCCCGAGGATGCTGCGCCATTATTGACGGCCTGCGCAGAGGCAAGTTCTGCGGGATATAGTTGGGCGTTCATCACTCAGAAGCCCTATAAATGGGCGAAGGATTTGGATAATGTTTTGGAAATTAATTTCAATATTATTGATCAAATAGAACAACTTTTATCCAACGTTTGTCATTCTATCATATCGTATCTGCTGCAGCTGACTTACACACACACACACACACACACACACACACTCACTCTCTCTCTCTCTCTCTCTCTCTCTCTCTCTCTCTCTCTCTCCTCTTCATGAAAAGTTAAGACAATCCAGTTTGTCCCTAACCGACTGAAAAAACAAAAAATAAAACTTTTGACAGTGCATGACTGCGATTGCAAATGAAAAATGTGAGAGAAAGATGACAGAATGAAAACTTTTAAACTCCATCAGTTTACCTTGTGAGTACAGCACTGAGCGGCACTTGTATACAGTGGCCGGAATGATTACGACCTAAATGCTGCCATATTCATGCACGCGCGCGTGCACCGTCCGTCACAGTCGCGAGCCAAAGGTACGTGTCCTTCACCATGAACTTGAGTAGCGCAAGAAATTGTTCTGTTAAGACTAAGATGGCGATTTGGTCTTCGGGATTGGCATTTAATAGCCGTTATAACATTTCCTAAATTTAAAGCCCATACAGCATTAGAGAGAGAAACGAGTACAATAAAACACAAAGTTTATTTTATATATATATATTTATATATATATAAATGAAACCACTGGACAAGAATCAATTTCTACCCATCACCATAACAACTTGTCTATAGAACAAAAAAAAGAAAGAAAAAATACAAGATGCGATCTAAAGTCAAGCGTTTTCACCCACTCACAGAGCTATAATCACATATAAATAACCCAGAACGGTTCGCTCACCGTATTTACAAACTCCATTAAATTAAGCATAAATAAATATATACAAACATAAATATAAGCCTCTCCCAAACGAGGGTCTACTTTGACAGATGTTGACGTCCACAGAGGGTTTTTGAAATGACATTTATTGAAGGAATATATTCTGGCATAAGTGTGTTTTTTCTCGTAGTTTAGCTGAAGTCTGTAGACTATCGGAATGGCAGGTTTCTCTGCACGTGTGGCCCCATAATGAAGCAAGTCAAATTTGTGTCGTGATTTGTTGAAATTATTATTTTAAACAGATTCATTTTATTTGGCAATTTTTTTTTCCTATTGTCGAAACGCTCGTTTTTTTTTCTCTATTGCATTATATCAAAGTGATAAAAAAAGAAATCACACTGGGGTTGGTAGATGATTTTAGGAAAACAACTTCAATAAATTTGGAGCACCGTATTTTTATTCGAGTGTTCATATACTACAAAGCTGACAAACGCTTAAATAAAATAATACTGCAATTTTGAAGATAATACTACAAGGCAAAACGAAATTACTGGCGCGTGTGCCTGTAAATCAGAGCGTAAAGCCATTCCGGGAGGATTTCCTGGCGCCTCGATTAACCGTCTCGTGCGGGCCCTCGCCCACGCTCCAAGGCGCGCACATTGGGGAAGAAAACGCGCAGCAATAAATAAATAAACCAGAAAAGCTGTTGCACTAAACCTGTAACGGCTAAGTGGATTAATGGGGAATCGACGCGAATGTTATAATGCTCGACGAACTACTCTCCAATCATCAAATCATTTAGTTTTATGCGTGGAAGTACCAATATTTGAAAGCCGCGCCGATAACCAATAAATGAGTACATTGAGGGAAAAGATGTATGAAATGAAACGATGGCGAATAAGTACAGATGATTACAGTTTCGCCTGCGGTTTACACTGAATGTATTGTTTTCCAGTCGCGTTTGTTTCCGATAATACATTTTTTCTGCTTTTTTAATGGTTAATATCTGTATAGAAATTGGATAGGAATAGAGAGATGCTATAACAAAACCAGATTTGAGCGCGCACTTCGCCATTGGAAACTGAACCCAAAATATTTTGCTATTCGTAACAGGTTTTGAATCTGATTTAGGTATTTTCAACGCATTTCGAAAATGAAATTTCTGGATTTGTGTGGGTTTATCGAAGACCAGTGTGATTTAACTGAAACATTCAATGTCGAAATTAGTTTATAAAATTGTAAAAAATAAAAAAAAAATAAATAAATAAATTTCTGAGATGCTGAAGTAGCTTAACTTGATTTTCAATAAAATCTTCAGTCAATGGGCAATTCACTGTGGTCATTTCCCTTAATTATAAGTGGAATAGCTTGACATGTCTGACGTGTATTTTATTGTGCAAGCTGAAAATGCGCTCGAATCAGTTTGTTGGCTACTCTCGTGCAAATTGGCCAATAAGTAGCCAAGTACGGAGGCCACGACACGGTCTAGGCGTCGGCAGTGTTCAAGGTGCGTGGCTGACAAAGTACGCCTTCTATAAGTAGTGTCCTTCGCGACTTTTTTTTTTTTTAACAAAGCCTTACATAGCCTACACGAAATGGGTCTATGGCCGTAGTGCAAAACGTAATGCAAATTTAAAATGAACATGCTTTTATCCTCTCTGACATGATGCATAAACTCAAAGGAAACTGACGGAGCCTCCCGACATCGTCCTCTCTGCAGGCGCGGCTATGGCTTCACTTTGCTGTTTGACTGAACAGACCACAGAAAAGACTATTAAGATGCCCCAGGCTTGCATAGAATCCACGAGTATAAACCAAAAACAATTTCTACCAACAAGGATATCGCTACAGGCTTTTGCACGCATTCTCTTTTTGGAAAACTGCTGGCTAGTTTGCATGAGTTCACGAGGAATCAGTGTCTTATCAGGGTGTATCTTGCAGTTGCTGACTAAATGTTTTTCCATGTCACAGGGAAAAATTTCCACGTGCACAGTTATGCCAAGATATACCTTCATCCATTTGCAAACCACTGCTGAATGGTCTCATGAATAGGTTTAGTCACAAAAAGTCTGAAGTATGCATTTTAAATGAGGTGCACAACTTGTGGCCTGCTCGAGCCGTCATCCTCATTTTCTTCCGGAATGTCGACGTATCGATTTATGTATATATTTAATTTAGCTGAATTTTGTGGAATGCAGGAAACTGCGAAAGGCAGACACCTTGGAAGACTGCCAGCATAGGCTGCATCGTCTGCGCGCGGCGCTTTTGGCCGCTCCCCAAAGTAAACACGCCGGTCACCGGGCCTTTTTGTTCCGCAGAGGGAAATAGCGACTCAGGCAAACTTACGATGAAATCTTCCCGACCAAAAATGATTTATTTCGTCATGTGACATCCTTGCTCCAGACACAGAAGCACGTGCGGTTCTAGAGCTTTGAGCAGGCGGCAAATCCACGAGCGATTTAGGGGGAGGGCGGTCTTTCGTATGATCAAACCTTTAATATCGAATATCTCCATCTTCAAACTTGCGTTGGTCAAGCGATGAACTCATAATTGGTCCCGATAGTTAGAGAAAAGAAAATGTTCTGATTGGCCTACATGCTCTTCTTGGCACAAATGTTATTGTGCACCGTTTTAAGGAGCTAAGTGGACTCGGAACATAGATTAGTCAGGACATCCTCGCTAAAAGTAGCAGAAGCTTTGCCTTCTCTTTCTTATCATCGCCTTGTCTTTCTTCCCTTTTCTCTGACCATTTTCTGTTCCCCAGAAAGTAATGCAACTATTAAAGCTATAATATAAAAGTTTAATGATTCTGATGTTTATTTTTTCTTCGCCTTTTTGTATTGTTTTTTTGTATTTTTTGATGACTTTCTTGTAGTAGCAGTAGTAGGGTTTTTTTTTTTTTTTTTTTTTTTTTGCTCGTAGTTTTTCTTTGAGTCCGCCTATTTCCGGTGTTTCTCCTCTTTGTCGTTCTTGGTTCCGTCGCCCGACGTGTGTCTGCTGGTGGTGTTGTTGAGGAACATTTTGTCCAGGCCCTTCAGGGCTTCGGTCAGGTAGTTCTGCAGGGCGGTGAGCGCGGCGCAGATGGCGGGAGAGCCGAAGCCGTGTGTGATGAAGCTGAAATGCGACAGGCAGCTCTGGATGCCGGGCTCCAGGATGGGCGTCGGCCTGCTGTTGCCCAGTGGCGTCCTGTCCTGAGCCAGGAGGTCCGTGAACTCCTTACACAGCTGCCTGCGGGGAGAGATTATAACAGCCTCCGTAAACATGTGACTAAAGAGCTTATACTATGTCCGTACAGCTGGTCACATGCAATTATAACCATTCTGTTTGGTGTGCACAGACAGACAGACAGACAGATGCATACACGCACGCGCGCACACACACACGCACACACTCATGTGCACATGCACAAACACACACGTTACGTATCGATGGTAAAACTGCAACACCCGCTTTGGTCAAAATTCACCCACCCGATGCATGCACATACAGACTGGCTCACGCATGCATACACAGTGTAAACTTTTTCACAGTTTGTTGGGCTGTATACACACTGACGCACTGACACATCCGAAGTCTTGTGTCTGTCAAGCAGTATAAACACTTATATTCACTCACTTGCATATACATGCACATACACTCTCACACGAGTGATCCTTCGCTCACATCATGCACAAGCTCACACACACATACACACACACATGCAGGCTCACACAAGTTAGCATAGCTCTCCTCATTAGGAGGGTCATTCCATGTCCGATCATCAAATGGGTCTCACCTTCACCTCCTCAATTTTCCTACTTTTTTCTGTGCAGCTGTATAAATATGTATATACATCACTGACACATCCGAAATTTCAGTTCAGTCGGACCAAAAATGAATTTTTGGTGGATTAATATTTAAGGGTACAGTCCGTCAGTTTAGTGTCGATTTTTCAATGAATTCACGTCAATTTACATTTTTCTTGTATTTAACATGGTATAACTTTTTTATTATTACACCTATAGCTTTGAAACTTTGCATTTAAGCTAATGTTATACTGCTTAATCAGAAAATGCAGTTTACTTTATATTTACCATTTTACTTTATCTTCCTTAGTTTTGGAGCTATGAGGACACCAAAAGTGCCTTTTGTTCAGGCAGTGCCATGTTTAGGGTCCCCAAAACACCCCCAATATAAACCCCAGCAGAGGCTCTCTGGCATCTTTTCCATTCATTTGTGTCTGCTGAATATAAATCAGGCTGAATTCACCATGAATTCATCACCAACTGCCGTCAGTACCTTTAGAAATCTGAAAAAAAGCTGAAATGCCACCTGTTCAAACCCCCGTATCTCCAGGGGCTCACCATGGATTCTCTTCTATTTTTTGAACTGATTCCTCTATTACAGTAGAAAGACCACTGCAAAAAATGTTGATGTGTTTTGACCAATATAAATTTTGCAGGTGTCTGAACAGGGGGGGTAATCTCAAGAATCACTTGGCATTTTCAGCTTCTTACACAATGTTACAATTATTGTGATGCAATAATCATTATGTTCTCAATTCACCAATACATGACACATGCACAGAGAGGTTACTATATGCAGGTTGGTAGATCATGTTGGCAGGGAGAAACCTGAACCAGTTATTGATCAATGATTTCTGATGATATCAGCAAGTAATGTCATGGTTTTTTCCCGCAGGATGCCAACGGCAATGCGGCGAGCACTAGGACCAATGGAGGAAAAGGAGAGTCTGGTGCGAAGGCTGGGGGTGGAGCTACTGTGTACACCGATGACTGGTACATAGGGCTGATTACGGAGAGGTCAAAGGAGAATCAAGATGCGCTATTGTCTTTCATTAAGCGAAACAAGAGGACAAAAGCATTGACAAGGACTTCTGATAAATGCTGGATGCCATTCAATAACATTCTCCAAACTGTTCCAACTCTGGATGTCACTGGACGCACAGCCCGGAAGTATAAGTTTGACAAAACTGGGACAGACAACATTATTGTGCTCTTTGCTGCATTTAGGAAGCAATAACACTGTTAACATGGCATGGAATACAATTTTTAATTTGACAGTCAGTTTACAAGAATTAGTGTCCATAAATTTTATTGATGCAAAGAAGTGTGATTGTCAAAAATTGCTTGACCCCTATTTAGACAGTTCTGAAATGTATGTCATTCAAGTCACATCAACAATTTGTTTTGTTATGTCTACTGTAATACAGGAATTAGTACAATTTAATATGTGATTGCTTAATGATTGAAAAACCTAAAATGTAGCATAGATAAATATGTAAGCAGCTGAAAATGCCTTGAAATTCCTGAGATTACCCCCCCCCCACTGTTCAGACAACTGCAACATTTATATTGGTCAAAAGACATCAACAATTTTTGGAGTGGCCTTTCTTCTGTAATAGAGGAATCACAAAAAAAAAAAATAGAAAATCCAAGGTGAGCCCCTTGAGATATAGGGGATTGAACAGGTGGCACTTAACCTTTTTTCACATTTGTATACTGACAGCAGTTGGTGATGAAATCATGGTGAATTCAGCCCGATTTATATTCAGCAGACATAAATGAATAGAAAAGATGCCAGAGAGCCTATACTTGGGTTTATATTGGGGGTGTTTTGGGGACCTAAACATGTAACTGCCTGAACAAAAGGCACCTTTGGTGTCCTCATAGCTCCAGAACCAAGACAGATAAAGTAAAAATGGACTGCAGGTTTAAGCAGAATAACATTAGCTTAGATGCAAAGTTTCAAAGCTAACAAGAAAAATGTAAATTGACATGAATTTGTAAAAAAAAAAAAAAATCGACACAAAACTGACAGACAGTACCCTGAGAAAATAATTACCCAAAAATTCATTTTTGGTCGGAATGAGCTGAAATTTCGGATTTGTTCATCACTAGCACATATTTATCTCATGCAAAAATATGGAAGAAATCTATGACTACATGGTGACAGATGTCTTGAATATCTGATGATTTGACATGGAATGACCCGGGATTTGCATTGACTTCTATTTATTATGGGCAGCCTAACCCTACCCCTAACCTTAACCGTAATCGAATCATACTTGACCTTAACCTTAACCTGAACCTAACCTCAGTTCACACCTGACCCCTAACCTCAACCAAGACCCCACAAATGACGCTCAGCCATATTAGGCCCAGGCTTTGGTCCCCATAAGGACTACTGGTTCCAATGTAAGTGTTTATACCAGAGAAGGTTCCCCGGAGGTAATAAAAACAACCCCCCCCCACACACACACACACACACACACAGAAAAAAAAATATTTAAAAAAAATATTCCCTCAGGAAGTCATGGACACTGTCTGATAAACATTCATTCCATAAACAGTCAACCAGTTCATTGAGAAAATTTGCAATCCTACTTCAATATTCAAAAATCTAAAAAATGCTACGATTTAAATGCTCCTTCATTTTTGTAATGAATATCTGAAATAATATTTGAACTCTGTCGTGTAATTTAGAATATTTTATGGCAATTTTCCTTCGAGGCCCTGTGCCCATTTCAGCTGGGGTGCAGGGTAGGGCAGGGCATTATGGGAAAACGAGTGAGGTTTGCATGATGTGTTTTAACCTTAAAGAGATGTCGGGCCATTGATCATAACCCTGACTGCAAATAACTAACCTCTGCTCCAATAAGCTTAAAATGTCTCACTGACTTCATCTGCAAACAATTAAATAACCCAGACAGTCAGAGGAAAAGGCCAATCAAAAGGGTTTCTCATTTGCAAAACATCTGGACGGATTTGACCAAATGATTTTTTCAAACCCCTCCCCTGCTTATACGCAGACGCAGTTCAAATTTCATGACAACAGGAAAATATAGCCTAAAACCACATGTATCCCGTGTTCTTAATGTGCGGAGGCGGAACGAGACCCGGGAATCATAAATGTACCCCGATATCGGGATTCCTTAACCAGAGGAAAAGCCAATAAGTGGCGCTCTTTTAGATGATAAAGTTTCTACGAAAATTTAAAAAAAAAATGTAATATCTTCCCTGACAAAGTTAATTTTGTTGTGAGAATTTGCAATTCGTTTTCGCCAAAACCATCAAATCACATTACGGGGGTGTCGCTTTCCTATGATTGTATTGTATTGCCTTTTCCCCGAGCGCGTTCAGTCGTGCCTGTAGATTAGCGGCCATAGGAAAGTAGATTTAATGTAGATCACTTAGTTTTCATTGTGCCTTAGTGCTGACGCGCAGCACAAAAAATAATAAATAAATAAAAATAAACCAAAGAGCGGCTCGGAAAAGCAGCGAAAGCTCAACACAACCCCCTTTGAAGCCCTGGACGGTGCCAATTACAGCTACGAAACGTTGCTACATCAGTCAGGATACGAGATGCGCGCTGTGGTATTATTTATGTATTTATTTACTAACTTTTGCCCGCGTGAACGTGATACTCAATAGGGATGTGAAAATATATGGGAGGGGTGTGATATATTTTTATAAGAATTATTATTTAACATGGCTTAACTAGTGTCTTTAAATTGTCATTATTCCAAATCTGCACACTTTTTCCTTTTACGTGCAGAAAAGCTCACTATTTTTGTTCTTTCAATAGGGACAGACCATCTTCCCCGAGGCGACGACTGAGCTATTGACTGACAGGAATTTGACAGTTCAGCGAAGATGAAGCGAGACTAGGAGGGTAACTGTCCCCAGGCTACGCCGAAGAAAGGGGAGTCGGTATTTTTAGACTAGAAACATTTCACTTAAATATAATGAGTTCACAATGCATTTCAAAGCCAGAACTGTGTCATGTTGGAAGATCTTTCAAATTTATAGGAGCTGGGAACAGCTGAGCCAGAAGGCGCTGAACTATCTATCGTCAAACTTAGCAACCTATCGCGATGAGTTATAATTCAGGAGAATAACACTTCAGAAAGGAACAGTGAATAGTTCCGAACAGTGCTTTCTTTAAATGCTAAGTTAAGCAGTTGCTGTTGATTCACAATTTAACTTTCAGGCAAACAGCTCATTTCCCACAATTTGCCGCATGTTACCCAGGTTCTTTCTCAGAAATAAACACGTCCTTGCCCTGTCTGAACGTACTTAGTCGCCAGGAGCATGTTTTTCCTCGAATGCAGCTCGTTGGGGTCCGTGTGTTGTCTGTTCAAATACTCGGAAACCGCCTTGGTCGGAAATTCAGTCTCGCAGATGTAGCCGAAGTCCCGGGCTAAATGTACAGCTTCTCCTGGGAATGACGAGAAGGGGCAGATATCGCTTTCATTCTCTGCGCTGTTTGAGTGAAATAATTAACCATCACCGTTCTAACGAGTAGGACACAACAGTCGTAAAAATTAGTATTTTTAATTTCTCTATCGCTGTTATTACTACGTCCTGCAATTTTATTAATTGTCGTACAGTGGAACTGAAATAGCAGTAACAACAACAACAAAACAGCAACAATAATAATAATAAAAATAATCTCACACATGACACATCGCTGATATTTAATGTACGCCTACTGCATTGTCATCAAACACAGCAATCACTTATATTCGGCCTATTATTCATTCAAAATTTAAAACCAATGTATCTTTGTTAAAACACATTTCTCAAACATTTTTTATCTCCCCCAGATCTTAATTTTAGCTGACAAACTAAACTTGAAAAACCTCAAGAAAACCGCAGTCGTAAGATTGAAAATCCATGAAATCCCTGGTGGATTATGCTCTCGTCCACGTGGAATTAAACATTTTAAGTGGCTTGCATATCGTCATATTCATACGTAATTGTACAAATAAGTACTTTCCTGATTAGTCCATGTTGTTGTTGTTGTTTTTTTTTTAAATAAATCCGACATTATTATAGTTGTTTTGGGGTTTGGTCAGCATTGGCCGCAGCTGCTACAGGAGGCCTGAGCCTGCACGAGCCTGCACGGGCCTGTTGCCGTTTTGTCCTTAGCGCTCAAACGCTCCAGCGCCATTTTATAACAGATGCAGTCATTATTTTTCAAATTAATGACATCAAAAGCTGAATAACTCGTTTATTGTTTGCTTCAATTTCACGACAAGCTTTTCGTGATGTGGGACACTCGAAACAAACAAATTCTTCATAAATATACGCACCCATTCACCTTACCTTCTACAAGTGACGTTAGAAGAGTGACGTTTGCGGCTTTGCGCCTACCGGCGGGTAAATTCAAGCCGATTTTTTCCAGTTTTTCTCTCAGTGATCTTCCCCCATTTTTTGATTTTGCTCTGGAAAAAAAGTTGATATATGATATCAGAATGCTTGTATTTGTTCTTCCTCTTAGAAGTAGGCCTATGGATGGAAAAAACAACATATGCCTGCATTTTCACACGAGGCGGTGAATCGTCACACAGGAAAAGTTGGCTATGCTGCTAATTTGGAATTAAATGCATTATGCTGAAGGATTTCTAAAACAGAAATAAAGCTTAGCCGTAGGGCTCGTTCTGTTTGCCTACTTATGAGAATTTGGGGGGATTAATTTCGGTTCGATTGATAAGGGTGTGATGAAAACAGAATTTCAAGGGCATGGCTGGCTTGCGCGAGCAGGAATTGTCGCCCATGCTTTCCAGCTGGAGAAGTAGACCGAAAAGTAAAATCTCTTGATTTGACAGGTTTTCAATCTTTAGTGCTCTATAAATTTGGATGCTACAGTTGAATAGCATTTTTGTCAACATACTCGTGCTTTGGTTCATGTTGTAAGCCAGTGGCGGAGCTAGAAATGGGAATCGGGTTCGCACAGACACGTCCCTTTATGACTATTAGGATAATCCTGGCTAGTTCTCAATTATTTTCCTTTATTGACGCGTTTTCCAATTATTGCAATTGGCAACTGAATACACGGTTTCTCTCCATATGCGATCTAACAGCAATGAAATCATGGGGTAAATTCAGTAGAACTGAGAATTGGGGTGTATAAAACATCCGTTTTAAACAATTATTAGTCCTGACCTGTTCTCAGTCATTTTCATGATTAACAGAAGGTTCACTCCGAGAGGCTCCACACTTAACAGGTGCTGCTTGTTCTCCCAAATCAGGTAGGACGACAATCATTCATCTGGAAGCGTATTTGCTTAATTTGAATCAACGTCAAATAGTTTGAGCAGCAAGCTTTTTTGCCTATTTCACTGCCAAGTGCCACTTTTTTCACTCAATACCGAGTGTAATTTTGAATAATGTTGATTTAAATTAAGCAAACGCGTCCAGATGAATGATTGTCGTCCTACCTGATTGGGGAGAACAAGCAGCACCTGTTAAGTGTGGAGCCTCTCGGAGTGAACCTTCTGTTAATCACGAAAATATCTGAGAACAGGTCAGGACTAGTAATTGTTTGAAACGGATGTTTTGTCCAGCCCAATTCTCAGTTCTTCTGAATTTTCCCCATGATTTCAAGCTGTTAGATCGCATATGGAGAGAAATCGTGTCTTCAGTTGCCAATTGCAATAATTGGAAAACGCGTCAATAAAGAAAAATAATTGAGATCCAGCGAGTAGTATCCTATTTGTCATAAAGGGACGTGTCTGTGCCACCCTAATTCCCATTTTTAGCTCCGCCACTGGCTGTAAGACACAAAGGCTGACAGGCTAAGCACTCATGGAGATCCCTTACCTCCGCAAAACGCCGCCCAGCAGCGAGGCATTGAGGCATTCTGGCGGTGAGAGACGTCGCTGAACCTCGCCAACGGTCACTTTGTATTTGGATGTGGAGCTGAGGAGGGACAGGCGGCCCGGGACGGAGCAAAATACCTCGTTTGCGTTCACACTGATCCCGCCGATTAAACCGTCCTTGCTCATCATGAGGGAGGCCACGCTCTTCTGAGGCATGGGAACTAAAAAGCGGAAGGGCGGAAATTCAGATGCCATGACAACGTAGCCCATGTGTTAACAACACACTATAAGGGTCCGTTCAATCACATATGGGGCATAAATACCCTCATTTAAACCGATAGCGAAATTTCAGTCTGGCCTACTTCACATGTCGTGTGAAAACGACAATTAACCGCTTTGTAATGACGAAGGCCCATATAATTCGCAGCTTAGCAGTAAAACCGAGGCCTATTGCCAATTAATGATCTATATAGGCTGCTCATTCCAAATAGAATGTGGTAGTTCGTTGGCACCATTGCGTCAGAAAGTGATTAATGTATTAGTCTCTGTTTTGTCATTATGTGTTTAATTCATTTTTAGCCTTTATTTCACAAGAAATTCACTGTCAGATTCAAAATAATTTTCCTTTAGCCAGAATTGGCTACCACGCATGCAGCAATACAGTACAATACAATGCAAATATTGACGTAGTGAAATTAATCACAAATGTTTTCAATAAATCAGGATTCGTTTTTTTTTTTTTTTTTTTAATAAGCTGGAAGCACATTATTTTTTACGGGAACGACTGTTTTGTTTTGCTATAGAATGCCAAATATGGCTTTAAATGTATCGCGTCAAACTGATACGAATATCGAATTCTGGAAATCAAGTTAATTTTTACGCCATATTTCATTAGTGACTCTGCTAAGATTTATTGTTTTGTGTGCTCAAGTTGCGCCTGATGTGGGTAAGCGCGCATACTGTAACAGAAGTATTTTAACAACACATAACTTTTTTTAACACATTCTTCACAGGTCTCGGATAAGTACGACATACTTCGTGAATAAAAAAAAAAACTCACTTCCTCAAGCTAAATATCTGACACAAAGTGTCGGAAAGTATGATCTACAAAGGTAGTGATTCTCAAAATGTGTGTTTGATATTGGTAGCATCGTCTCTGAAATAAGTCATTTTCGGCGATGTTTGTAAATGAACTTTTCCTGACAACAGCGGCTGCTTAGCTTCCACACTACATGGGCGACTGTGGAAATAGCGCTTCTCAGTTAGTGCTTACGGTCTACCATAACCCCCCAATGATATAATCGCCCAGTATTCCAGTAGCGCCCATTGCTAACTGGCATAATGTGAATTTATTTGCCAGGCTATTCTACAACTTGAAACTTAAACAGGTTCAGCAGATTTTTTTTTCCTGGTGAATATATTCGGTCTTATTGCCTTCATGTAGAACGCAATCAGTATTGAGTTGGAAGCCATGTGATCGCGAGAGTTAATTTTTTTATTCATTTATTATTTTAAATTGGCTGTTATTTGACGGGTTTGTGATGTAATGATGCAATATCTCAAATAAAACAACTTAATAATTACTCTGAAAACATTAACACTAATATTTAGGCGCAATAAGCGGTCATATACTGGAGGAAGCGAAAGCCTCGCGCTCAATAAGCCCTCTACTCTGAGAACGAGCGAGTGCGCGCGACAGAGTCTGCTTGATAGCAAAAGGTCCATTAGGCTATAATTTGTTCGAGGGAGCAACACAGGAGAAATATGTTTGCCCGTGTTTGATCAAACCGTGTAGCCTAATAAAGGATACAACCTTAAACGAGTCACCGCGAATGCCTCGTGTTACTCTTTTGTCTAACCCAGAAAGTCTTTAGCTTGCTAATGTTGCGCAACATTCTCATTATGGCGTTATTGATTGTTGATTGACTCGCGCCTTCAAATCGCATTAACCACCCTCTGCCAATTTTCAAATAGCACGTCATTACCATCACATCGGCCTTGGAGCGGTATGTCTTAATGTGTGCTCTAATAGGGCGAGGGAAGACGAGAGGCCCGGGTCCGCGGCTATTGTATTAATAGCTCAATGGGGGATAATACCGAAAATTAGCCTTAAACGAGCTCAGGAGATCTGCGCGTGAAGGACCTCATTCATCATGCCGACTGCTTTAACGCCGCGCGCTCTCACTCTCTACTGGGAGCGACTAATTTTCCTAACTAAACCGCCGCAGAAATGCCCATCAGTCCGTGCAAGTATTACCCAATGCCTCGCGACTCTTGATCAGGATGTTCTGTATGAAGGCGGATCATTTGCAGCCACCTAATGTCCCCCTTACTGACAATGTGTCACTGCTGCAGCATGACATCTGTGTCCACGTTTAACACTACAATTCGCTGTTCATACACATTTTAAATTTGAGGTTAGCCTGTTGAAAATACGTTTAACCGAAGTAGGGATGTGTAATTACAATTTCCATTTTCATTGGCCTCAAACAATGCTGTAGGTCGGCATCTGTTGCAAAGTAAAGATTTTGAGAACAGGCTACTTTAGACTGCTAATAGAGCGCATGGTAATCGCGGCCTAATATTGTGCTATAACAACAACAACAACAACAAAAATAATAAATTAATAAATGAATAAATAAATAATATTCTCCAAAAATCCGCCGAGAGAATTAACTGCTTATGTTCATATTGTATCCAACTGACACATTGCAATGCAAGCTGTAATAAACGCCTAAACATAGTAAATTCAGTTAGATGATGGAACGTTCAATTAATGTTTCCTAAGCGCTTTATGCAGCTCCTAGGCATTTATGACAGGGGCGTGATTCCTGTCAGAATTTGTGGTCAGAATGATTTGCAACTCAAGTAGTGCGGACCACGATACGCCAGTGCGCGACGTACTTTGCGCATGCGTATATTTCTTGTCATCCACCTGTTGGGGAAGTACACTGCTCACACAATCGTTTTACAGTATGATCCTTAACATTGCAGGCGGGCTCTGGGCCTGAGGTTCTTTACCTTTTTTAATAACTGACTGATCCAGTAAATTCATCCCACTGTTATCCTCAACGGCCTGGGGAAAGCACAACGACACAAAATTAGTTACAAGCGTTCAAAATGAATGTCTGCTCTGTGCATATAAATGATGTCATCCTGGACTTGTCATCCTTGCATTTGCATGTATATACGATTTCTGTCAAAGGGCGTTATCTTTTAGCAATACATACACAAATACAATTTTCTTGAGAATGTCTGTCCAACATGAGAAAATGGATGATTCTGAGAGCGGCAGGCACGTGCATGCTTCCTCCACCGCACAAGTGACTTCATCCGGAATTGACAGTTATATAAACACAGCCTAATCTGCGATCTGACTGGGACCAATAATGGAGAAGCGCCCGGTTCATTTGGGTGGGCTCGAGATCCAAGGTCTTCTGATAACATGTTTGCTCCTGTGTCGCAGTCATTCCATTATTAATCTTAATGCAGACAAACTTGATAAAAGCGCTCGAGTGTCACCCTGCGCATCAATACTGTTAGATAAATACACATCACGGACTGCAGGTGCATTAAAAGCTCGCGTTCATTTTGGATATACGAGGTCGTGCAACATCAGATCATGAGGGTGGATCTAATTTTAGAGAGCACATTCGCTCGTGTTTTTCGTCAGAATCCAAACTTAAGTTCGAGATAATTTCGGCATCGTAATTTTACGGAGTCCACGTTGTGATTTAGTATAGACTTAGGTGGTTCTGTAAGTCAATAGTGACCGCGTCGCTGTCACTTTTTCCCCCTGTAAAAAGTGACAGTTCATTTCAAGGCTCTACTATTGCAGCTTTTCAATATTAGGGTTAGCTCGACTATTTCAGCTTTTCAATATTAGGGTTAGCTCGACTATTTCAGCTTTTCAATATTAGGTTTAATGAAACGGTATTATTATTATTATTAGCCTATGTTTAGCACTTGCAGTCGTAGTATTTTCAAAAAATCATTATCAGCATCATAGCATTATCATCATCACTGCCTACAGTAAATTAATTTAGCAAACAATCTAGATCAGTACGCATACAAACTTGTGAAACAGAAATGCATCCATCTGGTGAATAAGAGTTGAGTCATAACTGACAAACCGCACCCCACCCACAGCAAAGACACAATATTACCGCAACGATAATCCATTTGTCCAATGTTAAGCAAGCCTGCAAATACAAATCACGAATGCATACGTATTGCATCAATTTTATTATTACTATTATTCGGAGAAGGCCAACGCAGATCTATGAAACTTATGCACACACACACACACACACACACACACACACACACACACATACATATATCTATATATATATATATATAATTTTTTTTTTACTTTCCAAGTACTCCACGCTACAGGTTAGAACTATGCCCAGCTGTGACGGTCTTTTTCGGTAAAAGAAAACATTAGGAAGGAAGCCCAGAAGCCCAGAAAGGGCGATGGATCAGCGCAGTGCTTTTTTTTTTTGGCCTAACTGCTGCTAATGAGTCCGCGCCAGTCCGACTCTCTTGTCTAATTATGACCACCTGCCGTTCTCGGTACAGGGTACTCGCTCCGCGTGCCGGCACTTAATAGTCACTGGGAGAATAGTAAAGATTTAATTAGAACTAAGCACAGAAATTCGGAGGACTTGCACTGTTAATTACAGATATTTTCCCCCCTGAAAGTCGATAAAGGCCGGATCGTTTAAAACTCCCCTTTTATAGTACTGATGGTGGATAGATGGTGCTAAACTGAGATGACCGAATTTTGGAAAATCATAAGTGAGCTTCATCGCGAGACTGGGGTGGGGGAGGGGTGCACATTAATAACTTCATCGTAATGATACTGTTTGCCTCTCCGCGGTGTGATTTATTTGGGCGAAGCGATAAACAAAATCACAGTTTGTGCGGTTTTACATAATTCAGCAGTGTTTTGTTTTGTCACCACCAAGCTCATCAGAAATCATTACAGATACAGGCTAAGCATTTTCCAGTAGAAGCAGATGTAAACATTTTCAAAGTCTTGGCAGGCCAATTGGACAAAAACCCCGAAATTTTTACGCTTTGCTGAGACGTTCCAAAATATTAGCCAACACTTTTAAACAGATTGGAATGTGGAGAGGAGGACACTGAGGGAGAAGAGTCCAATCAACTCGAGTAAAAGGAGGAGCAATCAATGAAAATGGCATTAGAAATTATTTAAAATACACGAGGTTACACGTTAGTTTTGATTTGCGTGTGAAATATTAGGTGATCACTTCCTTTTAACTTTTTTGAAACAGGAGTTTTGAATTACTTTAAGAATACTGCGCACGAACAGTCTGGAGAAGTGTTGCGTCAATCTCATGTTGTGACATAGCAAAACTGTATTAAAAATGAGTATCGCTGAAAGGGCTTTATACAGTAAGTTAACAGTGATTATATTTAACCATCACGCTCCGTCTGGAAAGCAGTCAGATGAGGGTGATGGCGACTCTTAGATTAAAGCTTCTCTGCACGCCGCCTGTGTCTTAAGGCTCGTGTCAGCTTATCATTCACCTCACGAACAGAAACAGATTATAGCGAACAGGAACAATATGCCTCTAAACTCAAAATTCTATTATCGAACAAAGGGAAATAAAATGAATTGAATCTGTTTAACAATGGAATAACATTTGCAATATTAATTATTGCCGAGATATAGGCCTATTCAGCCGACAAAATTGATAAAGTAGGATAATCACCTGAACGTCTTCCATTCCATGCGCGAGGCCGTGCAGTGAGAGGCTGTCTCCCATTCCGGAGTCAAGTCCGTGATGGGCGGAATGCAGCAGCACGTCCGGCCGCCGCACCGAGGCATAGTCCCGCCTCGGGTCAAGTCCCGAGAGCTGCGGTAAAGAGGCCCGAGGCTGGGGCAGCAAAGAACCAGCTTCACTTCCGACTTCCTGTCGCTGTCTTTGCCCCCAGGGGTGCTGCTGCGGCTGATGCAGGGGGTTTAGGGAGTAAGGGTCATTCACGTGCGAGTACGGATCCTGGCTCTGGTGGTACGGAAGTGGCTGATAGGGCGGCGGGAAATAGGGCGGCTGGAAGTCCGAAGATGGCGTGTGCGAGAGCGGAGGCGCGGTTGAGTACGGTCCTTGCGACACCGAGCCCAGCTGGGACAGCCTGGAACTGTGGCTCGGAACTCCGTCGTGCCGGTCCTTCAAAACAGAAATGCGGACAAAATTTAAAGTTTACACCGCAATTATTGTTAACTGCATGGCATCTGATTCAATAATCAGCCTGAGCACCGCCGCTAAAACCAGTCAGTTAGCATGTTCGATTGTCTTCCTTAAAAAAAAAGCAATTGGCTAATTTAGCCCGCTGGACTCTGAAGTTAGATGCATCTCAAAACATGTTAAAATGTGAAATAATGCACAATCTCAAATTTGGTTTGGTTGGTTGCTGCTTATTACCATAAATGTGAATATTGAAAATAGAATAATAGAAGAGCCTGTTACTTTTTTCTGTCACTGCTGTCGTAGGTAGCCTAAAGTAAACACCGGACAATGTTCAAAGTTTAAATTGTCATTTTAACGGGAGAAAGCACACCGCCGCTTCAAAAGAAATCCTAACCACCGCTTAGCAGAGAATATCCATCTTCTAAGTCACTGTTGAGGATATTTGGAATGTTATTACACAGGCTGAACCCGCTGATCTACATTCTAAATGAGCAAACATTGCAAAAATTTCAACCAATAACCAACTCACCGTGGCTGAATACGAATGGACTAACATCTGGGAGACCGTCTGTTCGCAGCAACAAAAACAAAAAAACAATAAAAGGATGGGTAAAAATCAAGAAAGACTTGCTGAAGAAAAATGGGATTGAAGGTTTCCCGGACTTTCCATCAAGAGCTTCTCCAGATCGCGGTGGAATGTTTGTTTTTGTGAGTTTGTTTTGATTTAAATATACGCCCGATATTTGATATGATCCTGAGCTTCAGATACGGTCCTCTTCGACCCGAAGCCAGACTCTAACTGTTCGCGCGTACCTTCCCCCGGCGTGTCTACACCAGCTCATAATAATTGTTATTCATGACTATTAATATTACTGGAATACTTTGCGCGAGAACAGAGGACAAATGGAGCGTGAAGCGGCAGTCAACTCTCGCCCTCCGCAGCTATTGTAAATGACGTTCATTCATCTGAGAATTACCAGATGTAATCAGACTTGGGGGTTGGCAAAGACGGACTTTGAGCTAAACTTCAGCGAGTGACAGTGAATGGAAAAGCCGCTATAGTCAATTCCGTTTTTGTCACGCTGTGTGGATCTTTTGTTAAAATAGTCTGGATGGCACTCCACGGCGTTAGACTTTTCAGAGCTAATGCTTGAGCGTTTTTTGACATGAGACACGCTTTTCGCCTAGTTTCTTTTGTTGAGTAGGTGCTGTCCATGTCATTGGACATTATTAGAGAACTTAATCCTTTGACTTATTATATTGGTTCGTTTTTACTTTATCCTTTGTTTGAATATGTCAGGTAGGCCGTTTCAATACGTTAGCAACTATAATGCAACATGTAATACATGTAAATAGCATTTCCGAACTGTTACCTGACTCTTGCTTGTGTTTAACTTGAGGCGGAAGAAGTGTCTTCCCATATCCTCTCAGGAAATCCCATGAAGCGCAATGGCTGGCTTAAAACCGACTGTGACTTCAAGAATGAGAATGATTTTGGCAATTCGATAAACATAAAGCTGTCTCATTAGACGAAATGCATTTTAAAAAGATGTCGACTCAACAGCCAGACAATTTCAATACAATATCAAATCAATACATTTTCCTCCAACATAAGTCTACCTGGTTGATACAGCTACATTAAGCTCAGCGAGATATTTTACGCATAGGCACAAATCGAATATTTCGGCAGTTGGCGAGAGTGTGATGGAGTTCAGGGGTTTGCCAGCTGAATATTAGTCAGAGGGCGGCTGTGAGAGCGAGGACATGTGTGGCTGCAGAGGGCGGCTTCCCGCCGGGCTGAACTAAAGGCTCCTTACAAATCCTCTGACTCCCATTCACGAGCTCGCTCGCGCTCCCACATCAGGCAGATATGAGCTCTTTGTGCTTTCCGCCCCGTGAGCTGCAATCCACAGAATTATAGCTCGCGACATCATTGTACTCCTGCGCATGGCATCTCCCTGTTTCAGCTGGCAGATTCCCTCGTCCATCCTTCATTAGGAGTTTATTAAAAATGCGTATCGCTTTATTTCGTTTAAGATGCCCACTGAACACATTGTGTTTCCTTTACGTATTTCGCTTTTTTGTATATCAAAATGGGGAAAAATTAGAAAAATCTAATCATTATAATTAATTTTATTCATTATATATATATTTTTTTTTAATCAACGGCAAGAAGCTGTTTTTCATTTAGGCCACCGAAAACAGCATTTTCCAAAACAACGACCTCTCTTACCTCTCAAAACGTTTTTTTTTTTTTAAGTTTTCAATGCTATTCATAACTGATATATTTGCTTAGGAACGTTGTGATTTGTAGTCTAATATTTAATATTACTATCATTGCGATATATTCATTTATCTTGCCTGGCTCGTTTGACTGCCCATCCATTTAACACGTTAATTATTTTGGCCGTGATATTCATCTAATGGTTTAAAATGAATTCTTTAGTAGTTTCGTCGTTTCAATATATATACATAGGCTATATATTTTTAACAGGAAAATAAATGCTTATAAAATTTCTCATTTTAGGGCTACACTAATCATATAATTCAGACTAGGCAAAATAATCTTTAATCAATTATCTAAAAAAGAATTTCAAAATGCATTTGAGTGTCATGTAGAATATTTTAGATTGTCAATTTCGACTACAATTTACGAAAAATATCTTCTCGAAGAACAAAATAGCCTTAATCGTATCGGAACTGATTAGAAAATATCGCCGGCATTTATGTAAATCTTAAAAACAAAAATATTATCCGTATTATCTTTAGTTGGTCAGTTGTCAAACGAATTTGAATTTTCATCATGCAACTGCAGTTAGTCGATTATTTATTTTACTACAATAAATGCAAAATGAAGAGACACATGTAACAAACCCCCAAATTTTCTGAAATTAACGAGAAGCCCTCGCTGACTTCGTTAAGACTGAAAAACACGCCGCTTTAACTCAAGGAAACGAAGTCAAAACAGCATAACTTACAGATCTACAAGAACAGCAAACCCCGACCATGATGATTTAAAATAATCGTCTTGAACATTACCTCGTAAATATCTTCATACTTGACATTTTCTACTAGTTTCCAGAGCATGTTTGCGGACTGGTATCTGCTAACTGAATGCATTCATGTGAGGAGTAGATTTTCAGAACTCTCTCTCTCTCCGTCTCACACTCTCTCTCCGTCTCTCTCTCTCTCTCCCTCTCTCTGTCTCACTCACTCACGCTCTCTCTCTCTCTCTCTCTCTCGTTTATCTTTCCTAGTGTAATTGGAGGAGAGGGATAGCTATATAGACTAACAGAATCCAGATATCCCTAAAGACGGTAGGACCGCAATATGGGTAAATCCCACGAACGCTTTGTATATGTTTTACGATCCCAGAAAAGAAGCGCGATAGTATTGGGGCTTTACGAGTTTTATGTTTGTTTATTTTAACTAGATTTGCCGGAAAATTCTCAGCACGCTGACTAATTGTGGTTCTGCGTACTCTCATCACTGCGCAGAAATAAAGCTTTGTTGAACTGTAAGTGCCTTTCTGCCGTATTGGCCTATTGCCGGTACCATTCTCTCAGCGGATTTCCTTTAATCCTCATTTGTTCTTCTTTGCCATTATTTTTTACTCTCTCATACGCAAATACACTCGAGCACGAAGCATTCACATTCTAAATATGTTTTTAATTAGCGTAATTCAAATGAACCCTGGACATAATCTCTGCATATAAACTGCATATCAACTGACTATGTAGGCAACTTGATTGTTGCCGAATGTTACTACTTGGGCTCGTAGCAGAAGTTCTTAATTGGGGAATATTGTTTTCATTCGAGGGAGTTTACCTTGTGAAGGAGGTCGACCTTAAAACTCTGCCAACTGACCGAGGTGCATATATCAGCGGTGACATATCTGCATATTTTGACCTCTTAGAGAAGACTTAGGCATATTCGACGCATATAGTCTTGTATTTTAAATAATAATGACAATGTAGACCTACGTTATAACGTGTTATTTGTCCCGCACGAGGCTGTACCTCTGGCGTTTGTTGTACCTCGTAGCTGCAGCACATTTTACTTTAATTCGTGTCAGAGTAACATAGCATTAAAGTAATTAATAAAGTAATGTTATTATTGCAGCGAGAGATGTTCGATTACATAATCTGCGAAACTGTCTGACTGGGAATTATCTGACGTACAGAAGAACTATCAATGAAACCTGCTGCAATGATGGAAATTCTTTAGTTTGTCTTTAGTGCCCCCCTGTGTCACTCTGATAAATTGCATCTGAAAGGAGATAACTGTTATCGTCTGTACGTCACTCCGCGGTCCCACCCCAAATGACTGTTATCAGGCTATTGAATGGGTCAGGGCCTCCGGTGGAACTTTGACTCCGAGGGTATTTTTCAGTGCAAGGTTTTTACCAAAGGTGAAGTCATTTAAAGCCCTATTTTATGACGGGTTAACCATCAAGATGGCGCGTGAAGGATCTGGGAGGAAAAAAAAGGAATCCCACACTGGAACTGTGATGGGCTAGAAGTGTAACACAGTTCTAAGTGTAATCCGTAATGAGATCAACTGTCCCTTAAAAACTGGCATCAAGCTAGATTAGTGACAGCAATAGGGTTTTAAAAATAATATTCATAAATAGTAGCAATTAAAGGAGGAAAAAAGTCAGTCAAATACATCTAATTCTGGTTGCTTAAGATAGACTTTTGAAACAAAAATTAAATCCAGATAAAATTTTTCATCCATTTCATTATTTAGAAATTTTAACAGCAAAAAGCTAAACTTTTCTGGATTTAAGAATGATAATTTTATTCATTTATACAGCAGGGTAAAGCTTCTCTCACAGTTGGGCATTCACATTCCTCACACTGCATAATGGGATCTGCCGCTCAGGAGCTAACATGGATGACAACCACATACAGCTGACAGATTGAAGATGAGGTGAGATTTGGAATGTTCTACTCCCATCTAGTGTGTCTGGGAAGAATTGCAGTCGAGAACTGTTTAAAACACTAACTCCGTCCGCAGGTTGCCACGACCAAGGGATATATTGCTTGATTATTGAGCCTCTGCCAGGAGGTAATAAGCATTCATCAGCATTCGTTGGGTTGTTCGTTCGTTCGGAATATGCCAAATCGTTACGAATAGATGTCAATTAAATTTTGGGTGTTAAAAGATACTTTTTGTAAGGGTAAAGGAATTACATTTTGAATAAAATTTGGCTTATATTGTTGAACCAGGATGCGATAGAATCTCTTTTTTGGCTAAGTATTCATATGCATACAATACACAATAGTCAAACTTTTGAAGCGTATTTTACCTGAGCTCCTGGGTTAACGGTAGCTCAGATGGATGCTGTTTATCTGTTATCAAGGCCGCAGGTGTAGCAGCCCAGTACCCCATAAGAGTGTTTATTATGTTTCATGAAGTGTCAACGCTGTGGATATGGTCTGGTCAAGGGTTAGGGGTTTGGTGAAAGCAAAAACTGTGGTTATGACCTGGTTAAGGTAAGGGCTTTGGTTAAAATCTGGTTAAGATTAGAGCTATGTTTATGGTCTGGTAAGGTTATGGTTATAGTTATAGTTACAATAGGTTTAAGGTAAGGACTATGGTCACGATCTGCTTAAGATTAAGGTTATGTTTATATTCTGGTTAAGGCTATGTTTATAGTCTGGCCGATTCCCTGTGCGGCTTCACTGGTCATAATTACTACGACCGCTTGAGGACGTGTCTTACTTCAAGGCACATTTGTCACCGACGTAACCAATAAGGGATAAGAAACGACTCAACCAGATACAGAAGGGCCTTATCTCCCCATGCCTATGGCGCTGATTACTGATGATATTGTCAGTTGAAGGGAATGATGATAGGCATGTTGGCATGCTGTCTAAAGAAGGTGATCTTGTCTAAATTAGCTGTGAATTTGTAATCCTGCTGCAGCTTTGCTACCAGCTCAAATGCAGATACAGCCTGCTGTAGATTAGCAGTAAGAAGCAAATGCTCTTTAAGCATTGAACTGTTCAGCCGATTGAGAGCTCAGAGATCACATCTGAGCCCAATGCAACCTTCAGCAGGAGCTGAACTCACTGAAACTACACGCACAAGACAAGCTCTCCAGATTTTTATCCTTAAGTATGAATAATATATCTTGCCTTGTTGCGGCGGTAAGAGAGCCAGCCGTGCGTGTGCTGCTTTGGCATGAGTGAGGCAGTGTGGCCGTGTAACGGTCCGAGAGAGACCCACCCCCCCGATCCCCCAGGCATACTGCCCTCGCAGAATTGGGACACCCCCCCCCCCCCATTAATGTGCCGTCTGTCTCTCCTCTCTCCCAGGCAGTGCCTTTATGGTTTTAATATCATCTCTGCAGAATACCCTGGCTAAAACGGTGCTTTTTAAGGAGAATAAGGGAAGAAAAGAATGAAAGTAATGTGAGGGGGGATGGAGGGGGGATGGAGGGGGGTTTCCCGATCGGTCGCTCCTGTCCCCAGCTGTGGCTTCAGTATTTGCTCAGTTCTGCCGCTGTTTGTGCCTTTATTTAAAACCACAGTCCAACCGGGGTAAGGAAGAGGCAAATAAATAAACGACACTGTGCCTTATATACCTACCCCAGCACAAGATCTACTCTGCTACGCTCCAGTATACCTTTTATACTTAATTCTCAGCACAAGCTCTACCCTGCAAAGCTCCATTATACCTTTTATACTTAACTCTCAGCACAAGCTTTACTCTGCTAAGCTACATAATACCTTTTATACTTAACTCTCAGCACAAGCTGTACTCTGCTACACTCCAGTGTAGCTTTTATACTTAACTCTCAGCACTAGCTTTACTCTGCTACCCTCCAATAAGCCTTTCATACTTAACTTTCAGCACGAGCTATACTCTGCTATGCTGCAATATACCTTTTATACTTAATTCTCAGCACAAGCTATACTTTGCTACGCTCCTTTACACCTTTTATACTTAACTCTCAGCACAAGCTATACTCTGGTACACTCCAGTATACCTTTTATACTTAACCTCAGCACAAGCTGTACTCTGCTACACTCCAGTGTAGCTCTTATACTTAACTTTCAGTACAAGCTTTACTCTGCTAGACTCCAGTATACCCTTTATGCTTAACTTTAAGCACAAGCTATACTCTGTTACGCTTCAATATACCTTTTATACTTAACTCTCAGCACAAGCTATACTCTGCTATGCTCCATTACACCTTTCATACTTAACTCTCAGCACAAGCTATACTCTGTTATGCTTCAATATACCTTTTATACTTAACTCTCAGTACAAGCTCTTCTCTGCTACCCTCCATTATACCTTTCATACTTAACTCTCAGCACAAGCTATACATTTTTTACTTAACTCTCAGCACAAGCTTTACTCTGCTATGCCCCAATATACCTTTTATACTTAACTCTCAACACAAGCTATACTCTGCTATGCTCCAATATACCTTTTATACTTAACTCTTAGCGGAAGCTTTACTCTGCTAACCTCCAATATACCTTTTATACTTAACCTCAGCAGAAGTTGTACTATGCTACACTCTAGTGCAGCTTTTATACTTAACTCTCAGCACAAGCTTTACTCTGCTACTCTCCAATATACCTTTTATACTTAACTTTCAGCACGAGCTATACTCTGCTATGCTGCAATATACCTTTTATACTTAACTCTCAGCACAAGCTATACTTTGCTACGCTCCTTTACACCTTTTATACTTAACTCTCAGCACAAGCTCTTCTCTGCTATGCTCCATTATACCTTTTATACTTAAATCTCAGCACAAGCTATTCTCTGCTATGCTCCAATATACTTTTTATACTTATGTTTCTGCACAAGCTTTACTCTGCTACACTCCAGTAAACCTTTTATACTTAAACTCAGCACAACCTCTACTCTGCTACCCTCCATTATACCTTTTATACTTAACTCTCAGCAGAAGCTATACTCTGTTATGCTTCAATATACCTTTTATACTTAACTCTCAGCACATGCTATACCTTTTATACTTAACTCTCAGCACAAGCTATACTCTGCTATGCTCCATTACACCTTTTATACTTAACTCTCAGCACAAGCTTTACTCTGCTATGCTCCAATATACCTTTTATATTTAACTCTCAGCACAAGCTATTCTCTGCTAGGCTCCAATATACCTTTTATACTTAACTCTCAGCAGAAGCTATACTCTGTTACACTTCAATATACCTTTTAAACTTAACTCTCAGCACATGCTATACCTTTTATACTTAACTCTCAGCACAAGCTGTTCTTTGCTACATTCCAGTGTAGCTTTTATACTTAACTCTCAGCACAAGCTCTTCTCTGCTATGCTCCATTACACCTTTAATAGTTAACTCCCAACACAATCTATACTCTGCTACGCTTCAATGTACTTTTATACTTAACTCTCAGCACAAGCAATACCTTTTATACTTAACTCTAATCACAAGTTATACTTTGTTTTGCTTCAATATACCTTTATACTTAACTCTCAGCAAAAGCTATACCTTTTATACTTAACTCTCAGCACAAGCTATACTCTGCTATGCTCCATTACAACTTTTATACTCAACACTCAGCACAAGCTATACTCGTTTACATTGCAAAATACCTTTTATTCTTAACTCTCAGCACAAGCTTTACTCTGCTACACTCCAATATACCTTGCATACTTAACTCTCAGCACAAGCTGTACTCTGCAACACTCAAGTTTACCTTTTATACTTAACTCTAAGCACATGCTATACTCTGCTACCTCCATTTTACCTTTTATACTTAACTCTCAGCACAAGCTATACTCTGTTATGCTTCAATATACCTTTTATACCTAACTCTCAGCACAAACTATACCTTTTATACTTAACTCTCAGCACAGCTATACACTGCTACACTCCGATATATCTTTTATACTTAATTTTAGCACAGGCTTTACTCTGCTATGCTCTAATATACCATTTATACTTAACTCTCATCACAAGTTTTACTCTGTTACACTCCAAAATACCTTTTTTACTTAACTCTAAGCACAAGCTTTCCTCTGCTACGCTCCAATATACCTTTTATACTTATCTTTCAGCACAAGCTTTACTCTGTTACACTCCAAAAGACCTTTTATACTTGACTCTCAGCACAAGCTATACTCTGCTACACTCCAATATTCCTTTTATACTTAACTCTCAGCACAAGCTATAGCCTACTCTGCTACACTCCAGCATACTATTTATCGTTTATACTTCGCTCTCAACACATGGTGTACTCTGCTACACACAAGCATACCTTTTATACTTTCAGCACAAGCTTTTATCTGCCACGCCCCAGCATACATTTTAAACTTAGATCTAAGCATAAGCTTCACTTTGGTGCACACCAGCGTACCTTTTATACTTAACTCTCAGCACAAGCCTTATTCTGCTATGCTCCAGCAGACATTTTATATTTTGATCTCAGCACAAGATTTACTCTGCTAAGCTCCAGTAAACCTTTCATTTTTAAATCTCATTACAAGCTTTGCTTTGCCATACCCTACTGTACGTTTTATTCATAACTCTCAGCACAAGCTTGACACTGACGTGCACCAACATACTTTTCACAATTGACTGTCAGCACAAGCTTTACTCTGCTACACACCAGTATACATGTTAAACTTTGTTTTTAGCACAAGTTTTACTCTGCTAGGCTCAAGCATACTCTCTTAACTCTCAAAACAAGGCTTATTCCGCAATGCACCAGCATTCATATTCGTCATTTAAAACCAGGCAGATACAATTGGTGACATCCCTTCGACGAGATATATGAACTAGAGGAGCTACGTTGTTCGTTCCAGATCAGCCAATGAGGGCAGAGCTGGCTGCCACGGGCGATGCCTGCCGCTGGAATCCATGTTAACAAATACGCTCTGGTTAATATTCCGGTAAGGACGGGGCACTTGTTAATGTTGTGGTTTTCATTCAGACATATATTATGAGGTTCCCCCATCCCCAAGCAATTGGAGAGAGACAGATTCTTCAGACAATTAGGCTTTATTATGGCATATTGATAAATATAAAGCCAAGTTCATTTTGCGCAAGAACTGATTTCTTACTTTTCACACAGTTTTTATACCTTCATCACAAGAAATATCTTCCAAATATGGTCTTTCCACCTTCTCATTCTCACGCTACAACAGGACAGGCAAACCAAAACACTGCTAGCTAATCCTTCAGAACTTCAAGCAAAGTTAAGGATGCACATCACTACGAAATTTCTGGAAAGCATGAATCCATTTTTCTGCACCTTTCTGTGATGGACGCCCGTCACAAAATGCCGGCCAGACTTGCATACTGAAATCGTAACATAGCGCCTCTAGTTTATATAGCTCGTCGCTTCCTTTATTGCCGCCATTTTTGTTGCTATACAAAGCAAAGCCGCAAATTTAACAACAGCCTGCCCAGACAGCGCAGCTATGTGGCGCTGAGGTGGGCACATCGTCGTGGAGATAGTTTGCCAATAGGAGCGATATGATATAGCGCAAAACTGTCGTAACTGTCGGGAGATGAGATGGAAGGGCAAAGAGATTTTTGCCGACGTCCACACTTCCGATAATGAAGCTTCACCAAGTCAATGCATGCATGACGAAATGCGATGAGCAGTCGAATACCATCGTGGATACACAGATATGAATATGCAAATGAAAATACCGCAAAATTCAAATAAACGCTTCATTCGAGCCGGAGTTCGCGTCCTGGAACAAAACCCTATAAATCGTTCCGAGCTAGCGTTCGGAAGTTCACTCGTCGACTTTTTGACCGTTGAGCCATTATTATCGGCAAGCATATCCGCCTTGCGATGTGCCGTATTGTATATCAGATCGCTCCTATTGGTAAGTCGTTGCAAAGACATTGTTTCTGTCTGGTCGATATTTCCCCGCTGTAAATGCGATGTTTATCAGCAACCTCCCAATGTTTATCCTGCTGCATCATGACGCATCAACAGAGGCATGCTCTGGAACTTTCGCCTACGTTTCTTCAGAGCATAAGCGAGCCATCTTTTTTTGATAAACTGGTTACTGAAATAAGTGGCCTGTTCTTCAAATAAGCACTTGTAGCTGACATGTCCTGCCGGCGAGCCCCTTTGCCCCCTCGCCCCCCTCCCACGCCGGCCGGCGGGGCGCTTACAGAGCGCATCGCCTCAGGGTGTGGCATCACACTAGTTAGTGTCAGAGGGGAACCCTATTTGCAGGACTGAATATGTGACCGTACCGGAGGTCATGTCCCTCAGATATGACTGCGTGAATGTTGATGCAGAAGACCACGAGGCCGCCTTACAAATCTCCTCCGTGGATACGCCCTTAAGTAGCGCTGTGGAGGATGCGATACCCCGGGTAGAATGTGCAGTCAGTCCCGTCGAGGCGATGAGGCCCACTGCCGAACAGGCTCTGCAGATAGCATCACAGATCCAGAAGGCGAGGCGCGGCGATGACAGAGGGGCCTCCTGAGCCCATCCACCATAGCCCACAAACAGCTGATCAGCTTTCCTAAGGCTTGCCGTGCGTCCCATGTACAGGCTGAGTGTGCGCACTGGGCACAGTTTGTGCATTCGTTCCTGCTCGCTGGTGACACGAGGTGGAGGGCAGAATGCCTGTAGCCAGATCACATACTATTTGAAGGCTGTGGTGATGACCTTTGGTTAGAAGGACGGATTAAGGTGATGGTGGCACCATCTGGCGCTCGGGCACAGTGGTGCCACCACAATTATGGACAGGTGCTGCTCCCTCACTCTGCGAAGCATTGACATTCACAGCCGCCAGGGCAGGAACGCATACAGCAGGCCGGCTGGCCACACTGGATGGGCCAACGCATCCACCCTCAGGTACCAGTGACAGAAGCAGGGCCGCAAGTTCCGCCCCACCCTGTGAGGGAGGCATCCACAAATACATGGGTATAGTGAGCCACGCATCCCATACGAACTCCCACGCGGAGCCAGCTGTGTGAGGCCCAAAACGCCAAGGTCTGCCATACTTGCATTAGTATGTGGAGCATGTGCTGCTGGTCTCGCCTCGAGTCCAGCCGAAGCCGTATGAACCAGCGCTGCAGAGCTCTCATGTGCAGCAGCCCTAAGCGGACTACTAGATGGGCAGCAGCCATCATCCAGAATAGCAGCATGACTGCTATTAGCCACACTGAGATTGTGTCCCGTAATCGTTGGGCACAAGACAGGATCACTTCTGCTCTCTCCACAGACAGCTTGCGGTCATGGTCCGAGAGTCCAACAGCATTCCTAAGTTCCGCGCTGTCTGGCTGGGCTGCAGGGTGCTTTTGTCGTAGTTGATAGCCCAGCCTAGCAGCGCAATATGCCGCATCACCAACCTAGCATGGGCAATCATCATCTGTTCGGAAGGGGCCAGGATCAGCCAATCGTCCAGATAGGTCAGAATCCGTACCCCTCTCGGCCGGAGCAGGGCTAGCGCTGTTTCCACACATTTGGAAAATTTCCATGGTGCTAGGGAATATCCAAACGGGAGACGGGAAAAATGAAAGATCCGGTCCTGCAACGCAAAGCGAAGGAACTTCTGATGGCGCAGCAGGGTTGCGACATGAAAATAAGCGTCTGTCAGATCTATTGACGTCATCCAGTTGCCTGGCCTGACACATTCCAGCAACGCCTTCACCATCAGCATCCGGAATGGTCTGCACGCAATATAACTGTTTAGTTTCTGAAGATCCAGAATGGTCCTCAGGGCTCCCGACTTTTAGGGAATTAAGAAATAAAGGAAGTGAATTCCGCTCGAGCTTCCGATAGAGGGACCGATCTTACGGCCGCATTTCGTAGAAACAAGCTCTCCTCCTCCTCCAAGACCGTCAATTGGGCGAAATCAGGGGGTTTCGTTCGGACAATGCCATTGAATGGGGGAGGACAGCAGAGAAACTGCAGGGCATATCCCTTCCGCAGTCTTCTGTCCAGCCAGACTGGGAGGGGGGTGCACAAGCTCACCCACGACTTATAGTTCAATTCAATTTATTTTGTATAGCGCTTTTCACAGAGACTGTTACAAAGACGCTTTACAGTGAGAGTTTAAACAAATAAAAAGGCAGTGCCCAGCCTATTCCCCACTACAGCAAATGAGGCAAAAAACTTCCAGTAGGGAGAAAAATCCTCCAACAGTGGTGAGAAAAAACTCCCCAGTGGGAAGAAATCTCAGGAGGAACCCGGCCATAGTGGGGGAGCCCATCCTCCGCGGGCTTGCTAATTAAGAACAAAAGTATAAAAAAGTATAAAAATAGTGGCTCGTGAGTTGCAAAGCAGTGAATTCTATGGTTTCTGCTAACCCGGGGCCACCCGCACAACCCCCCCCCCCCCCCATCCCTCCCCCCTTGTGGGAGAGTTAAACCGGGGGGCCCTGCCCGAAAGGGCTGAGAGGCTAATGACAACAGCGCATCCGCTGCAACCCCAAGCACGTCACCTGGTGACTCATTCATCGTCGATGGTGGGGGCGCAGCTGTTTCAGATTCAAGCGAAAGCCCTTCCTGACTTTTACCCTCAGAAACATTGGCATCCAAACACACCTCGAGCTGTGGGGCAGAATGAGTGACACCTTCCTCCACGGGTTCGGAAGCCCCAGCACCAGAATGACGTTTGCATACACAACCCGTCTCTTGCCACTGGGATGCATAGTGAGTATTTTGTGACACCTCAGTGTGTGCAGTGTGGGGATAGAAAGACTCAGTGACAAAATACTGAAAACGCTTTTTATTTTCTGTTTTCACCAAGGCTGACCGCTGAGGGCCCCCACCCCTGATGCAGACCTGGCGAGACTGAGGCTGTGGTCGGCGCGGCTCCAGGCTTGGCTGGCTGGGACCGGGGAGCAAACCACCTTGGGCCAAGGCTTGGATTTTGGCTGGGCCAGCAGGCCTATGGTGAGGTCATCTCCGTGGGTGTTCGGGGGCTGCGGAGGCAGGGGCACTGCCGCCGAGTGGAATAACCCAGGCAGGCCATCCAATCTACCCATTGCCCTGGGGGAGGCTCCTCGTCACGGAAGAGGGCTGCCGGATCTCCCTGATAGACACGCGGGTCATCCTCCTCATCATATTCACTCCAAGGCTTGGAGCGGACCGCTGCCACCGGCTCTAGGACTGGATCGGAGCCAGCCTGGAGGGTGGGTGCAGCCCGCAAAAACTGCTGCCACCGCTCGCGCTCCTCCCGGGGGAGCGCTGAGCAGGCAGCACAAGAATCAGCCTCCACCTGGTGACACCAGCCCAAACACACGAAGCAATTGTCATGTTGGTCTTCAACCACCATGGGGGACGCTCACTGCAAACAAGATTTCATCTCTCGTAGTCCAATTTCTTCAAAAGGATGAGTGAAAAAGGGAGACGAGCATTAGCAGCACCGAGGCTTTTTAGGAGGATTACGCAAGCTTGTAGAGGTGGAGGGACTATTATTATGGGAAATTAAATGATAATTTCTTGGTGCAGTATGTTAATAAACCTACAAGAGAGAAGGCAATTTTAGACTTAGTGCTCTTTAATGACCCTGATAGAATTAGCAATGTTGAGGTACTGGAGCCACTTGGGACAAGTGATCACTCTGCTGATGTTTCATGGGAAGTTAAAAAGGTGTATTAAAGAACAAAAATTTTCAATTTTAGGCGAGCAAACTTTGACAGGATGCGCTCATATCTAAGTGAAATAAAATGGGAGACACTCCTGGACTGTAAGTCCATAAATGAGGTGAGGGAAAGATTTAAGGGGGTTTTACTTGAATCACAATGCAGATTCATTCTAGAGGTGTCCAAAAGTAAGCTGAAAAAGCAGAATCCTCAGTGGTTGACCAAACGTATTTGTAGGATTTTGAGGGAAAAGAGGAATCTTCATAAGATTTACATAAAGGATAACAATGAGAACAGAGTTGGGAGTAACTAATTACAAAGTAACTAATTACTGTAATCAGATTAAATTTATCAGTAAGGCAGTATAACTTTGATAATTTAAGTAATCAGATTACAGTTACTAACAAATAAATGATCTAGTTACTTGCATTATTTTAAATTCCTCAACTATCGGCAGGACGGGAGGCCAGGAAAACGTTTTCATCCTCTTGTTCTTCTTCCTTTTGAGTATATTGGCGATTGAGACTGAGGACAGAAATCAAATGAAACGACCTTTTTAATGCGTGTTCATGCCAGCACTGTAGCCTTTTACTTGACTCACTTTTCTGTAAAGTGCTGTTTGTGCAGATTTTTACAACTTTGCTGTTGGCTCTGCTGTATCAAAGAGCATGAAAGAGAGATCTTGTATGTGCCCTAGAATAAAGATTAATGAGGATCTGGGCATAGGCCAGGTTTTAGCATGACATGGTTTATTAATTAACTTATGGTGAATTTCAGATGATGGTAGTGATTAATCCGAAAGTAATGTAACTAGTAGTGTAACTATTTACTTTAAGCAGAGAGTAATTAAGGAAAGTAAGGGATTACTTTTTTAAAAAGTAACTAGTAATGTGTAATGCATTACTTTTTTAGAGTAACTAACCCAACACTGAATGAGAATACTAAGGCTGAATACTGTAAAATGCGGGCTGTGGTCAAAAAAAAGCTGAGGAATGCCAGAAGACTGTATGAAAGACAAATTGCAGAGGGGGCAAAAACTAACCCTAAGTGCTTCTTTCAGTACTGTAGCAGAAAAAGGAAAGTTAAAGAGCAAGTTAAGTGCATTAAGAATAAAAATGGATCGCTGCTATCTGATAACAAGGATATTGTGGATGCCTTGAACAGTTACTTTATTGAGAATTTTACCTCAGAGGGGGTCTTTGTTTGGCCAGAGTTAAATGCTCAAGACTATTAAGCAGAAATTGAGGTCCGGAATAATGAAGTATTAGACAAGTTGCATAAACTAAAGGCAGATAGGGCGGCAGGTCCTGATGGCTTATATCCTAGAGTGCTCAGGGAAGTTGGTGAGATCATCTTTAAGCCATTATCCACCATCCTCAGGCGGTCTTTAGAAACTGGAGAAATACCAAATGATTGGAAACAGGGCAATATAATAGCAATATATAAGAAAGGGGACTGTACTGAGCCAGGAAATTACAGGCCAGTCAGTTTAACTTGCATTGCGTGCAAAATATTGGAATCTATCATAAAACAGGAGCTGGACTTATTTCTTGAACAAAACAGTATCTTGAGGGATAGCCAACATGGTTTCCGTAAGGGAAGGTCATGCCTGACAAACCCTCTGGAATTTTTTGAAGAGGCCACCAGGACTTATGACCAGAGCAGGGCTTATGACATCATATACTTGGATTTTCAGAAAGCATTCGATACAGTACCGCGTAAGAGACTAATTTTTAAACTGTGCTCCATTGGAGTTACAGGAGCTATTCTGGAGTGGATTCAAAACTTGTTACAGGACAGAACACAAAGAGTGGTGGTCAGTGTTATCTCATCTGAGCTAGGTATGGTGGGGAGTGGCGTCCCCCAGGGATCGGTGTTGGGGCCCCTGCTGTTCCTCATCTACAATAATGACCTTGATAGTAATATTGAGAGCAGATTGGTTAAATTTGCAGATGATACTAAATTGGGCGGTCCACTAAAGTGATTCAGGATGATTTGGATAGAATCCAGAATTGGGCAGAAATGTGGCAAATGAAATTTAATGTAGTAAAATGTAAAGTTGTTCATGTAGGTAATAAAAACATGAGACGGGATTACTTCATAGGAGGTTTAAAACTGGAATGTGCTGTACACGAGAAAGATCTGGGAGTGATTGTTGAACAAACCCTCACAGGCTCTAGCCATTGTGCCGTAGCAGTTAAAAAAGCCAATCGGATGCTGGGATACATTGCCAAAAGTACAAATCTAAGGAGTTGATGCTTCTTTTGTACAACACATTCGTCAGACCACATCTGGAGTATTGCGTACAGTTCTGGGGACCATACTTTAAGAAAGATATAGAGGCTCTAGAGAAAGTTCAGAGAAGAGCCACTAAGCTAATTCTGAGTATAAAAGATTAAAGCTATGAGAAGAGGCTGAAGATCCTTAATCTCTTTAGTCTCAGGAAAAGGAGACTCAGGGGTGATTTGATTGAGGTCTTTAATTATGTTAAAGGGATTAACAAAGTGAATCATGTAGGATTCCTTCGACTAAGTGTTGTGAGTAGAACTCGGGGTCACAAATGGAAGTTGACCAAAGGTAAATTTAGCACTGATATTCGGAAATATTTCTTCACCCAAAGAGTAATTTCAATGTGGAATAGCTTACCTGACCATATTGCTGAGGCAGAGACCTTGGGGGTTTTCAAGAGCAGGCTTGACCTAAAGCTAGATACCATTGAGTCATTTAGTATCTGAAGGGATATATTCACAATAGTATAAAGAAACTGGCGAGCTTAGTTGGGCTGAAAGGCCTGTTCTTGCCATTCATGTTATGTTATGTTATGTTATGTTACGTTATGGGGGGTGAGTTAAATTTTCTTCTCAGGCACCAATAACAAAGCCCGTTAGAGGGCCGAGCTCGTACGAGATAGAACGATTTTAAAATGCGTTACAAATTACCTTCACCTTGCCAATTGCCATAGCTGTTTGTTTGCTTAGCTTGGCGAGATTGTAAATTTGTCAGCCACTCTACGCTCTACTTAGTTATATTTACTTGCTAGATATAAAGTTTCACAACTAGCGCCAATTTACTTTAATAGCCAAGCATCTTTGGTCATCGTTTGTTTGGTTAAAAACTCACTAGCTAGCCAGCGAATGAGCTAATCAGCTTTGTCGACCCATAACTGAGGCAAGCCAAGCAAGCAAACTGACTTTATCAGGCTAACTTCACCAGCGAGCTAGTATACCGACTTCGGTGTCTGACTAAAGTAATATAAGGTGGCAATATGTAAATGCCAACTTTCAAATTTGTTCCTGGCTCCACACTAGCTAAGTAGCCAAATAATGGTTATTCACCATTTTTATTGACTTAACTAGCTTGCTAGCTAGGCTATCGAACTATTCTTTTCACTAGCTTAGGTATTTATAGTGTTAAGGCCCCAATTTGTTCTTACATTTATAACACAACAGTCACAGCAAGGGATGACAGACAATTTAAAACTTAAACACATTTCATTAAACAGACAAAGACTAATAACAACTAACAACTAAATGACCAAGATTGAGTAAAAAAAAACAGAAATATTTACAGACCCTTTGGTGGGTTTCCTGGTGATGTGCTGGGTGAGAAAAATCCACAAAAGAAACTTAACAGGTCTTGAACAGAAATGACAGGTCTGGTCACACGTATCCTTCTTCTTGCAATTTCTCCTACTACTTTACTGTCTCAATTCTTTTCCTTATATACTCTTTTGCAGACCCCACCCACATTTAGACCTCTTTTTTTTACTTTTCGGGGACTTGCCCCAGACATGTCCAGGACATGTCTAAACATAACTCCAGTCTGAGCTCAATAAAAGAAAGGTAAATTCTGCCATCTAGTGGCCTCTATTCACATCACACCTCCATTCCAAAAGGGAAAAATTTTGACTCATAAAGGCAAAATTTTTCTTTTCAATACAAAATGGTTAAGTGGACACTTGTCTAGATGTACATATCATACAATATTCAAATAAACACATGATATATATATACATATTCAAACACGGGATAAGCAATCAGCAATTACATTGTCTGTACCCTTCACATGCTTGATTTCCAAGTCAAACTCCTGTAAAATCAAACTCCAATTCAACAATCTCCGATTCTTGTTTTTCATCTTACTCAAAAACATTAACGGATTGTGGTCAGTGTACACAATCATTGGCTTTTCCCCCGTACAAACATAAACCTCAAAGTGTTGTAAAGAAAGGACCAGAGCCAACAGCTCCTTCTCTATTGTGGAATAGTTCCTTTGGTGGCGATTGAACTTCCTGGAGAGGTATGCCACGGGATGCTCAATGTCATCAGAGTCACTTCTCTGTAGGAGCACAGATCCACAAGCTTGGTCGCTAGCATCGACCGCGATGGAGAACGGTTTGTTGAAGTCAGGAGATTTGAGCACGGGGAAGTGACACAGCAGAGACTTCAGGCGATCGAAGGCTCTCTGGCATGCATCATCCCAAGTGAACTTTACGCCTTTCTTCAGTTGGTTAGTTAGACTGAGAGCAATCTCAGCAAAGTTCTTGCAGAACTTGCGGTAGTACCCGATCATTCCAAGGAAGCGGCGCAAAGCTTTTTTGTTGTCAGGAACTGGAAAGTCCATGATGACTTGGACTTTAGCATTTATGGGTGCCACCTTACCCTGGCCTATGACGTAGCCAAGATAGGTGACAGTAGCACAACCAAAGTCACTCTTGTTCAGGTTAACAGTCAGGTTAGCCTGGGTCAGGCGCTGGAACAACGTCTCTACATCTTTTAGATGTTCTTCCCAGGAGTCACTCCATGTGATCAGGTCATCGATGTATGCACCTGTGTGTGGCAATCCGGCGATTGTAGACTGTATCATCCTTTGGAACGTGGCTGGGGCATTTTTCATGCCAAAGGGTAGGACTTCATACTGGTACAACCCAGATGGTGTGGCAAAAGCAGAGATGCTCTTGGCCCTCTCAGTTAAAGGCACACACCAATAACCCTTCAATAAATCAATCTTGGTCAGAAACTTTGCTTGCCCTACTCTATCAATACAATCATCAATCCTAGGTATTGGAAACACATCAGTTCTAGTTACAGCATTGACTTTGCGATAATCTGTACAGAATCTAGTACTTCCATCAGGTTTTGGAACTAGCACACAGGGTGAACTCCAATCGGAGTTGGAGGGTCTGATAATATCATGTTTTAACATGTACTCAACCTCTTTCTCAGCAATCTTTCTCTTTTCAGGATTCATCCGGTATGGATGCTGTTTTATTGGTTTGGCATCACCAACATCTACATCATGAGAGGCTATAGTAACTCTCTTTGGAACATCAGGAAACAAATCCTCATATTTCTTGATCAACCTTTCAAACTGATCTCTCTGTGAGGGTTCTAAGTGCTGGAGTTTTACATCAAGATTTTGCAACACTTCAGTGTTTGACAATTTACATGAAAGAACTTCAGCTTTAATTCTTGGTTCATCATCTTGAAACTCCCCCTCATCTTCACACGTTTCGACCATTGGAGAATCTGAAGTGACAGCTGCAACCCTAGCATTTCTGTCATGATAAGGCTTTAGCATGTTAATATGACACAATTGTTTTGGTTTTCTCCTATCTGGAGTCTTCACAATGTAATTGAGATCATTGAGTTTTGTCAGAATTTCATAAGGACCATGAAATCTAGCCTGCAATGGATTGGACTGCAAGGGAAACAACACAAGGACCTTTTCTCCTGGTTTAAACTCACGGCTTCTAGCCTTATGATCACACCAAGTTTTCATTTTTCCCTAACTTGATTTCAAGTTCTCTTTGGCAAGCTGCACGCAATCTTTCCTTGAACTTGCGAACATAGTCTAACAGACTGATATGCGGCTCTTTCTCTTGCCATTGTTCACTCAATAATAGCAAAGGTCCTCTAACTTCATGACCAAACACTAGCTCAAATGGACTGAATCCAGTAGACTCCCGCACTGCTTCTCTAGCTGCAAACAACAGCAAATGAACCCCTTCATCCCAGTCTTTCTCATGGTCATAACAATAAGTCCTCATCATTGTCTTGAGAGTGGAATGAAACCGCTCTAAGGCACCCTGACTTTCTGGATGATAGGCACTAGAAAGAATCTGCTTTGCACCTAGTTCATACACAACCTGCTGAAACAATCCTGAAGTGAAATTGCTACCCTGGTCTGACTGAATTTCCCTGGGAAGGCCAAACAACGTGAAGAACTTTATCAAAGCCTTCGAGATTGCAGTTGCCTTGATGTTACGTAGAGGTATGGCTTCGAGGAATCTGGTAGATGCACACATGATTGTCAACAAGTACTGATTTCCAGATCTAGTCTTGGGTAATGGACCAACGCAATCAACAATGACCCTAGAGAATGGCTCCCCAAATGCTGGGATAGGCTGCAATGGAGCTACAGGTGGGTCTAACTGGTGTTTTCCAACTACCTGACAAGTGTGACAGGTTTTGCAAAAGTTGGAAACGTCTTTCCGAAGCCCAGGCCAAAAGAAGTGTTTCATGATCTTATCAACAGTCTTGTTAACACCAAGATGACCTCCTTAAGGTAAACTATGAGCCATTGTTAAGATCTCATTCCTATAGACCTTCGGAACAACAATTTGCCTGACCACTGCCCAATCTGCATTGGCAGGGATATCAGGAGGGCGCCACTTCCGCATCAACACACCATCCTTGAGATAATACCCAACTGGAACTGCGTCTATTTCTTTATCAGGAAGGGCTCTCCTCTTTAGTGCACAAATTTCAGGATCATTTGTTTGCTCCTCAATCAACCGCTTTCTGGACAGAGACAAGTCTCCAGACACATCAGAATCACCAGACCCATCCGGCTGGCTGAATAGAGAACTGATAAAAGTATCTGATAAGTCCTCAAACGGAGAAACCATAGTAGGCCAATCAGAGTCATGAGGCGAACCACCTGAGTCCTGACTATTCAATGTACTGGACGGCACCACATCATCTTCTTCTTTAGCCTTCTTGGCCATAGCACGAGTCACTGCGCAAAAAGGATACAGAGATGGGTCCTCATCCCCATCTTCAGTGCTCGGCTGTGAAGTAAGATGTACAGGGGGAACTACTTTGCCCCCAGCCAGGTCATTGCCTAGCAACAGAGAAACACCCTTTATAGGTAGACTTGACATAGGTCCCACCTTTACCTGTCCTGTAACTAAATCTGACTTCAAGAATATAGAGCGCAGGGGTACAGATACAGTCCTCCCTTCAATACCTTGTACAAGTATGAAATCCCCTGAAGCGGTCTCATCACGTAACTCCAAGGAGTCCATCAACAAAAGTGACTGAGAAGCTCCGGTATTCCTTAGGATATATATGGGGACAGGAGTAGTATGCTCATTCAGAGCCACAAATCCCTCTGACACAAATGGAAGAAATTCCTCCCTCACAAAGTCAGCTGTATTAAGCTTTTTAGCCCCACAAGAAGCAGGCAATTTAGCAGATTGGTTATCTACTACAGGGGTTTCTAACCTTGTTTTCACAAAGGCATTTGGTTTGGTATCCTTTTCTTTTTCTTTCTTAGCTTTAAGGAACCAACAGTTAGTTGTAACATGACCAGATTTCTTGCAATAACTGCAAACTAGACCACTTTTGTCACTGTCAGCTTTCACACTTTGATCACACCTGTTACTGGATTTCTGAGCACCATCACCAGATTTGTCTTTGTCTTTGGGTGAGGAATCTCACCCAATATCACCATAACCCTTTTTCTGAAATTGGGACCATCTATTATTACTGCTAGACTGAAATTTGGACTTATGTGTGAGAACATATTCATCTGCAAATTTGGCAGCTGATTGCAAATTCAGTGCTTGCTTCTCATTAAGGTAGGTCTTAACATCATCTTTAACACAGTTCTTGAATTCTTCAACTAACACCATCTCTTTTAGTGAGTTGAAATCATCCTTGACCTCCATAGAAGCACACCAGCGCTCAAAGCAAACCTTCTTCTCATTAGCAAATTCCACATAAGTCTGATTTTCAGATTTCATCAGACCTCTGAATTTCTGTCGGTAAGCCTCTGGAACCAACTCATAAGCTCTCAAAATAACCTTTTTGACAACCTCATAATCAGAGGAATCATCTGCAGACAAAGCCGAATAGGCTTGTTGAGCTTTTCCCTTGAGGACAGTTTGCAACATCAGAGGCCAGTGTTCCTTTGACCCCTGGCAACTCTTTGCTACCTTTTCAAAACACTGGAAATAGTTGTCAACATCCTTTTCCGAAAATGGAGGCACCAGTTTTACCTCCTGACTGGCACAAAATGTATTTTTAGCTTCAATTTTAATTTTTAGTTGCTCCATTTGGAGTCTTTCTTCTTTATCGAATTTCTCTAATTCAAAATCTCTCTGTCTTGCAAATTTTTCGAACTCAAATTCTCTTTGTTTTTCTTTTTCCTCCCTTTCTATTTTCTCTTCTCTTGCTAATTTTTCTAACTCAAACTGCCTTTGTTTTTCTTTTTCTTCCTTCTCAAATTCTCTTTGCTTTTCTTTTTCCTCCCTTTCTTTTTCTCTTTCCTCCCTTTCAATCTCTATCATTTTTAATTTAAGTTCCATTTCTATATTTGGATTTTCCATTGGAAACTTTTCCAAATCTCCTGGTGCAAACGCATTTTCATCAATGTAATATTCAACTATCTCTCTAGCCAGTCTTGCTTTTCGCATGGCTGGTTTTACCTCTGTCAGCTCCAAATGTCTGCATATTTCCAACAGTTCTGTCTTTTTAAAAGACTTCAAAACCCCTACGGTTGGTGATGCCAAGAAATCATCCATTGCTGTTGTCAATATATATCTAGGAAAATTCACAAAAACAATTTTACAATTTGAAATATTAGATTTTCAATAAATTACTCACACAATGGTCTATCCCGGACGAGCCCCCAATTTGTTATGGCCCCAATTTGTTCTTACATTTATAACACAACAGCAACAGCAAGGGATGACAGACACAATTTAAAACTTAAACACATTTAATTAAACAGACAAAGACTAATAACAACTAACAACTAAATGACCAAGATTGAATAAAAAAAACAGAAATATTTACAGTCCCTTTGGTGGGTTTCCTGGTGATGTGCTGGGTGAGAAAAATCCACAAAAGAAACTTAACAGGTCTTGAACAGAAATGACAGGTCTGGTCACACGTATCCTTCTTCTTGCAATTTCTCCTACTACTTTACTGTCTCAATTCTTTTCCTTATATACTCTTTTGCAGACCCCACCCACATTTAGACCTCTTTTTTTTACTTTTCGGGGACTTGCCCCAGACATGTCCAGGACATGTCTGAACATAACTCCAGTCTGAGCTCAATAAAAGAAAGGTAAATTCTGCCATCTAGTGGCCTCTATTCACATCACAATAGTCTGTGTATTTTAATGCTGGCTACCTTGCTAAATTACAGTAAGTGACATTAAAGTAACCATTTGCTATTTCTATTGATTTAGCAATGTGCACAAGATGTAATCAGCTCACTGGCTGGCTAGCTAGGTGGTTCGCTAGCATAGCTAAATACTAGCATGCTAAATGGCAAAATAACTGATCGTGATCCATTCATTTCTAGGCATGTAGCTGGATAATAGGGGCCCCCTATTCAGAGATGCCAAGGCTTACGTCTCAGGCGTGAGTTTCTCCACTTAGTGACACTCACGTTTCTGTGTCGTAGTCAGCAATTATTCAATCAAAGCGCACTGAAGAAATTCACTAGCGGAATTAAGTCATTGTGCATCAAGCTCATCAGTTTCACTTGCATTATGGTGGATTTCCCCACTAATGACACGGAAATCGATTATGATTCGGGAATTCTCAGGCTTGTCTTTACTGAGGGATTAAAAGCTATGGAATTGCATAAAGACGCTTCAAATGGTCTTATTTCATTAAAACAATTTAACCGATCATGAAACACATGCATTGTTTCCAATCCCTGAGTAAAGAGAAGCAGGAGAAGTCCGGAGTCATAATCACTTTCCATGTTACTTGTGATGAGGTGCAGCTTTATGCAAGTGAAACTGAAACTTCAAAGCACAAGGATTTTAATTCCGCATGAGAATCTCATTAAGCGTTCAATTAATAATTACGGAATACGGTGAATAAGCCTAAAAAATGCGTAAAACGGCAGACGTAACACGGCAGAAAGCTATAATTTGACTGATTTGCTTACTGTGGTGACATAGATTGAAAACGAAGAATATACATTGCTCTCAGTACAAGCATTACTCTATAACACTCCAGCATACGTTTTATACTTGAAGTAACTCTTGAATCAAGCTTTACTCTGTCACGCTCCAGCATACCTTGCCTGTGTTGGATCTGGTCTTGTGAGGCTGAAAGGGGAATTTGTGTGTTGTTGGAAGTATTTATGTAAATTAATGTAATTGCTCTTGTTTGAATATGGTAATGAGACAGTGGTCTGTCGTATGAATTCTGAGACTATATCTGACAAATATTTTTCATTACGTGCATGTGCATGACTTGAAACTGATACTGCAGGTAAAGTTAGTATCAGAGTTCCCAGTCACCTGCTTGTGAAATTCTACCCTTTATGTAGCTTCTCATAACCTTTCTGGTCACCATGGTTACTGGCCCATTTCTAGGCCCTACTCAGCAAAGGTGGGTCACGGCCTTTGTTGTTTAACTGTGCTTAGTATAACTTGGACCCTGGAACATGTGCTTAAGTGAAGAGTTTATCGAACAGGGCCTGTGCGAGGACAGCTGTTAACGCCCTAGATGCTCAATTGAACAGTTTAATGAAGTGTAATTGATAATTGGGTTAAATTTGACGAGACTCACTCAGACTTGATTATCAGAAGCTCTATTGAATTTAAACATAATCTATCTACACTGCCCGGCCAAAAAAAAAGTCACCATTTGGAAATTAACCAACAAATTCTATAATTGGATCATTATTGTGGTTATTAATATGTTTCAGCTGGCAATAATCATTTTACCCTGACTGATGAAGCGCGTCGCTACTCGTTTCTTAAAAAATCATGTTGGAAGACACATCCCCTGATGGTGGAAAAGATGTTACAATATTTCAGAACGGGCAAATTATTGGCCTGTATTTAGCAAAGAAAACCATGAATGACAAAAACGAGTATGAGGAATCATTTTCACAAACAAACTTGCCACCACGAAATCCTGTCCTTAAACACATTAAAAGTTACTGGGATATGCTCAAGAAAGACCACAGTGGTTCAACCATTATGTTGAGAGGACAAGATCTCGGCCAAAAATTATGGCATGTCTGATCTAAAATAAATGTTCTGGCATTGCATATAGATGTTAAAACAATGACAAGAAGAATATGCACTGTAATCAAAGCTACAGGGGTTCCAACTAAATATTTCAGTGTACAACTTTTTTTTTTGGCCGGGCAGTGTAAATACAGCATGAAACAGAACTTTTCCAGGAATATGAATGGGCTAAACGATCCCATCAAGCAGCACACGATGGCAGGATTTAATGAAATTTTGGAACAGCTAAGACATTCTTGAGTTAGAAAGAGTAACTAAACATTTTCCCTATGAGAGTGAATGGTTTGAACCCAGGTGTAACACGCGGACAATCCCACAATATCAACACAATTTCTCTAGCGAGCCAATCTGAGAGCCATCATCTCTAAATAAGGAAAACATAGAACAGTAGAGTATTTCCTTGTATTTTTGGCCGGCTTGCCAAGATTCCTCTAAGAGTGAATTGATGACTCATCCAGGAGGTCACGAATGAGAATATGAGAAAATGCAGGTCTTACATGCTTCTGATATGGTCTGTGTATATAACACAAGAGAAAGTAATAAAGCTCGTCTCAGATTTACTAGAAACACCTTCATGACCCCAAATGCTTCTGGGAAAATGTTTTATGAATTAATGAGTCCAAATTTGCACTTTTTGTCAGGCGTAGGTCCTCATATGCAGTGCTGTAAAAAAGTATTTGCCCCCTACCTGATTTCTTTTCTTTTCTTTTGCATATTTGTCACACTCAAATGTAAGAAATTTTAATATTAGACAAAGATAACCCGAATACATACAAATTGCAGTTTTTAAATGATAATTTCATTTATTGAGGGAAAAAGCTATCCTAACTTACTTAACCCTATGTGAAATAGTAATTGCGACCTAAACCTAATAACTGGTTTTGCCACCCTTGGCGACAACAACTACAATTAAGCATTTGCGATAACTGGCAATGAGTCTTTCACATCACTGTGGAGGAATTGTGGCCCACTCTTCTAAGCAGAATTGTTTTAATTCAGCCACATTGGAGGGTTTTCAAGCATGAACGGCCTGTTTAAGGGCATGCCACAGCATCTCAATTGGAATTAAGGGAGGAGACTGACCTTGGCAAGGTATATTTTAGGGGAATTGAAGTGTCTAAAACACATAGTTTTATACATTTTAATTAGGTAATTATCCAGTGCTACGCATTTTAAAACCAGTCTTCAAATTGGAGTCAATATCAGGCGGCAGACATTTTTACTTGGGGAATCTAAGGCTACATTCAGAATGCACACTTGTCCACTCACTCACTCACTCACTCACTCACTCACCCTCTTTATATTGTTTTCAATGTAGAACATTCACTGCACAGAGCCCTATATGGTGGGCGAGTGTGCATTTCGAACGCATTATCCAATCAAAGGCCGGTGTCGTGGTGCTTGAGCCTCACTTATTCTGTGACGTCAGTTGTTCTCCCTCCTCTCATCCAGCCATGCAGTTGTTCAGAGGGCCTTCAGTCAGCTCACCCTTTACGGCTTGACTGCCTGCAAACTGATTTTATTTAAGCTGATTAACAATCAAGCAATTTATCCACTGAGTGACCAAGACCAGTACATGCTCAAAATTAGAAATCTTGCTGGAAAAGTGAAGGCATATTGAGCATATTTATATGATTGATACGCCATTGTAAGGATGGCAGTATAAATGCAAAAAACCAAAACTTTCCTTAACTTTGCAGCGTTTGTTTTCACCATCCTTACGATTGTCACTCAGCGGTGCAACATGCCTTCAACGCCCTTTAGCTGCGAATACATTCAGAATATAGAGCGGAGTCTCGTGGCTCGTTGCTTAACGAGCCACACAAACAACTTTGCACAAATCTGTGCTGCTATAGGAGCCCAGTAATTATAAAGACATTTTGATATTTTATATTTCCGTTTATTTGCCGAAGAACACGCCTCATAATTTTGTGGTGCATTTTATAACAGTGCCATAAAAATAAATCAAATGGTGGTGGGTTTTTACCAATTAGTCTGAGCAACTGTGGATGATCAGGAGATGTAAACTGCGAGAGGTTTATGTTATTGAGCATTTAAAAGGTGAGGTTTCCAAAGATCAAATTCCAAATCAGAGGATTCCCCAAGTAAAAATGTCTGCCCCCTAATACTGAAGCCAATTTGAAGACTCGCTGGTTTAAAAATTAATCGCTCTGGATTATTATTAAATTAAAATATGCGTTTTAGACGCTTCAAGAATCATACTTTCCACTGAAATATACTTATACCATTGAAATATACCATTTTTTTTGGTGCGCACACGTTAGATAAATGAGGGCAAATGAGCGCTGTCCCGTCTGGTCTGTGACATAAGTCACAGAAAATTTTAATGACGTCCCCCTGCCGCATACGGGCCTTTGTGGTCACGCCCTGGTCCATCCTTGAGAACTACTGCAGTGAAGCATGAACATCTGAACTGAACTTTGGAAGAACGTTGGCCTGGTCTGGTGAGTCCCAATCTTTTCTGCTTAAATATGCACAAATACACACTCAAATACACACATGAACACAAACACACAACACACTCACAGTCATATGCTTATACATAAATATATATGCTCTAATGAACACAGATAAATACACACTAGCATGCACACAATAATATTCATACTCACAGGAACACACTTTGTTGTACATACATGCATGGACACATAAATATGCCTACTCACATTCATAAACTTCAGTACACACACTCATATGCTCATACATAAATATACATGCGCTCATGAACACACATGAATGTGCATGCACAGATCCACGTGTAAAAATGCACATGGTTGCATTCACACTGAAATATGCATGCTTGCAAGCACACGCATAAAAACACATAACCGCATGCACACACACAAATATATATTCTTGCATGCACGCACATAAGTATTCATACTTACATGCACAAATATAAATATGCATACTTGCTTGCACATGCGTAAAAACACACTCACATGCACACACATAAATTTAATACTCGCGTATGCACAAGTATAGATTCTCACATACGTATACAAATTTACATACTCTCTGTTCTCACATAAATACACATGCTTGTCTAAACACATATACTCACTTGCAAGTGCAAAAATATACATTCACACTTACGCAAACAAACTCCTGTAAATACACATATTCACATGCACACATAAACATATTTACTCAAACATACACGTGAACTTACACTTCTATGCACGCACATAAATGCACATACTCACATGCACATGTGAATGCATGCACTCACTGCACTCATGTAAAAGCGCATATTCACACATACATGTGGAAATACATATTCCCATGCACAGACGTACACGTACTCGTACACATGTAATTACACATTATTGCTCATACACACATAAATACACATACTCGCCCACACGCATGTAAATACACACTCACGTTCACACATGTAAATACACATTGAAAAGCACATGCACACATGTAAATAGATTCACATACCCACGCTGGCACAAATATACTTACTTGCACACACACGTAAATAAATATACCCATATTCACACGCTTAAATTAACAGACTCATATGTACACACACAGACACACATTCACACATTTAAATAAACATTCTCACTTGTAAACATAAGAGTACATGCATACGCACACATAAACTCGCGCACACACATACACAAATGCCTGCTTGCTCACCCATCCACACACGCTCTGACACACACACACACACACACACACACACACACACACACACACACGCAGATCCATGAGGGTTGGTTCTTTTTGTTCTAATCCTTATGCATGCTGGGAAAACAGAAAAATCACCAGCATTATTTTCTCACAAAAAAAAAAAAAATCTAATAACCTTCTGCCTGCACCAGATCAAAAACATGGATACATTTGTCTAAAATATGATAATGATTCTGCTATTAATGACACTCATTATTCTTCGTATTAATTATGTGATATCGGCACCAAAATACAACTCTCAACCTCGTTCAGTGAACATTGCTTTACCACCACAAGATGGCGCGTTGGTTCCATTTGTAATGTTGGGGTCTGCTTAGTGCAGAAGGGCTTATGTTGGGAGATATAAACTGGAAACTGGAGCGAGATTTCTCACAGAAATAAATTTGTTATTTTATGCCGTTTTGGCGTCTCGGACCAGTGCTCTGAAGCGGCTCTGATGTTTGAGATGACAGTTTAAATGTTTTTTTGCAGATGTGTAGTTTGTGACAATGCAAATACGACTCCATTTTGTTGTTGTAAGGTCAGTTTTCTCCAAACAAACGCTTAAAAGCGGGGATGTGAAGTGAGGTTTGTCATTTGCTGTGGTTTAGGTGTTGAAATATTGCTGTTAATATAAATAAAAGGCTTGTGTAGGAAGGCTTTCGAACTCAGGGCGTGCGTTAAGAAAATTAACTCCTATCCTCTCGGAATATGAACGCGCTGCAGTCGACCCTCTGGCCCATGCTCGGTCGAGATGAACCTCGGAAGTGTCTTTTGAATATAAAACTTTATCGGTACGAAAGCGGAATTATTCTTTGAAAGGCTTTGAAATCGTGTACATCTCCAGATGACACCACGGCTGCACAAATCCAGGGCGTGCGGTAGGTAATGGGTTTGAGTATTGAGCATGCGCTCGCCTTCTGTCTGAGTTATTACAACGCAATCGAGCAGCTAACTGGCAGTAAAGAATGCAAATTAACGTAATGTTTCTGTTTTTCTCAAGCAGCCATCAAACTGGTTGTAAAGTTTGTAAATGAACTCGGTGTTTCTGTTGAAATCCTCCTAGCTCATGGCTGAGGTGTGTTACTCTTCTCTGATGAGTGTGTGATGCAGTAGCGGTGCTGGTGCCCTGTTACATGAACTGAGCGCTGGAAGTGAGAGACCTTTGTAGAGTGGTTTGAGCCAAACCAGAAATTCATCTTGAAGTGTCAGGATAGATACGCAGCCTGGCGTAAAAAAAGGCCTCCGTTTGGATTTAAATAAGCAAATAACGAAAACCAGTAATTGGTATGTTTCAGTTGGCAACAATTATTTTAAACCCTGACTGATGCAGTGTGCAGATTCTCATTTCTTAAATAACCTTGTCGAGCACGGATCTCACGGTCGTGGAAAAGATGCTGTGTCTCAAAACGGGCAAATTATTGGTCAGCGTCAAGCAAAGAAAACAGCCTTGGAGACCGCTGATATAAAAAAAAATTGGGTAAAGAACGGTCCAACACATTATTAAAACTGTAAGGACATTGGTGAACCATCAACTTCACAGAATAAATTTATGGGAGGAATAAATCATGAATGATTGTGATCAGTGATCAATAAAGTGCTTGGTGAACTGCGATTGCAAAAAAAATCGACAGTTTAACTCACAGCATGTGTAATGAGGTCATAGAAAGTTACGCAGGTGGTTACATGATCCCCGAGGCAAAATGTACACTGAGGTTGATCGCACCACAGTGAAAATGGGGAAATCTTGTGCTGCTGTTGCTTGCACCAATAATAATGTCATTCAGTCGTCTGGAAAATACGGGAAAATACGTTTACACCAATTCCCACAAAATAATGAAGCCCTTTTGAAAGATTGGCTTCTTAAATTAAGAAATGACAATGGAAAGCCTTACAAACCAACAAAACATTCAGTTCTTTGCTCAGAGCACTTGGAGAAAAGCTGCTTCTCATACCAGAAGTTCACAAGTCAGTCAACAGTTTTGTTGCAATGAAGGCTGGTTTTAAAGTGAAAATTTAAAGAAATTAATGGAAAATACATACTCAGTACAAATATTAACCTTAAGCCTGAACGCCTACATAATGGGGGCAATGACTTTGCATAATAAAAACAGCATGTTTCCTAATAACAATCTCGTCATGTGGCATATCCTCTTAAAGGGATAGTTCACTTTTTTTGAAGTGGGATTGTATGAGCTACAAATTGCCACTACTTACAATAGATGCAGTGAAAGCTCTCTGATCTCCTCCAGGTAGCCGCACCAGGGCATAGTGCTGGGTGGGAATTTAAGTGATACACTGTCTTGAACGGAAACACAGAAACAGCGTATTTTTGCGGCCTAAAAGAGGTCCTACCTGAAAATAATACACCATTTCAGTTGTACACTATTTTTTTAAAAATTACAGCACTTTAGCTGCTCGGAAAAAAGCACAGTTGCTGTTGAACTAACCAACTGATGTATTCCTCCGCGATGCGCATCGTAGTTCACTGCGCCCTGTAGCGATCAGCTGTTTGGGTCACAGTAAAGCTGCTTGCACTAACGCGTGTATTCACGTCTTCGCAATGACTTTGAATGTAATCAGTGTGCCAAAAAACTCGTTTCGCGTCCAGTGCAAGCAGCATAAGTGCGGTTGCGAGGTCGGACGGCCGTTTAACTTGTGCAAATATTTTGAAAATGGTCCGTGTGTCGCTTTCTTGGACTTGAAAGCAAAGCTGTATCCTGGTGCACCGACAGTTTCCACCGCATTCCTCTGCAGAATATTGGATATGCAACTGTGGCTAGTTGCCTCAACACGGATATTGATATGCCACCCGTATCCCTAAAAGAGCTCCGTGTTTGCAGTATTCATTTTCCCAAAGAGGATTTCGTGAGGCTACATTCAGGGAAATGTCAATGGTGCACCGAAGAGCCCTGCTGTACCCAAGCATCACATGGAAGAGTGAAACACCTGTGTAAAAGTCTAATGTAACATTGCAGCACAAACTGATATCGCATAGGGTCTACGCAGCCACATACTGTGTATCTGCTGTGCTGTTTATTGTGGGGTTTTTTAATTTTTATTTGAGACGTGATTCTATGCCATTGAAGATCCGGCTCTGCTGCAAACCGCTCAGAGTCTGACCCAAACAGCTGATCGCTACAGCGCGCAGGGAACTACGATGCATCTCGCACAGGAATACGTCATTTGGTTAGTTCAGCAGCCACTGTGTTTTTTTTTTTCTCGAGCGGCTAAAATACTGTAATTTTTAAAATATTGCGTACGATTGAAATGTTGTATTATTTTCAGGTAGGACCTCTTTTAGGCCGAAAAGATTCGCTGTTTCTGTGTTTCTGTTCACAACAGTGTATCACTTAAATTCCCACCCAGCACTATGCCCTGGTGCGACTACCTGGAGGAGATCAGAGAGCTTCCTACTGCATCTAATGTAAGTCGTGGCAATTTGTAGCTCATACAACCCCACGTCAAAACAAGAAGAGCACCGCCAATGGTGCATAATACGCCCGTCATGAACATGGAATAGGAAGTGGACAGACAACATGATACCAATATCCAACAGACAACAGCCCCATGTGAGCTTTGACCTTTGTCCGTGACCTTGACCTTGGAGGGAGGGCCGTAAACATGGTACGCGACACTCCGCTCAGTGATGGTACACGTGTGTGTGAAATATCATGGATGTATCTGAAGCGGTTGAGAAGTTATGCTCCGGACAAGCCCCATCTGGAAGGAAGTAAACGAGAATTGAAGTAATAATATTGTAGAACCTGAAAGTTTGATTTGGCTTGATTTTACTCAAAAATATGCCAAAAATCATATTCTTGGAACACATGCTCATTCCGTGTGTAAAATTTGGGTGTTTTATTGATCTAGCCTCATTCAGGCCGACAGTCAGCTTTTACAACCTAGGATGGAGCATGCCTGGCCATGGGGGTAAACCCCTTTGTTCTCCGCATGAGGCCAGAGCCATTAAGTCTAGCAGGCCTCAAACTCAAACCACTGCTTGCATTGAATTTAAAGACATTAATCTGCTTAAAACAATCTAAATCTCTGTTAAATTCATAATATATTTATGTTTAATATCCTATAGAGAAACCGCTTATATATTTATGACTCAATTGGGGCTATAATACTCCATTTTAAGGCTTTTCCATGACAACTGCATCATTTTAGCACATATTCCTATCATGTTTGGTCTCTTTATTCTCGGGGGAGTCCAAGGAGTTGAATGGAACATGTCTCATTTCCCTTGGAATTATGGTTCATCTTGTTTGTAAAATTCATTCGGGCGACTACCTAGTCTCCTCTCTATGCAAATTAATCTTATCACCTAAGCCAGTCAAACTCTGATTCGGCCACCCCTTCCTCTACCTTGTACGGAGGTGTGGTTTGGAATCTTTAAAGGTGGGAGATCCTACCCGGAAGCGGGCTCTTCTTTCCTGTCTCTTCCTTTGTCAACATCTGACGCGCGTATGTGAGTTGGGGAGAAGTCACATGACGCCTTGCTCTGCGGAGCGAGGGGGCATTTGAATTCTCCCCGACCACGTGGGGCGACTTTAGCTCCGCAAGGCCATTCATCTTTTCCCGCCCCGTCTCGGCGGATACCTAGGGGTAATATCCCCACTGAGGAACGACTGGCCAGCGGCCCGGTGTGGTAATTGGTTGGTTAAGTTGGTTTAGACGACCATGACCTACCTACTGAAGAATTTATGTATGCTGGTTCTGAGATTTTAACCTATAGGAAACCCATAGACTCGGTAAAGTCGGTTATCCGTTGAAATACTCTAAAGAAACCCATGGGCTAACATATAATCTAGGTTAATTGTATATATGCCAGAAGAGGCTATTGCAGTGATGGTTGACTTCCAACCTCTAATCTAACCAATGAACCTAGGATCCGGACATGGTGTTAAAACCCGGGATCATTAATGTAGCGGCGGTGGTTGTCTGTTAGGAATTCAAGGTATACTCACCTCATGTTTTTCCCTGTAGTCTGAATAACTGGTTATCACTGCCTCGAGATTCACGCATGCTGCCCCAAAACTATCAATTCTAATTCTAATTTGGAGTCAGATACTTAACGAGGATACCTTAAATTTGGTATTCTAAATATTTCATGGAGTCAGATTAATCGTAACCGTTGCATTTCTATGCCCCGTCCAAAGACGGTGAAGATTATTCAATTTTTTGTGATTCAACCCAGCCAGAAGAATGCTCTAATTAAAGTTAGTCAATAAGAACAAGTGAGTCCTTCACCTCGCTGCAATGTTCCGTCGTTGGTATTGTTTTGTGGGGTCTTACAATATGAAACGCCAGAAACCATTGAAATCACCCGAAGCAGGTGAGCACACAGACTGGGGAGACGGACTGAACCAACTGATCACAAGACAGGGGAGACAAGTGCAGTGAAATTTAAAATGGCAGGAACTGAAAACCGGACAATACAATAAGCAAAAAGAATAAAGAAAAGACATAACCATGAACATAAAGCATTACATGAAACACAGAACCATGACATTGTCATTTTAAATTGACACCACACTCAAAGAACAACAGGCATACACTTTAAATGCTACAGAGATGAGAAAAAAATTTTTCTTACCTTTAATATTTTGTCATAAAAGCTGTTTGTGGGTAAATCTGCGCTATTGTTTTACCCAGTCTATCTGAGAGTACTCTCGCCATTATGCTATGGACTGGAAAACCTCAGCAGTATAATCACTTAAATTGTTTGTTTTTTGTATTTTCGCTATAATTAACCGCTAAGATTCAAGTGTTGTTTTCAAAGCCGGTTTATGACTGAGAATCCTTGCGCCAATATGCTCAAGTTCAAACACAGTACAGCTATACAAGTGCTAAATCGACCAGTAATGCCCTGTTTACACCAAAATACGACTGAAATGGCGACTGCTGTGACTTGTGAGATCACAAGGATTTGATGAACTCACACAAGTCTTGTATACTCTTGTATACTCTTGTATACTCTCCAATCTAATCGCTAATTTGCGTTCACACCAAGCTTCCAGTGAGACCATATTTGAGATATATTAATAAAAATTAGGCGATCTATGCGACATAATTTACGATGACTCTCCTTTCTCCTGTTTGGTCTCTCTTGGTCTTGTGTTGTTGATGCGATCGTTGCAGCAAGTGATGCACCCATTACAACAATGGCTATATATAGGAAACCCACTCTCAGAAAGAGTCGCATGGAAGCTCGCCATTGGTCGCAATTTCACTCTCACTGATCGCCATTGGTCAAATTTCGATCCCATCCATCACTGATGCTCTCACAATTTCACTCGCCATGACTTTTTTGCTCTTGAAGGCATTGCAATGGGCTCTTGTTCAGTTCGCAAAAATGATCACCATAGTCGCATAATGAAAAATATTCCGATATTTGGAGATTATTTATGCAACCTGTTTGAGAGTCCATCAAGACCTGTGAGACCGAGTTAAGAGTGACTTGAGAGTTATGAGAGCTCATTACGATTGTTTTTGAGATCTGCATTTATTTCTGACCTCTCGCACACACTCGCAAAAGTTATGCGATTTTTTTGAACAGCTCAAAACAATCGTAAACCCTTTCAAGATCGATAGAGAGTGAAAGAGATCAGAGAGATTGAATTTGAGACCATTGAGAGTTTATTGAGAGTTACTTGCAACCTCATCAAGATTCAGTGAGAGTGATGGTGATTTTTGTCCATTTTTCGGTCGCAACCTGCTCGCAAGTCCGGTGTAAACAGGGTTTAAATAATAAAGTCTGTTGAGCTGGTGTCGTGGATAAGGTGGAGCATTTGGACCTGAGGTTCAATATCCGGTTATAAATGCGACATTTCAGAACAAGGAAATACATTTTTTGTATAAATAAATAATAATTTATTGATGCATTCCCATCCCATCAAAGCAATCTTCCTGAGTTACTACGGGGATCACGTGACTTACACTATGGTTTCTGCAACCAGTGCAATGCCTCCATTGTGAAAGAACATTTCATATGCAATGTAAAAAGAACTGTCAGGATTGGGATTAAACACCTGGGTGGGCACAAGAAAGTCATTAGTAAGTGAGGCTAATTAGAAAAGTGACTTCAAATGTGGTCTGGCACCAGATTTACCGTATTCTAGACCAATGGACCCATCAGGGTAAGAAAGGCAGCCCATCAATTGATGCACCCGTCACGCATCGTGTAGGGCCCTATGATTTCCGGTATCTCGGAATCGCGGAATTGGCCAATAAAAACGGAATGTATTGATGAACGCGGAATTTCGCGGAAATCGGCATCATTTGACTGAAATGCTGTTCATAAAGCCTCATTTCCCCCGAGCGCTAAACAAAATATTCGTGCCTCCAGATTACATTCATGTAATGACGCAAATGCACGTGAAAATGTGAGCAGCCTTCACCAAATTCACCCCGAGTGTTGGAGCAACACATCTCTTCGGTGCCGCCGAAGATCTGTGGGAAGGAGTTTTTCGTTGTTGTAGACGAGACCACTGATGCCAGGGATTGCAGGATCCTAAACATCGTCATTTCACATCTCATGTTAGCTTAACAACTTACATATAACCGTCAAATTGCCTGCTTATTGAATTATGACGTAACGTCGTCCCCCAGTGGTGAAATAATAGCTGATGCATCCTTGCGTCAGTTTGTTCATGTTGAATCATTACTGTAGAACATTTTGTCGTCGTATGTAATACATAGGATTGGGATTACAGAAAAAAAGTTTCGTAAAAAATAAACAAAAAATATAAAATTTAGCTGATGTATCGGAATCAGACAACTGTTGATTCGTGGGGGAAACTGAGTGTCATTACAGCTGCTCTCATACATTCATATATATACACACCGTATGTATAATAAGATTATAAATGAATTGAAAGGGACCGTCAGAATAATACGTCACTACGGCCGTTGTCTGCCTTTTTGACTGTAGCTTACTCTTCCTTCAAAGAGGGTTTTATTTTGTAGTATTATTTTGGGTTAAAAAAAAAAAATCTTCTATCACAGCTCAATGTTATATTGCGTCACTATGCAGTACTTATTCTGTCTTTAAGTACTGAGGAAAATGGAGGGTTGCATTAAGTAATTTAAGGTTATTTCTATTTAATTAGTGAACATTTTATTCATTAACATAAATAGCACTCTCTCTCTCTCTCTCTCCCTCTCTCTCTCTGATGGTGTAATTGGTAAAAAACGGAATTCCACAAAATTAAAGAGGAATTTGGGAAAAAATGAAACGGATTTCATAGGGTCCTAATAGTACTCACTGTACCAGCCTCAGGAGGCAGTGTTATGATCTGTGTCAGCTTCAACTAGTCAGGTCTCATCTCTGCACTGTTCTGTAGAAATAAAATGAATTTAGCAGATTACCTGAATATCCTGAATGACCAGTAACCCATCAATGAACTTTTTAATCTCCGATGGCACAGGCATATTCCAGGATGTCAGCGCCAAGATTCATCAGGCTGAAATTGAAAATGTGGTTCATTGAGGATGAGGAATTATTTCCGCACATGAATTGGTCTCGTCAGAGTCTGGCGAAGGCTTTACGGATTGACTCTTCCGTCATCAGTACAAGATGAAAGTGAATGTTCGAACACTGTATAAGACAGTCCGAACTACGCCACAGCGAATGCGTGCTGTTATCAAAGCTAAAAGTGGTCCATGAAAATATATTGCGTAACTAATTCTTTGGCCGGGCAGCGTATGGGCAAAACATTTATTCTTTTTGTTTGTAAATGCTTCCTGGTTACCTTAATCTCATTCGAGAAGGGCGTAAGTGACACTTCGGTCAAGAATGACTTTTTTCCTTGTTTTGGTATAACTTTGGTGCAGCTGTGATGTGTAATGTGAATATAGGCCACTAGATGGCAGTATTTACCTTTTTTTTGTTGGGCTCAGACTGGAGTCATGTTTAGACATGTCCTGGACATGTCTGGGGCAAGTCTCAGAAAGTTAAAAAAAAGAGGTCTAAATGTGGGTGGGGTCTGAAAGAGAGTATATAAGGAAAAGAATTGAGCCAGTAAAGTAGTAGGAGAAATTGCAAGAAGAAGGATACGTGTGACCAGACCTGTCATTTCTGTTCAAGACCTGTGTAGTTTCTTTTGTGGATTTCTTTGCCTGTGTTTGAGCATTTTCTTCATCCAGGACATCACCAAGCCACCCCACCAAGAAGGGACTGTAATTATTTCAGTTTTTTTTCTTATTTATCAATCTTGGTCTTTAGTTGTAGGTTGTTATTAGTCTTTGTCTTTGTTAAAAATTAAATGTGTTTAAGTTTTTAAAACTGTGTCTGTCATCCCTTGCTGTTGCTGTTGTGTTGTTATAAATGTAATAACAAATTGGGGCAATAACAAATTGGGGGCTCAAGGTCCGGGATAGACCATTGTGTGAGTAATTTATTGAAAATCTAACATTCCAAATTGTGAAATTGTTTTTGTGAATTTTCCTAGATATATATTGACAACAGCAATGGATGATTTCTTGGCATCACCAACCGTAGGGGTTTTGAAGTCTTTTAAAAAGACAGAACTGCTAGAAATTTGCAGACAGTTGGAGTTGACAGAGGTAAAACCAGCCATGCGAAAAGCAAGACTGGCTAGAGAGATAGTTGAATATTACATTGATGAAAATGTGTTTGCACCAGGAGATCTGGAACAGTTTCCAGTGGAAAATCCAAATATAGAAATGGAACTTAAATTAAAAATGCTAGAGATTGAAAGGGAGGAAAGAGAAAAACAAAGAGAATTTGAGAGGGAAGAAAAAGAAAAACAAAGGCAGTTTGAGTTAGAAAAATTAGCAAGAGAAGAAAAACAAAGAGAATTTGAGTTAGAAAAATTTGCAAGACAGAGAGATTTTGAATTAGAGAAATTCGATAGAGAAGAAAGACTCCAAATGGAGCAACTAAAAATAAAAATTCAAAGTGAAAATAAATTTCGGGCTAGCCAGGAGGTAAAACTGGTGCCTCCATTTTCGGAAAAGGATGTTGACAACTATTTCCAGTGTTTTGAAAAGGTAGCAAAGAGTTGCCAGTGGCCAAAGGAACACTGGCCTCTGATGTTACAAACTGTCCTCAAGGGTAAAGCTCAACAAGCCTATTCGGCTTTGTCTGCAGATGATTCCTCTGATTATGAGGTTGTCAAAAAGGTTATTATGAGAGCTTATGAGTTGGTTCCAGAGGCTTACCGACAGAAATTCAGAGGTCTGAAGAAATCTGAAAATCAGACTTATGTTGAATTTGCTAATGAAAAGCAGGTTTGCTTTGAGCGCTGGTGTACTTCTATGGAGGTCAAGGATGATTTCAACTCACTAAAAGAGATGGTGTTAGTTGAAGAATTCAAGAACTGTGTTAAGGATGATGTTAAGACCTACCTTAATGAGAAGCAAGCGCTGAATTTGCAATCAGCTGCCAAATTTGCAGATGAATATGTTCTCACTCATAAGTCCAAATTTCAGTCTAGCAGTAACAATAAATGGTCCCAATTTCAGAAAAAGGGTTACGGTGATACCCAAGATTCCTCACCCAAAGACAAAGACAAATCTGGTGATGGTGCTCAGAAATCCAGTAATAGGTCTGATCAAAGTGTGAAAGCTGACAGTGACAAAAGTGGTCTAGTTTGCAGTTATTGCAAGAAATCTGGTCATGTTACAACTAACTGTTGGTTCCTTAAAGCTAAGAAAGAAAAAGAAAAGGATACCAAACCAAATGCCTTTGTGAAAACAAGGTTAGAAACCCCTGTAGTAGATAACCAATCTGCTAAATTGCCTGCTTCTTGTGGGGCTAAAAAGCCTAATACAGCTGACTTTGTGAGGGAGGAATTTCTTCCATTTGTGTCAGAGGGATTTGTGGCTCTGAATGAGCATACTACTCCTGTCCCCATATATATCCTAAGGGATACCGGAGCTTCTCAGTCACTTTTGTTGATGGACTCCTTGGAGTTACGTGATGAGACCGCTTCAGGGGATTTCATACTTGTACAAGGTATTGAAGGGAGGACTGTATCTGTACCCCTGCGCTCTATATTCTTGAAGTCAGATTTAGTTACAGGACAGGTAAAGGTGGGACTTATGTCAAGTCTACCTATAAAGGGTGTTTCTCTGTTGCTGGGCAATGACCTGGCTGGGGGCAAAGTAATTCCCCCTGTTCATCTTACTTCACAGCCGAGCACTGAAAATGGGGATGAGGACCCATCTCTGTATCCTTCTTGCGCAGTGACTCGTGCTATGGCCAAGAAGGCTAAAGAAGATGATGTTGTGGTGCCGTCCAGTACATTGAATAGTCAGGACTCAGGTGATTCGCCTCATGACTCTGATTGGCCTACTATGGTTTCTCCGTTTGAGGACTTATCAGATACTTTTATCAGTTCTCTATTCAGCCAGCCGGATGGGTCTGGTGATTCTGATGTGTCTGGAGACTTGTCTCTGTCCAGAAAGCGGTTGATTGAGGAGCAAACTAATGATCCTGAAATTGGTGTACTAAAGAGGAGAGCCCTTCCTGAAAAAGAAATAGATGCAGTTCCAGTTGGGTATTATCTCAAGGATGGTGTGTTGATGCGGAAGTGGCGCCCTCCTGATATCCCTGCCAATGCAGATTGGGCAGTGGTCAGGCAAATTGTTGTTCCGAAGGTCTATAGGAATGAGATCTTAACAATGGCTCATAGTTTACCTTTAGGAGGTCATCTTGGTGTTAACAAGACTGTTGATAAGATCATGAAACACTTCTTTTGGCCTGGGCTTCGGAAAGACGTTTCCAACTTTTGCAAAACCTGTCACACTTGTCAGGTAGTTGGAAAACACCAGTTAGACCCACCTGTAGCTCCATTGCAGCCTATCCCAGCATTTGGGGAGCCATTCTCTAGGGTCATTGTTGATTGCGTTGGTCCATTACCCAAGACTAGATCTGGAAATCAGTACTTGTTGACAATCATGTGTGCATCTACCAGATTCCCCGAAGCCATACCTCTACGTAACATCAAAGCAACTGCAATCTCAAAGGCTTTGATAAAGTTCTTCACGTTGTTTGGCCTTCCCAGGGAAATTCAGTCAGACCAAGGTAGCAATTTCACTTCAGGATTGTTTCAGCAGGTTGTGTATGAACTAGGTGCAAAACAGATTCTTTCTAGTGCCTATCATCCAGAAAGTCAGGGTGCCTTAGAGCGGTTTCATTCCACTCTCAAGACAATGATGAGGACTTATTGTTATGACCATGAGAAAGATTGGGATGAAGGGGTTCATTTGCTGTTGTTTGCAGCTAGAGAAGCAGTGCAGGAGTCTACTGGATTCAGTCCATTTGAGCTAGTGTTTGGTCATGAAGTGAGAGGACCTTTGCTATTATTGAGTGAACAATGGCAAGAGGAAGAGCCGCAAATCAGTCTGTTAGACTATGTTAGCAAGTTCAAGGAAAGATTGCGTGCAGCTTGTGACCTTGCCAAAGAGAACTTGAAATCAAGTCAGGGAAAAATGAAAACTTGGTATGATCATAAGGCTAGAAGCCGTGAGTTTAAACCAGGAGAAATGGTCCTTGTGTTGTTTCCCTTGCAGTCCAATCCATTGCAGGCTAGATTTCATGGTCCTTATGAAATTCTGACAAAACTCAATGATCTCAATTACATTGTGAAGACTCCAGATAGGAGAAAACCAAAACAATTGTGTCATATTAACATGCTAAAGCCTTATCATGACAGAAATGCTAGGGTTGCAGCTGTCACTTCAGATTCTCCAATGGTCGAAACGTGTGAAGATGAGGGGGAGTTTCAAGATGATGAACCAAGAATTAAAGCTGAAGTTCTTTCATGTAAATTGTCAAATTCTGAAGTGTTGCAAAATCTTGATGTAAAACTCCAGCACTTAGAACCCTCACAGAGAGATCAGTTTGAAAGGTTGATCAAGAAATATGAGGATTTGTTTCCTGATGTTCCAAAGAGAGTTACTATAGCCTCTCATGATGTAGATGTTGGTGATGCCAAACCAATAAAACAGCATCCATACCGGATGAATCCTGAAAAGAGAAAGATTGCTGAGAAAGAGGTTGAGTACATGTTAAAACATGATATTATCAGACCCTCCAACTCCGATTGGAGTTCACCCTGTGTGCTAGTTCCAAAACCTGATGGAAGTACTAGATTCTGTACAGATTATCGCAAAGTCAATGCTGTAACTAGAACTGATGTGTTTCCAATACCTAGGATTGATGATTGTATTGATAGTGTAGGGCAAGCAAAGTTTCTGACCAAGATTGATTTATTGAAGGGTTATTGGTGTGTGCCTTTAACTGAGAGGGCCAAGAGCATCTCTGCTTTTGCCACACCATCTGGATTGTACCAGTATGAAGTCATACCCTTTGGCATGAAAAATGCCCCAGCCACGTTCCAAAGGATGATACAGTCTACAATCGCCGGATTGCCACACACGGGTGCGTACATCGATGACCTGATCACATGGAGTGACTCCTGGGAAGAACATCTAAAAGATGTAGAGACGTTGTTCCAGCGCCTGACCCAGGCTAACCTGACTGTTAACCTGAGCAAGAGTGACTTTGGTTGTGCTACTGTCACCTATCTTGGCTACGTCATAGGCCAGGGTAAGGTGGCACCCATAAATGCTAAAGTCCAAGCCATCATGGACTTTCCAGTTCCTGACAACAAAAAAGCTTTGCGCCGCTTCCTTGGAATGATCGGGTACTACCGCAAGTTCTGCAAGAACTTTGCTGAGATTGCTCTCAGTCTAACTAACCAACTGAAGAAAGGCGTAAAGTTCACCTGGGATGATGCATGCCAGAGAGCTTTCGATCACCTGAAGTCTCTGCTGTGTCACTTCCCCGTGCTCAAATCTCCTGACTTCAACAAACCGTTCTCCATCGCGGTCGATGCTAGCGACCAAGCTTGTGGATCTGTGCTCCTACAGAGAAGTGACTCTGATGACATTGAGCATCCCGTGGCATACTTCTCCAGGAAGTTCAATCGCCACCAAAGGAACTATTCCACAATAGAGAAGGAACTGTTGGCTCTGGTCCTTTCTTTACAACACTTTGAGGTTTATGTTTGTACAGGACAAAAGCCAATGATTGTGTACACTGACCACAATCCGTTAATGTTTTTGAGTAAGATGAAAAACAAGAATCGGAGATTGTTGAATTGGAGTTTGATTTTACAGGAGTTTGACTTGGAAATTAAGCATGTGAAGGGAACAGACAATGTAATTGCTGATTGCTTATCCCGTGTTTGAATGTGTATATATATATCATGTGTTTGAATATTGTATGATATGTATATGTTGACAAGTGTTCACTTAACCATTTTGTATTGAAAAGAAAAATTTTGCCTTTATGAGTCAAAATTTTTCCCTTTTGGAATGGAGGTGTAATGTGAATATAGGCCACTAGATGGCAGTATTTACCTTTTTTTTGTTGGGCTCAGACTGGAGTCATGTTTAGACATGTCCTGGACATGTCTGGGGCAAGTCTCAGAAAGTTAAAAAAAAGAGGTCTAAATGTGGGTGGGGTCTGAAAGAGAGTATATAAGGAAAAGAATTGAGCCAGTAAAGTAGTAGGAGAAATTGCAAGAAGAAGGATACGTGTGACCAGACCTGTCATTTCTGTTCAAGACCTGTGTAGTTTCTTTTGTGGATTTCTTTGCCTGTGTTTGAGCATTTTCTTCATCCAGGACATCACCAAGCCACCCCACCAAGAAGGGACTGTAATTATTTCAGTTTTTTTTCTTATTTATCAATCTTGGTCTTTAGTTGTAGGTTGTTATTAGTCTTTGTCTTTGTTAAAAATTAAATGTGTTTAAGTTTTTAAAACTGTGTCTGTCATCCCTTGCTGTTGCTGTTGTGTTGTTTTAAATGTAATAACAAATTGGGGCCATAACAGATGAAAATTGTCATCTTCGCCCATGATAAATGGGCTTAATGCATTTTGCTAATTATCTCCCAAGTGTCCACTAGGCATCCCAATAGGTAACCAAGGAGCTGACTTGTATCTTTTATAGTTCAGCATAGTGCTGCAGCATTTTTTGGCTTTCCAGTAAAATTTGTAAACTGTCACTCAAGCCCTTCAGCATGAGGCCAACGATATCTCTGAGTGAGACTAGACCGTTATTCTGAGTTTGTGCATTTTTGAGTGTGCTTGTGTGTGTGCGCATGTGTTTCTGTGTGTGTGTGTGTGTGTGTGTGTGTATGCGTGCGCTTCTTTGCATGTGTGTATGCATGTGAGTTTCTGTGTGTGTGTGTGTGTGTGTGTGTGTGTGTGTGTGTGTGTGTGCTTCTTTGCATGTGTGTGTGCATGTGTGTGTTCATGTGTAGTTAATCTGTGTGTGTGTGTGTGTGTGTGTGTGTGTGTGTGTGTGTGTGTGTGTGTTTATGCCTAGTTATTCTATGATTGCATGTAGTTTGTGTGTGTGTGTTATTCTTAGTTTTTGTGTTTGTGTCTGTGTATTTTTGTATAGTTATTCTCTCTCTCTCTCTCTCTCTCTCTCTCTCTGTGTGTGGGTGTGTAGTGATGCTATGTCTGTCTGGTTATTGTTGTGTACTCTCAGTGCTTAGTTTTTCAGTGTATACTCTCAGTGTGACCCTGCTGCGTGGTCTCAGTGCTTATTTTTTCAGTGTATACTCACAGTGTGGCCCTGCTGTGTGGTCTCAGTGTTTAATGTCTCAGTGTATACTCTCAGTGTGGCCCTGCTGTGTGGTCTCAGTGCTTTGTGTCTCAGTGTATACTCACAGTGTGACCCTGCTGTGTGGTCTCAGTGCTTAGTGTCACAGTGTATACTCACAGTGTGACCCTGCTGCGTGGTCTCAGTGTTTAGTGTCTCAGTGTATACTCACAGTGTGGCCCTGCTGTGTGGTCTCAGTGCTTAGTCTATCAGTGTATACTCACAGTGTGACCCTGCTGCGTGGTCTCAGTGTTTAGTGTCTCAGTGTATACTCACAGTGTGGCCCTGCTGTGTGGTCTCAGTGCTTAGTGTCACAGTGTATACTCACAGTGTGGCCCTGCTTTGTCGTCTCAGTGCTTTGTGTCTAAGTGTATACTCACAGCATGGCGTGGCTGTGTGGTTTCAGTGCTTAATGTCTCAGTGTATACTCACAGTGTGGCCCTGCTGTGTGGTCTCAGTGCGTAATGTCTCAGTGTATACTCACAGTGTGGCCCTGCTGTGTGGTCTCAGTGCTTAGTGAATCAGTGTAAACTCACAGTGTGGCCCTGCTGTGTGGTCTCAGTGCTCAGTGTCACAGTGTATACTCACAGTGTGGCCCTGCTGTGTGGTCTCAGTGTTTAATGTCTCAGTGTAAACTCACAGTGTGGCCCTGCTGTGTGGTCTCAGTGCTTTGTGTCTCAGTGTATACTCACAGTGTGGCCCTGCTGTGTGGTCTCAGTGCTTAGTGTATCAGTGTAAACTCACAGTGTGGCCCTGCTGTGTGGTCTCAGTGCTTAGTGTATCAGTGTAAACTCACAGTGTGGCCCTGCTGTGTGGTCTCAGTGCTTAGTGTCACAGTGTAAACTCACAGTGTGGCCTTGCTGTGTGGTCTCAGTGTTTAATGTCTCAGTGTATACTCACAGTGTGGCCCTGCTGTGTGGTCTCAGTGCTTAGTGTCACAGTGTATACTCACAGTGTGACCCTGCTGTGTGGTCTCAGTGTTTAATGTCTCAGTGTACACTCAGTGTGGCCTTGCTTATTTGGTCTCAGTGCTTAATGTCTCAGTGTATACTCACAGTGTGGCCCTGCTTTTTGGTCCAGGGCTTAGTGTCACAGTGTATACTCACAGTGTGGCCCTGCTGTATGGTCTCAGTGTTTAATGTCACAGTGTATACTCACAGTGTGGCCCTGCTGTGTGGTCTCAGTGGTTCATGTCTCAGTGTATACTCACAGTGTGGACCTGCTGTGTGGTCTCAGTGCTTAGTGTATCAGTGTAAACTCACAGTGTGGCCATGCTGTGTGGTCTCAGTGCTTAGTGTCACAGTGTATACTCACAGTGTGGCCCTGCTATGTGGTCTCAGTGTTTAATGTCTCAGTGTATACTCACAGTGTGGCCCTGCTGTGTGGTCTCAGTGCTTTGTGTCTCAGTGTATACTCACAGTGTGGCCCTGCTGTGTGGTCTCAGTGCTTAGTGTATCAGTGTAAACTCACAGTGTGGCCCTGCTGTGTGGTCTCAGTGCTTAGTGTATCAGTGTAAACTCACAGTGTGGCCCTGCTGTGTGGTCTCAGTGCTTAGTGTCACAGTGTATACTCACAGTGTGGCCTTGCTGTGTGGTCTCAGTGTTTAATGTCTCAGTGTATACTCACAGTGTGGCCCTGCTGTGTGGTCTCATTGCTTAGTGTCACAGTGTATACTCACAGTGTGACCCTGCTGTGTGGTCTCAGTGTTTAATGTCTCAGTGTATACTCACAGTGTGGCCCTGCTTGTTTGGTCTCAGTGCTTAATGTCTCAGTGTATACTCACAGTGTGGCCCTGCTTTTTGGTCTCAGTGCTTAGTGTCACAGTGTATACTCACAGTGTGGCCCTGCTGTATGGTCTCAGTGTTTAATGTCTCAGTGTATACTCACAGTGTGGCCCTGCTATGTGGTCTCAGTGTTTAATGTCTCAGTGTATACTCACAGTGTGGCCCTGCTGTGTGGTCTCAGTGCTTAGTGTATGAGTGTAAACTCACAGTGTGGCCCTGCTGTGTGGTCTCAGTGCTTTGTGTCTCAGTGTATACTCACAGTGTGGCCCTGCTGTGTGGTCTCAGTGCTTAGTGTATCAGTGTAAACTCACAGTGTGGCCCTGCTGTGTGGTCTCAGTGCTTAGTGTATCAGTGTAAACTCACAGTGTGGCCCTGCTGTGTGGTCTCAGTGCTTAGTGTCACAGTGTATACTCACAGTGTGGCCTTGCTGTGTGGTCTCAGTGTTTAATGTCTCAGTGTATACTCACAGTGTGGCCCTGCTGTGTGGTCTCATTGCTTAGTGTCACAGTGTATACTCACAGTGTGACCCTGCTGTGTGGTCTCAGTGTTTAATGTCTCAGTGTATACTCACAGTGTGGCCCTGCTTGTTTGGTCTCAGTGCTTAATGTCTCAGTGTATACTCACAGTGTGGCCCTGCTTTTTGGTCTCAGTGCTTAGTGTCACAGTGTATACTCACAGTGTGGCCCTGCTGTATGGTCTCAGTGTTTAATGTCACAGTGTATACTCACAGTGTGGCCCTGCTGTGTGGTCTCAGTGCTTAGTGTCACAGTGTATACTCACAGTGTGGCCCTGCTTTGTCGTCTCAGTGCTTTGTGTCTAAGTGTATACTCACAGCATGGCCTGGCTGTGTGGTTTCAGTGCTTAATGTCTCAGTGTATACTCACAGTGTGGCCCTGCTGTGTGGTCTCAGTGCGTAATGTCTCAGTGTATACTCACAGTGTGGCCCTGCTGTGTGGTCTCAGTGCTTAGTGAATCAGTGTAAACTCACAGTGTGGCCCTGCTGTGTGGTCTCAGTGCTTTGTGTCTCAGTGTATACTCACAGTGTGGCCCTGCTGTGTGGTCTCAGTGCTTAGTGTATCAGTGTATACTCACAGTGTGGCCCTGCTGTGTGGTCTCAGTGCTTAGTGTATCAGTGTAAACTCACAGTGTGGCCCTGCTGTGTGGTCTCAGTGCTTAGTGTCACAGTGTATACTCACAGTGTGGCCTTGCTGTGTGGTCTCAGTGTTTAATGTCTCAGTGTATACTCACAGTGTGGCCCTGCTGTGTGGTCTCATTGCTTAGTGTCACAGTGTATACTCACAGTGTGACCCTGCTGTGTGGTCTCAGTGTTTAATGTCTCAGTGTATACTCACAGTGTGGCCCTGCTTGTTTGGTCTCAGTGCTTAATGTATCAGTGTATACTCACAGTGTGGCCCTGCTTTTTGGTCTCAGTGCTTAGTGTCACAGTGTATACTCACAGTGTGGCCCTGCTGTATGGTCTCAGTGTTTAATGTCTCAGTGTATACTCACAGTGTGGCCTTGCTTATTTGGTCTCAGTGCTTAATGTCTCAGTGTATACTCACAGTGTGGCCCTGCTTTTTGGTCTCAGTGCTTAGTGTCACAGTGTATACTCACAGTGTGGCCCTGCTGTATGGTCTCAGTGTTTAATGTCACAGTGTATACTCACAGTGTGGCCCTGCTGTGTGGTCTCAGTGGTTCATGTCTCAGTGTATACTCACAGTGTGGACCTGCTGTGTGGTCTCAGTGCTTAGTGTATCAGGGTAAACTCACAGTGTGGCCCTGCTGTGTGGTCTCAGTGCTTAGTGTCACAGTGTATACTCACAGTGTGGCCCTGCTATGTGGTCTCAGTGTTTAATGTCTCAGTGTATACTCACAGTGTGGCCCTGCTGTGTGGTCTCAGTGCTTTGTGTCTCAGTGTATACTCACAGTGTGGCCCTGCTGTGTGGTCTCAGTGCTTAGTGTATCAGTGTATACTCACAGTGTGGCCCTGCTGTGTGGTCTCAGTGCTTAGTGTATCAGTGTAAACTCACAGTGTGGCCCTGCTGTGTGGTCTCAGTGCTTAGTGTATCAGTGTAAACTCACAGTGTGGCCCTGCTGTGTGGTCTCAGTGCTTAGTGTCACAGTGTATACTCACAGTGTGGCCTTGCTGTGTGGTCTCAGTGTTTAATGTCTCAGTGTATACTCACAGTGTGGCCCTGCTGTGTGGTCTCATTGCTTAGTGTCACAGTGTATACTCACAGTGTGACCCTGCTGTGTGGTCTCAGTGTTTAATGTCTCAGTGTATACTCACAGTGTGGCCCTGCTTGTTTGGTCTCAGTGCTTAATGTCTCAGTGTATACTCACAGTGTGGCCCTGCTTTTTGGTCTCAGTGCTTAGTGTCACAGTGTATACTCACAGTGTGGCCCTGCTGTATGGTCTCAGTGTTTAATGTCTCAGTGTATACTCACAGTGTGGCCCTGCTATGTGGTCTCAGTGTTTAATGTCTCAGTGTATACTCACAGTGTGGCCCTGCTGTGTGGTCTCAGTGCTTAGTGTATGAGTGTAAACTCACAGTGTGGCCCTGCTGTGTGGTCTCAGTGCTTAGTGTCTCAGTGTATGCTCACAGTGTGGCCCTGCTGTGTGGTCTCAGTGCTTAGTGTATGAGTGTAAACTCACAGTGTGGCCCTGCTGTGTGGTCTCAGTGCTTAGTGTATCAGTGTAAACTCACAGTGTGGCCCTGCTGTGTGGTCTCAGTGCTTAGTGTCACAGTGTATACTCACAGTGTGGCCTTGCTGTGTGGTCTCAGTGTTTAATGTCTCAGTGTATACTCACAGTGTGGCCCTGCTGTGTGGTCTCATTGCTTAGTGTCACAGTGTATACTCACAGTGTGACCCTGCTGTGTGGTCTCAGTGTTTAATGTCTCAGTGTATACTCACAGTGTGGCCCTGCTTGTTTGGTCTCAGTGCTTAATGTCTCAGTGTATACTCACAGTGTGGCCCTGCTTTTTGGTCTCAGTGCTTAGTGTCACAGTGTATACTCACAGTGTTGCCCTGCTGTATGGTCTCAGTGTTTAATGTCACAGTGTATACTCACTGTGTGGCCCTGCTGTGTGGTCTCAGTGCTAAGTGTCACAGTGTATACTCACAGTGTGGCCCTGCTTTGTCGTCTCAGTGCTTTGTGTCTAAGTGTATACTCACAGCATGGCCTGGCTGTGTGGTTTCAGTGCTTAATGTCTCAGTGTATACTCACAGTGTGGCCCTGCTGTGTGGTCTCAGTGCGTAATGTCTCAGTGTATACTCACAATGTGGCCCTGCTGTGTGGTCTCAGTGCTTAGTGAATCAGTGTAAACTCACAGTGTGGCCCTGCTGTGTGGTCTCAGTGCTTTGTGTCTCAGTGTAAACTCACAGTGTGGCCCTGCTGTGTGGTCTCAGTGCTTAGTGTATCAGTGTAAACTCACAGTGTGGCCCTGCTGTGTGGTCTCAGTGCTTAGTGTCACAGTGTATACTCACAGTGTGGCCTTGCTGTGTGGTCTCAGTGTTTAATGTCTCAGTGTATACTCACAGTGTGGCCCTGCTGTGTGGTCTCATTGCTTAGTGTCACAGTGTATACTCACAGTGTGACCCTGCTGTGTGGTCTCAGTGTTTAATGTCTCAGTGTATACTCACAGTGTGGCCCTGCTTGTTTGGTCTCAGTGCTTAATGTCTCAGTGTATACTCACAGTGTGGCCCTGCTTTTTGGTCTCAGTGCTTAGTGTCACAGTGTATACTCACAGTGTGGCCCTGCTGTATGGTCTCAGTGTTTAATGTCACAGTGTATACTCACAGTGTGGCCCTGCTGTGTGGTCTCAGTGCTTAGTGTCACAGTGTATACTCACAGTGTGGCCCTGCTTTGTCGTCTCAGTGCTTTGTGTCTAAGTGTATACTCACAGCATGGCCTGGCTGTGTGGTTTCAGTGCTTGATGTCTCAGTGTATACTCACAGTGTGGCCCTGCTGTGTGGTCTCAGTGCGTAATGTCTCAGTGTATACTCACAGTGTGGCCCTGCTGTGTGGTCTCAGTGCTTAGTGAATCAGTGTAAACTCACAGTGTGGCCCTGCTGTGTGGTCTCAGTGCTCAGTGTCACAGTGTATACTCACAGTGTGGCCCTGCTGTGTGGTCTCAGTGTTTAATGTCTCAGTGTAAACTCACAGTGTGGCCCTGCTGTGTGGTCTCAGTGCTTTGTGTCTCAGTGTATACTCACAGTGTGGCCCTGCTGTGTGGTCTCAGTGCTTAGTGTATCAGTGTAAACTCACAGTGTGGCCCTGCTGTGTGGTCTCAGTGCTTAGTGTATCAGTGTAAACTCACAGTGTGGCCCTGCTGTGTGGTCTCAGTGCTTAGTGTCACAGTGTAAACTCACAGTGTGGCCTTGCTGTGTGGTCTCAGTGTTTAATGTCTCAGTGTATACTCACAGTGTGGCCCTGCTGTGTGGTCTCAGTGCTTAGTGTCACAGTGTATACTCACAGTGTGACCCTGCTGTGTGGTCTCAGTGTTTAATGTCTCAGTGTATACTCACAGTGTGGCCTTGCTTATTTGGTCTCAGTGCTTAATGTCTCAGTGTATACTCACAGTGTGGCCCTGCTTTTTGGTCTCAGTGCTTAGTGTCACAGTGTATACTCACAGTGTGGCCCTGCTGTATGGTCTCAGTGTTTAATGTCACAGTGTATACTCACAGTGTGGCCCTGCTGTGTGGTCTCAGTGGTTCATGTCTCAGTGTATACTCACAGTGCGGACCTGCTGTGTGGTCTCAGTGCTTAGTGTATCAGTGTAAACTCACAGTGTGGCCCTGCTGTGTGGTCTCAGTGCTTAGTGTCACAGTGTATACTCACAGTGTGGCCCTGCTATGTGGTCTCAGTGTTTAATGTCTCAGTGTATACTCACAGTGTGGCCCTGCTGTGTGGTCTCAGTGCTTAGTGTATCAGTGTAAACTCACAGTGTGGCCCTGCTGTGTGGTCTCAGTGCTTTGTGTCTCAGTGTATACTCACAGTGTGGCCCTGCTGTGTGGTCTCAGTGCTTAGTGTATCAGTGTAAACTCACAGTGTGGCCCTGCTGTGTGGTCTCAGTGCTTAGTGTATCAGTGTAAACTCACAGTGTGGCCCTGCTGTGTGGTCTCAGTGCTTAGTGTCACAGTGTATACTCACAGTGTGGCCTTGCTGTGTGGTCTCAGTGTTTAATGTCTCAGTGTATACTCACAGTGTGGCCCTGCTGTTTGGTCTCACTGCTTAGTGTCACAGTGTATACTCACAGTGTGACCCTGCTGCGTGGTCTCAGTGTTTAATGTCTCAGTGTATACTCACAGTGTGGCCCTGCTTGTTTGGTCTCAGTGCTTAATGTCTCAGTGTATACTCACAGTGTGGCCCTGCTTTTTGGTCTCAGTGCTTAGTGTCACAGTGTATACTCACAGTGTGCCCCTGCTGTATGGTCTCAGTGTTTAATGTCTCAGTGTATACTCACAGTGTGGCCCTGCTATGTGGTCTCAGTGTTTAATGTCTCAGTGTATACTCACAGTGTGGCCCTGCTGTGTGGTCTCAGTGCTTAGTGTATCAGTGTAAACTCACAGTGTGGCCCTGCTGTGTGGTCTCAGTGCTTTGTGTCTCAGTGTATACTCACAGTGTGGCCCTGCTGTGTGGTCTCAGTGCTTAGTGTATCAGTGTAAACTCACAGTGTGGCCCTGCTGTGTGGTCTCAGTGCTTAGTGTATCAGTGTAAACTCACAGTGTGGCCCTGCTGTGTGGTCTCAGTGCTTAGTGTCACAGTGTATACTCACAGTGTGGCCTTGCTGTGTGGTCTCAGTGTTTAATGTCTCAGTGTATACTCACAGTGTGGCCCTGCTGTGTGGTCTCATTGCTTAGTGTCACAGTGTATTCTCACAGTGTGACCCTGCTGTGTGGTCTCAGTGTTTAATGTCTCAGTTTATACTCACAGTGTGGCCCTGCTTGTTTGGTCTCAGTGCTTAATGTCTCAGTGTATACTCACAGTGTGGCCCTGCTTTTTGGTCTCAGTGCTTAGTGTCACAGTGTATACTCACAGTGTGGCCCTGCTGTGTGGTCTCAGTGCTTAGTGTATCAGTGTATACTCACAGTGTGGCCCTGCTGTGTGGTCTCAGTGTTTAATGTCTCAGTGTATACTCACAGTGTGGACCTGCTGTGTGGTCTCAGTGCTTAGTGTATCAGTGTATACTCACAGTGTGGCCTTGCTGTGTGGTCTCAGTGTTTAATGTCTCAGTGTATACTCACAGTGTGGCCCTGCTGTGTGGTCTCATTGCTTAGTGTCACAGTGTATACTCACAGTGTGACCCTGCTGTGTGGTCTCAGTGCTTAATGTCTCAGTGTGTACTCACAGTGTGGCCCTGCTTTTTGGTCTCTGTGCTTAGTGTCACAGTGTATACTCACAGTGTGGCCCTGCTGTATGGTCTCAGTGTTTAATGTCACAGTGTATACTCACAGTGTGGCCCTGCTGTGTGGTCTCAGTGTTTAATGTCTCAGTGTATACTCACAGTGTGGACCTGCTGTGTGGTCTCAGTGCTTAGTGTATCAGTGTATACTCACAGTGTGGCCCTGCTGTGTGGTCTCAGTGCTTAGTGTCTCAGTGTATACTCACAGTGTTGCCCTGCTGTGTGGTCTCAGTGCTTAGTGTATCAGTGTAAACTCACAGTGTGGCCCTGCTGTGTGGTCTCAGTGCTCAGTGTCACAGTGTATACTCACAGTGTGGCCCTGCTGTGTGGTCTCAGTGCTTAGTGTCACAGTGTATACTCACAGTGTGGCCTTGCTGTGTGGTCTCAGTGTTTAATGTCTCAGTGTATACTCACAGTGTGGCCCTGCTGTGTGGTCTCAGTGCTTAGTGTCTCAGTGTATACTCACAGTGTGGCCCTGCTGTGTGGTCTCAGTGCTTAGTGTATCAGTGTATACTCACAGTGTGGCCCTGCTGTGTGGTCTCAGTGCTTAGTGTCACAGTGTATACTCACAGTGTGGCCCTGCTGTGTGGTCTCAGTGTTTAATGTCTCAGTGTACATTCACAGTGTGGCCCTGCTGTGTGGTCTCAGTGCTTAATGTCACAGTGTATACTCACAGTGTGGCCCTCCTGTGTGGTCTCAGTGTTTAATGTCTCAGTGTATACTCACAGTGTGGACCTGCTGTGGGGTCTCAGTGCTTAGTGTATCAGTGTAAACTCACAGTGTGGCCCTGCTGTGTGGTCTCAGTGCTTAGTGTCACAGTGTATACTCACAGTGTGGCCCTGCTGTGTGGTCTCAGTGTTTAATGTCTCAGTGTATACTCACAGTGTGGCCCTGCTGTGTGGTCTCAGTGCTTAGTGTATCAGTGTAAACTCACAGTGTGGCCCTGCTCTGTGGTCTCAGTGCTTAGTGTATCAGTGTATACTCACAGTGTGGCCCTGCTGTGTGGTCTCAGTGTTTAATGTCTCAGTGTATACTCACAGTGTGGCCCTGCTGTGTGGTCTCAGTGCTTAGTGTATCAGTGTATACTCACAGTGTGGCCCTGCTGTGTGGTCTCAGTGCTTTGTGTCTCAGTGTATACTCACAGTGTGGCCCTGCTGTGTGATATCAGTGCTTAGTGTATCAGTGTAAACTCACAGTGTGTCCCTGCTGTGTGGTCTCAGTGCTTTGTGTCTCAGTGTAAACTCACAGTGTGGCCCTGCTGTGTGGTCTCAGTGCTTTGTGTCTCAGTGTATACTCACAGTGTGGCCCTGCTGTGTGGTATCAGTGCTTAGTGTATCAGTGTAAACTCACAGTGTGGCCCTGCTGTGTGGTCTCAGTGCTTAGTTTCTCTGTGCATGCGTACGGCCTGCTCTGTACTCTGCTTGTATTTGTGCTTTCATCAGTGTGCATAATGCATCGTATGACAAGTGTCAAAGGACTTCTCTGTGTTTACATTTTGTTCCAGATTTGGTGCTACTGCTGATTTGTTTTTTTTTTAAATTATTATTATTTTATTGCTTTGTCCTTGAACCATTGCTAGTTGATAAACTTAAAATGCGCGGTGGATGTGAAATGTCATATTCATTGTTTGCACTTGTTCACTAAGGGATGATTTTACGCATTACAAGCACAATCTGATGCATGTTGCTATTTACTTCTTAAAACGCAAAGATAGTTTACATAAATTATTTGCAAAGGTGGCTAATTTATTTGTAAAAAAAAAAAATGCATCTTCCAAACATCTAGTCCATTCTGACATACAGAAGTGTTGTTCAAAGCAGTAATAAGGACTAAATTAATCATCTATATAATTGATAAATAATTCTATTCCTAATCACTTCTTTTTGCCTGCAGTGTGTTGCGTATTAAAGAAAAAACAAGTTACTCTTAGAACAACTTGCTTTATTGACGAGTGGCATTTGCTTCATGTAAGGAAGATTCATATATACCGTCTTTCAAACCTACAAGAAAAGTTGTCATTTATATATATATTTATATATTTTTACACATGTTTCGGTCATGTGACAGTGTTCCACTGTGGAACTGATCATCTGTTCATAAATTGTGTACAAAGAAGATTAACATGCACAAAATACAGAAGGGAATGACGAAAACATGACATTCTTACAATATTACAGATTTTCTTCCTCTGCTGAGTACTTCACTAACCGCCATCGCACATCATCGCACATCATCGCACATCATGCCGGCAGATTATACGTTTTTTCCAGGAATTTTTCTCTACAACTTCCATAGCTTTTAAATCTTCATCACTGTGCAGGATTCGCTATAATACCCTACGGTATTTATACGCTACGGTTTCCTGGCGATTTGAGATGGTCAGTAATTTCACATCATTGTGATGTGAGGCAGTCGGTGCTTAGAGTTGGTTGGTGTTTTAATTTGATTGGCAGACAGAAGTTCGCAGCCCCAGAGGGGAGTCGTGCGCTTGTAGGATGGTGTTGCCCTGATGTCCGACTGTGAATGGCAGGTCATGTTAGCTCTGATAAGATGAAATAGCGCAGTAATGGGGCCGGTATTGGGGTTCGGGTGCAGAGGCATTGTTCCCGAGGGGGCTACCAAAAAATATTGGGTGGGGGGGGGGGTTCTGATATCATGAAACTCTAATAAACTCGGTGAAATAAATTTAATCGGAAATAAATTCTCCCACCAAATAAATACTAATATGGGTAAAAGTAGCATTCTGCTCTGAGCCAAAAATAAAACAAACGTTGTGGAGAACAGTGGGCTGCTGAATAATAATGGTAATGATAATAATATTTTTTATGCATGGGTACAAGTATAGATTGTAAAGTTGGAGTATTTCGGCAAACGGGGCAGACCGCCCTGGGGGGGTTATTTGGGAGTGACAGCGAGAGCGCACGCATACTCACACACACTCACTCACTCACTCACTCACACAGACACACACACACACACACACATACACACGCACACACACATACTCACACAGAAACATACGCAAACACACTGACACACAAAACACTCACACATACACACTCACACACACACACACACACACACACACACACACACACTCACGCAGTTATGGGCTGGAGTTATGGTACCCCCCCCCCGAATCTCCACCCGCCCAGAAGAGGACTTTGGCCCGTGTGACCAGGACTGCGCCTGATCCACAGCAGAACGCCCCCCTCCCCTCAGGTGTTGTTACTCCATCTTCTCCAGCTTCCCGTCTTTCGGCTGAGGCTCTGTTTTCCGCAGGGCCGTCTTCTCCGAGCCGGAGTTGATCTGAGCAGAGTCCGGGGTTCCCGTGTTTTTGCCTGTTGTGTGTTTCTCCAGGTAGTTCAGCATCTCACTCAGGACGGTCTGGAAGGTGCTGAGGGCGGCACAGATCGCCGGCGTCCCAAAGCCGTGTGTGATGAGGCTGGTGAGAGAGACGCGGGAGCAGAATACCTGTTTAATTCAACTGTGTGCACTCTCACAGTATGCAGTACGCACTACTCAGCACACAGTACAACTTGTATAATCAACTGTGTACACTCTCTCAGTATGCAGTACACACTACTCAGCACACAGTACAACCTATATAATCGACTGTGTACACTCTCTCAGTATGCAGTACACACTACTCATCACACAGTACTACCTGTATAATCAACTGTGTACACTCTCATAGTATGCAGTACACACTACTTAGCACACAGTACAACCATTATAATCAACTGCGCACATTCTCACAGTATGCAGTACACACAACTCAGCACACAGTACAACCTGTATAATCAACTGTGTACACTCTCACAGTATGCATTACACACTACTCAGCACACAGTACAACCTATATAATCGACTGTGTACACTCTCTCAGTATGCAGTACACACTACTCATCACACAGTACTACCTGTATAATCAACTGTGTACACTCTCATAGTATGCAGTACACACTACTTAGCACACAGTACAACCATTATAATCAACTGCGCACACTCTCATAGTATGCAGTACACACTACTTAGCACACAGTACAACCTGTATAATCAACTGTGTTCACTCTCACAGTATGCAGTACACACTACTCAGCACACAGTGCAACCTGTATAATCAACTGTGTACACTCTCACAGTATGCAGTACACACTACTCAGCACACTGTGCAACCTGTATAATCAACGGTGCACACTCTCTCAGTATGCAGTACACAATACTCAGCACACAGTACAACCTGTATAATCAACTGTGTACACTCTCACAGTATGCAGTACACACTACTCAGCACACAGTACAACCTATATAATCGACTGTGTACACTCTCTCAGTATGCAGTACACACTACTCATCACACAGTACTACCTGTATAATCGACTGTGTACACTCTCTCAGTATGCAGTACACACTACTTAGCACACAGTACAACCATTATAATCAACTGCGCACACTCTCATAGTATGCAGTACACACTACTTAGCACACAGTACAACCTGTATAATCAACTGTGTTCACTCTCACAGTATGCAGTACACACTACTCAGCACACAGTGCAACCTGTATAATCAACTGTGTACACTCTCACAGTATGCAGTACACACTACTCAGCACACTGTGCAACCTGTATAATCAACGGTGCACACTCTCTCAGTATGCAGTACACACTACTCAGCACACAGTACAACCTGTATAATCAACTGTGTACACTCTCACAGTATGCAGTACACACTACTCAGCACACAGTACAACCTATATAATCGACTGTGTACACTCTCTCAGTATGCAGTACACACTACTCATCACACAGTACTACCTGTATAATCGACTGTGTACACTCTCTCAGTATGCAGTACACACTACTTAGCACACAGTACAACCATTATAATCAACTGCGCACACTCTCATAGTATGCAGTACACACTACTTAGCACACAGTACAACCTGTATAATCAACTGTGTTCACTCTCACAGTATGCAGTACACACTACTCAGCACACAGTACAACCTATATAATCGACTGTGTACACTCTCTCAGTATGCAGTACACACTACTCATCACACAGTACTACCTGTATAATCAACTGTGTACACTCTCATAGTATGCAGTACACACTACTTAGCACACAGTACAACCATTATAATCAACTGCGCACACTCTCATAGTATGCAGTACACACTACTTAGCACACAGTACAACCTGTATAATCAACTGTGTTCACTCTCACAGTATGCAGTACACACTACTCAGCACACAGTGCAACCTGTATAATCAACTGTGTTCACTCTCACAGTATGCAGTACACACTACTCAGCACACTGTGCAACCTGTATAATCAACGGTGCACACTCTCTCAGTATGCAGTACACAATACTCCGCACACAGTACAACCTGTATAATCAACTGTGTACACTCTCACAGTATGCAGTGCACACTACTCAGCACACATACGCTGTAGACTGTGGTTTGTCAGTGCCGATTGTCTGTTTGTTCCCCAGAGAGGCTTCTGTAATGCGGACCACAGGATTTCTCCCTCTTCCTTTTTCTTGTCTTCGAGCACAAATGAGGCTCCTGCCCCATCCACAACTCGGACGGCAGCCCAGCCCCTCTAACCACATTGCAGATAACATAAATGTTGTCTGGTCAATGTTTGTAGCCTGTAAGATTGGCTGCAGAATGCTGGGATCGGTGCTCTCTCATAAATACAGTCACACCTAACAGTAAGGAAGCCAAAAAATGCTTCAGTGCTGGATTGCAGTATGTGATCGGAAACCGTATGCAGCAAAGTGAATGAGACGGTTCACTTTGAACAGGTTTGTGATGATTGAGCCGACCCTCCGCTAGCATGCGCTAGCACAGCGCCAGTGGGTAAAAATTTATTCTAGAGTGAGCTTTCCGAAAAACAGGGCAAAATTCAGCATCAAACAGGCCTAAACACAAACACATCAGTTTATTGTTACTTTTACTTTGAGCTGGAATCTCAATTTCAGCTCAAGCTCTGCGCCCACCAGAAAAATCGATCTCTCGGAAAATGAGCCGTCAAAGTTACTGAAAAGAAGCTCTTTCACTGCTGCTGTACCCACAACGATACTGACTGTCCACTAATGGAACAGCGATCCTGACTGGCCACTTAAAGTACAGCCATACTCACTATACTCTTATGGTACAGCAATACTGACTTTATGCTTAGAGTACAGCAATACTGACTATACACTTAAGGTACAGCAATACTGACTGTACACATACGGTACAGCGATACTGACTGTCCAATTATGGTACAGCGATTCTGACTGTCAACATATAGTACAGTGATACTGACTACTGATAGTACAGCTTGACTGACTGTCTACTTGCAGTACAGCAATACTGACTATACACTTACGATACAGCGATACTGACCATACACATTCGGTATAACGATACTGACTGTCCAATTACGGAACAGCGGTACTGACTGTACACTTACATTACAGCTATACTGTCTATACTCTTACTGTACAGCGATAATGACTATACTCTTACAATATAGTGATACTGACTGTCCACTTATGGTCCAGCTATACTGTCTATACTTTTACAGTACAGCGATACTGACTGTCCTCTTACTGTACCTCGATACTAACTATAGACTTACAGAACAGCAATACTAACTATACACTTATGGTACGAAGGTACTGACTGTCCACTTTCGGTACAGCGACAATAATTGTCCACTTATTGTACAGCTGTACTGACTGTCTACTTGTGGTACAGTGATACTGACTGTCCACTTACGGTGCAGAAATTCCTTTTGCGGATAACAATGACCTGAGTGGGTTTGAACTCGCCTGCAAATTGAAATTTCTTTCAAAACCTGGTTCAAATTTCTGCTTTCTGTAAATTCAGATGTTTGCCTGATTGTTGATATTTCAGGTTGAAAGAACTTTTAAATAATGCAAATTATTTATGATTTAAGTATAGTTTTTCACAAAAATGCTAGATAAAAGCTTCTGGTTCTCACCCACTCATCTAATGTTCAGCCATTAAGCAGGAAGCTCAGCATCAAGGCCGTCTCTCACAAACTCATCTGAGGTGTTACTGACGTCAGCATTCCCTTCATTCTCCACCTTTATTCGCACTCCACCTGTGTCTATTAGCCCAAACCTTTATTCACGCTTCACCTGCGTCTATTAGCCCAAACCTTTATTCACGCTTCACCAGCGTCTTTTAGCCCAAACCTTTATTCACTCTCCACTTGCGTCTATTAGCCCAAACCTTTATTCACTCTCCACTTGCGTCTATTAGCCCAAACCTTTATTCACGCTCCACCTGCATCTATTAGCCCAAATCTTTATTCACGCTTCACCAGCGTCTTTTAGCCCAAACCTTTATTCACGCTTCACCGGCGTCTATTAGCCCAAACCTTTATTCACGCTTCACCAGCGTCTTTTAGCCCAAACCTTTATTCACGCTTCACCGGCGTCTATTAGCCCAAACTTTTATTCACGCTCCATCTGTGTCTATTAGTCCAAACCTTTATCCACGCTCCACCTGCGTCTATTAGCCCAAACCTTTATTCACTCTCCACTTGCGTCTATTAGCCCAAACCTTTATCCACGCCCCACCTGCGTCTATTAGCCCAAACCTTTATTCACACTCCACTTGCGTCTATTAGCCCAAACCTTTATCCACGCCCCACCTGCATCTATTAGCCCAAACCTTTATTCACGCTTCACCTGCGTCTATTAGCCCAAACCTTTATTCACGCTTCACCTGCGTCTATTAGCCCAAACCTTTATTCACTCTCCACTTGCGTCTATTAGCCCAAACCTTTATTCACGCTTCACCAGCGTCTTTTAGCCCAAACCTTTATTCACGCTTCACCGGCGTCTATTAGCCCAAACTTTTATTCACGCTCCACCTGTGTCTATTAGTCCAAACCTTTATCCACGCTCCACCTGCGTCTATTAGCCCAAACCTTTATTCACGCTTCACCTGCGTCTATTAGCCCAAACCTTTATTCACACTCCACCTGCATCTATTAGCCCAAACCTTTATTCACGCTCCACCTGCATCTATTAGCCCAAAGCTTTATTCACGCTCAGCCCAAACCTTTATTCAGTCTCCACCTGCGTCTATTAGCCCAAACCTTTATTCACACTTCACCTGCATCTATTAGCCCAAACCTTTATTCACGCTCCACCTGCATCTATTAGCCCAAATCTTTATTCACGCTCCACCTGTGTCTATTAGCCCAAACCTTTATTCACACTCCACCTGCGTCTATTAGCGCAAACCTTTATTTACACTCCACCTGCGTCTATTAGCGCAAACCTTTATTTACGCTTCACCTGCATCTGTTAGCCCAAACCTTTATTCACGCTCCACCTGCATCTATTAGCCCAAATCTTTATTCACGCTCCACCTGTGTCTATTAGCCCAAACCTTTATTCACACTCCACCTGCGTCTATTAGCGCAAACCTTTATTCACACTCCACCTGCGTCTATTAGCGCAAACCTTTATTCACACTCCACCTGCATCTATTAGCCCAAACCTTTATTCACGCTCCACCTGCATCTATTAGCCCAAAGCTTTATTCACGCTCAGCCCAAACCTTTATTCAGTCTCCACCTGCGTCTATTAGCCCAAACCTTTATTCACACTTCACCTGCATCTATTAGCCCAAACCTTTATTTACACTCCACCTGCGTCTATTAGCGCAAACCTTTATTTACGCTTCACCTGCATCTGTTAGCCCAAACCTTTATTCACGCTCCACCTGCATCTATTAGCCCAAATCTTTATTCACGCTCCACCTGTGTCTATTAGCCCAAACCTTTATTGACACTCCACCTGCGTCTATTAGCGCAAACCTTTATTCACACTCCACCTGCGTCTATTAGCGCAAACCTTTATTCACACTCCACCTGCATCTATTAGCCCAAACCTTTATTCACGCTCTACTTGCGTCTATTAGCCCAAACCTTTATTCACGCTCTACTTGCGTCTATTAGCCCAAACCTTGATCCACTCTCCACCTGTATCTATTAGCCCAAAGCTTTATTCACGCTCCACCTGCGTCTATTAGCCCAAATCTTTATTCAGTCTCCACCTGCGTCTATTAGCCCAAACCTTTATTCACACTCCACCTGCATCTATTAGCCCAAACCTTTATTCACACTCCACCTGCGTCTATTAGCCCAAATCTTTATTCACGCTCCACCTGTGTCTATTAGCCCAAACCTTTATTCAGGCTCCATCTGCGTCTATTAGGCCAAACCTTTATTCACACTCCACCTGCGTCTATTAGCCCAAATCTTTATTCATGCTCCACCTGCATCTATTAGCCCAAACCTTTATTCACGCTCCACCTGCATCTATTTGCCCAAATCTTTATTCACGCTCCACCTGTGTCTATTAGCCCAAACCTTTATTCAGTCTCCACCTGCGTCTATTAGGCCAAACCTTTATTCACGCTCCACCTGCATCTATTAGCCCAAATCTTTATTCACGCTCCACCTGCATCTATTAGCCCAAACCTTTATTCACACTCCACCTGCGTCTATTAGCCCAAACCTTTATTCACACTCCACCTCCATCTATTAGCCCAAACCTTTATTCACACTCCACCTACGTCTATTAGTCCAAACCTTTATTCACCCTCCACCTGCGTCTATTAGCCCAAACCTTTATTCACACTCCACCTGCATCTATTTGCCCAAACCTTTATTCACACTCCACCTGCGTCTATTATCCCAAACCTTTATTCACACTCCACCTGCGTCTATTAGTCCAAACCTTTATTCATGCTCCACCTGTGTCTATTAGCCCAAACCTTTATTCAGTCTCCACCTGTGTCTTTTAGCCCAAAACTTTAGTAGCCCAAACCTTTTCAGGTATAGAACACAACCTAGAGGAGCCAGAAACATCCCCAGCATTCTTTATCATCGCGAATGCAGGTAGACGAGTGACATGGTGTGCAGAAGTAAACACAGAGAGGAGATGCCAGTGCATCAGTGACAAAGCACTTCCTCATCAACTGTTAAAGAATATAGACTCCATGGTGTGAAACAGTCAGTGTAGCGCACTGTGACATTACATCTGACGGAGCATCAAAGCGAAGATATTTTTCTCTTTTGTATTGCAGGCGCTGTGATGAATTTCTAATCCAGAGATATCCTCAGTGTGGAAAACATTTGCATTTCTGTTTAGGAAGTTTGTTACTCATTACTGCAGTAATCCTTCATAGCAATTTAACAAGCTGTGAAGGCTGACTTAATGAATAATCACATGGACACTGTACTGAATGAGTGAGTAGGTTGTGTTCCTGAAACCTTTTTTTTTTTTTTTGCTTTGATTTAGTTTTGCCATAATAGTGCTATTGCAGCAATGATTATCACACCTGAAGTGGGTTAGATGTCTCTGTATGTCCAGGTCCAGTATTGGCGTCGGCCTTGAAGACCCGAGAGGTGACCGGTCTTGGCTTAGCAAGTCTTGAAACTCTTTGCAGATTTGTCTGAAATAAAATAAATTTTCAAAAAATCACAATTTATCCTTGTTTACATTTTACATGTCCTTTTTGTCAAAAATTGAAACTGTAAAGTAAAAAACATTAAAATTCACAAAAGATTGCTTCTTGTTTAAGTGAACTCTAAAGCCTCTGTCTGACTTGAAGACTTCAGCGATTCAGCGATTACATGCAAACTTTAATGGTAATACACATTAAACCAATACAATTTATTTTTTGAACGACATAATCACTTGACAGAGATCATGACTTAAACACAGTAATCAAAAGCGTTAATGTGTTTCCTCATGAGCTGGTCACGCGCATGAAGTGCTGTGTGTAACTGCATTTAGGGGTCTATTCTCCCGTGCGCGTAAGTCGAAAAAAGCGCGTAGCTATGCGCTTTTTAGCCTACGCGTATTCTCCTGTCGACTTAAGTCTGTGCATTACGCGCCCCGAAGGCAGTTACGCGGTTGGGGCGGAGCAAGGCCAAAATCGGGGCGTTTCTCATGCAAATAACACTTACGCCTATTCTCACCCTGGCTTACGCGCTTTTTCTGTTTAACGCTTTTGAAGGCTGTATTAAGGTCAAGCGCCAACATAAGGCGAAATGGAATATTGCGTTTGATGTCGGTTATCGGCCGAATTTTAACATTAATTTTATTTTATTTAACATTGTAAAGGTTGAGACATTTAATATTCGATTGTTCTTCCTTATTTCTAAACTACATTTCTAAAAGCCATAATAATTTATCAAACGAAATCATGACATGATATTACGCATCAGCCTCTTCTCCAATCAGTTCAATTACAAACGCAAAACAATTAATACGAGTATACATAAGACCATCATTCTACCATGCCCTCAAAATCTAAAGCTAAAATGCCAGTCCTGCATTTGCTTGCACTCTTGCGTGATTGGGAAAGAGTAAGAGGAGCGCGCCGAGCTCGAAGATGAACACTCATATATCGGCTTCGTTTAGACATCCTGGGACTAACAAACATCGAGTGCATCCAGCGCTTTCGTCTGGACCGTGCATGAGGCGGTCATCTATCTTTGCCGACTTGATGAACAGCTATCAAGCCGCAGCAATTATCCACAAAACATACCCGTGGTCATCAACGTCAGAACGGCGCTGTCGCTCCGGGCATCTGGGTCGTTCCAGAGAGTGGCTAGTGATGTCATACTCATATCACAGGCGTCTGTGTCAAGGTGTCTGAAGCAGTTCCTTGACGCTCCAAGTTCTTCTCCATGCACTTCCACTGCAGAAAGAGTGGATGCCATCTCCTCCTCCTGTGCAGTGAAATGCACAGGGGATGATGGTTGCCCACCACCTGTTGTGTGTACACTTCTCCGGTGTGCAGAGAGCCTGGCTTTTACAGCGCCCCGCAGATCTCTCCATTTATGCTTTAAATCGGGGATACTGCGCATCTCCCCACCGAAGCCACATCCAGAACGATTCGCAGCTTAATTCCTCAGATCAGCCTTCAGTGCCCGCTGCCATGCAGCACCAACATCTGTGAAATTTGGTTTTCGGCTTTGGCTCGACGTCGCCATCATTGTCTTCATGTTCAATTAACAAATGCGACTGCCCTATATGTTCGTGATAATCTAAAAAGTTGTGATATTCTCACGAGTGAGGAGATTGATTTTCTAATTGAGGATATCTGTATTAACTAACTCGTGTCTTTGTAATTTTTTTACCATTCATAATAGCTACAGTGTATTTTAATGTGTGAATAAAGATATTAGTAAATAGGCTAGTCTAGATTGAGCCCTACCCTGGCCAATACCAAAGCACTACCCATTTGTTAATCAATTTTAGCCGATAAAGAATAGCTGACATGGGAAGAATCATTATCAGTAAATGGGATAATTGATTATAATAAAGTATTAGGCACAAGTTCAAGTGAATATGTCGCTCAAATCAAATAGGATGTGATAGGCTATGGATATGGAATTCCGTCATTGCTGAGGCGGTTTCGGGGCGGGGAGATGACCGCGCGCGGGAAAAAAATCCTTGTTAAAGCGTTTCCATGTCCTTTAGTTGCAAACCTGACATCGGAGTAGTTTGAGGTTTCAAGAGCGCAATTTCTAAATGAGATCATATAAACTGTCTTTGATTTTCTTTTTTTTTTGTGTGACTAGAATGTTCCCTTTGTCTTCTTCCCTGTCTTCCACGGAACAAACAGGCTGGTGTAGGAGGGGCACATTTACAATGCTCCGATTACGCTGGTTGAGAAGCGCTAAATTCTTTATTTATTATTTCATTATCACGCCAATTTGTTTGTTTGCATTTCTTTAATGCCATGGTGGCTAGAGTAAGAAATAAGTGTTTGCCAAAAACATGGCAATATCCCCCGCCGCCTCAATTTTATGTGTCGGATGGACGGACGGAGCCCAAAGCTATATCCAAAGCTAATCGCGCGGTGGGGGATAAAAAAAAAGAGATGTCTGAATTACTTCTTGTAATTGGTACAGACATACATAGGCCTACTATTACAGCGGCATATAAAACCTTGTATCTTCAAAATGGCAAACTTCACAGGAAAATACAAAATAAATATAAAATTAAATAAAAATAATAAAATAATATAAATGGATAAATATAGTTTAAAATAAAAAAACTTTAATTTTGCATGTAAGAATAGTGGACATACATTTTCGTTTCGTATCACTTTGGAGATAAGAGGTTTTATCAGAAGGCCGACATCATTCAAATTTAAAGTCTGGTTTGCGTTTTCCATGGACTACAAATGCATTTTCATGGTTAATCAGAAAATCCTTTTTCCATGTTTTCCTGATAGCCATAATCAATGAGCTTAGTACAGAGTCTGCCTCTCTTTTGGATCAGTCACACCTCTTTCATCAGGCCGCCTACATTCTGAGGTTAAGCGCTGTGGGCGTGATCGAAGCGCGTAGGGGAGAATACGCGTAACTCAAAAGCGCTTAACTCGAATCGAAGTCCTTTTTTGCGCGATTCGAGTTACGCGCTTTTGAGTTTCAGTTTTGAATTTATCCATTTATATGCATTTTTATATTTATTTATTTTCCTGTGAAGTGTATTATTTTGAAGATACGAGGTTTTATCAGCAGGCCCATAATATGCGGCTGTAATAGTAGGCCTATGTATGTCTGTGCCAATTACAAGAAGTAATACAGACATCTCTTTTTTATTTCTTACTCTAGCCACCATGGCATTAAAGCTATGCAAAAAAACGAATTGCCACGATAATGAAATAACAAAAAGAATTTAGCGCTTCTCAACCAGCCCAATCAGAGCATTGAATACGTGCCCCTCCTACACCAGCCTGTTTGTTCCGTGGAAAACAGGGAAGGAGACAAATAAAGAGAACGTTCTTAACAATCAAAGACAGTTTATATGATCTCATTTAGAAATTGCGCACTTCAAATCTCAAACTACTCTGTCAGGTTTGCTACTAAAGGACATGGAAACGCTTTAACAAAGGATTCTTACCCCGCACGCTGTCATCCCCCCGCCCCGAAACCGCCTCAGCAATCACACAATTCCATATCCGTAGCCTATTATGTCCCATTTGATCTGAGCGACACATTCAATTGAACTTGTGCCTAATACTTTATTATAATCAATTATCCCATTTAATGATAATGATTCTTCCCATGTCGGCTATTCTTTATTGGCTAAAATTGATTAACAAATGGGTTGTGCGCTGGTATTGGTCAGGGTAGGGCTCAATCTAGAGTAACCTATTTAATTATATATTTATTCACACATTAAAATACACAGTATTATCAATGGTAAAAAAATAAATAAATAAAAAATTAAGCTACGAAGACACGAGTTACTTAATGCAGATATCCTCAATTCGAAAATTATTCTTATCCCTCGTGTGAATATCACAACTTTTTAGATTTTCACGAACATAGGCCTATAAGGCATATATGAACTGTGTCAGACGCCTTGACACAGACGCATGTGATATGTGTATGATATCACCAGCCACTCTCTGGAACGACCCAGATGCCAGGACCGACATCGCAGTTGTGACTTTGATGACCACCGGTATGTTTGTAATGTTTGTAATGCATTTGTAATTGAACTAATTAGATAAGAGGCAGTTGCGTAATATATTTCGTTTGATAATTTATTATGGTCATGAGAAATGTAGTTTAGAAATCAGGATGAACAATCGAATATTGAATGTCTCAACCTTTACCATGTTAAATAAAAAAAAATTAATGTTAAAATTCAGCCTTTAACCGACATCAAGCGCAATATTCCATTTCGCCTTATGTTGGCGCTTGACCTTAACACAGCCCTCAAAAGCGCTTAACAGAAAAAGCGCATAAGCCAGGGGGAGAATAGGCGTAAGTGTTATTTGCATGAGAAACGCTCGGAAACGCCCCGATTTTGGCCTTGCTCCGCCCCAAGTGCATAACTGCTTTCGGGGCGCGTAATGCACAGACTTAAGTCGAGGAAAGAATACGCGCAGGCTGAAAAGCGCATAGCTACGCGTTTTTTTCGACTTAGGCGCATGGGAGAGTAGACTCCTATTATCTTATTATTATTAAGTTTTATTATCTTATTATTATTATGTTATCAATCTCTCACTGTAGGTGACACCATCTTCAGTAGTGTTTTGGCTAAGCTAAGTGCAGTCTTCTGCACGGAGTTCCGCAGGAGTCAATAAATAAACTAATGCTCACTCGCATTGCCACCGATAACATCTTCAGCAGGGCTTTGGTACTGCATGTACAATATTAAGACATCGTGATTAGCTGTTGTAAGTTGATAGATTTATGCTCCCTCACTGAATTGCCGACACCATTTTTCAGCAGTGCTTATGTATGGTTTGTTGGCTGCCAAATGAAGAGTGCGGCGATTAGCTGCAGTAGATGGATAAATTAGTGGTTTCTCACTTTGTCGCCAGCCCCATCTTCAGCAGTGCTCAAGTGTGGTTAGTACAGTATGGAAGTGCTGTGATTAGCTGCAGTTAGTGGTTAGTGGTTAGCCAGTGATTAGTGGGATAGCGCTTGCTCACTTTGTCGCTAACACCATCTTTTTCCGCGCGGCCTGTTCCTTGTGCTCTGTGTGCTGCCGGGCCAGGTGCTCCCCTACAGCTTTCGTAGGGAATTCAGTTTCACAGGTGTAGCCGAAATCCCGCGCCAGGTGCAGTGCCTCACCTGCAGCAAACAAAAGAAGAAGAATGATGGAATGAGCGAATTTGTGTTTGCGTGTGTGTGTGCGTGTGTGTGTGTGTGTGTGTGTGTGTGTGCATGTGATTGTGTGTGTGTATGCGCATGTGAGTGTGCGTGTCTTGGTGTGTGTGCGTGTGTATGTGCACACGTGTATGTGTGTGTGTGTGTGTCTGTGTGCGTGTGTGTGCACACATGTGTGTGTGTGTGTGTGTGTGTGTGCGCATCATGGTGAACATGAGCATCGGAGGTGTGTGTTTGTGATCCTGCAGGGGTTCAGTCTCTCCTCTGTTTGACCCTTGTTGTCTGGGGCGTTATGTCCAGAGAAAGGTTTGTAATGTTACTGAAAATTTTCCACATAAATGCTGAAACGTGTGATTTTTAACTATTTATTGTGATAATCTTGAAGGTGTATTTTAAAGGGAAGCAATTGAAGAAATGTGGCTGAAATTTTGGTTATTAAGAGTCTTAACCTCATTGAAACTGAAAGCAATTCTGTGCCCTGTTTTTGCCAAATAATAATATTTAAGATTAGCCTCAAGTTTTCACTTCAGTGTCTGAACAGTACAAACCAGCATTTTTTTCTTGGTTTTTTTATGGCGTTGTTATTAGGTATGTAATATTAGAATCAGATCAACAAAAATGTGTCCAAAATTAGTTTCTTGTATTTCATTGGTCAAAACATAATCCTTAAAGTGAGGAGAAGGAAGCTGAACTCTGTGTTGGGACAGAATAGTGAAGCCAGTTGTGACCTGTGATTGCAAAATAAGTCTTAACTATCATCTGTGCAATTCCAGTAAATGCCAGTTATGTGCCCAAAGGCGAACATTTTCAAAAAATAGTTTTGTCCATTTTCAGCAGCTGTAAAATGGTAAAATTCTGCCTGGGGCACTTCCCTGGTGAGGAAACATCTATAAAGGGTAGAAAGTGGATTATTTGTAAACAGAAGTTCACGTCATGATGGAAAAATTACCCAAAACAAAGCCATAAATTTGTGAATTTCATCAATAAATTCATCCATGTTTTTGCTGAGGAATCACCATCAGCTACAGCACCCTCCATAATTATTGGTACCCCTGGTTAAGATGTGTTAAAAGCCTTAAAATAAATTGCATTTTTATTGCAGAAGCATACTCTCACACTGAAAAATGTAACCTTCAACTCAAATGAATTTTAAGGGGGAAAAAAATCCCTGACTAAGAAATAATTCTTTTTCAACATCACCTCTGTCATTTTTACAGTAGTTGACAAAGTTGATCAGAGTATTTAGGAATATTTAATTAGTAATTCATCACTTCCTGTTTCCCTGGGGTATAAATAAGACGTGACACAGAGGCCATTTCTCTTATCCACTCTTCAACATGGGAAAGACAAAGGAACACACCATTCAAGTAAGAAAGATGTGTGTCGACCTTCACAAGTCAGGCAATGGCTACAAGAAAGTAGCCACTCGCCTGCACCTGCCCATATCTACTGTCAGAGGAATCATTAAAAAGTTTAAAACAACTGGAACAGTGGTAAACAAGCCTGGACGAGGATGCAAGGTTATTTTGCCACCACGCACAGCGAGGAGGATGATAAGAGAAATTAAAAGTTCTCCAAAGCTCACTGTTAAAGAATTGCAACAAATGGTAGCATCTTGGGGTCACACAGTCTCCAAAACAACCATCAGGCGCTATCTACATGCCACCAAGCTGTTTGGGAGGCATGCACGGAAAAAACCTTTTCTCACTTACAATCATAAACGCAAACATCTGGAGTTCGCTAAGCGGTACTGGGACTTCAAATGGGACCATGTGCTTTGGTCAGATGAGACGAAGATAGAGCTTTTTGGCAACAAACGCTCTTAGTAGGTCTGGTGGAACACAAAAGATGAGTATGCAGAAAAGCACCTCATGCCCACTGTGAATTATGGGGGAGCATCGGCGATGCTGTGGGCCTGTTTCTCTTCCAGAGGCCCTGGGAACCTTGTTAGGGTGCATGGCATGAACGCTTTGAAATACCAGGACATTTTTAATCAAAATCTGGTGGCCCCTGTCCGAAAGCTGAAGATGGGTCATCACTGGGTCTTTCAGCAAGATAATGACCCTAAACATGTGGCCAAATCTACACAGACATGGTTCACCAGACACAGAATCAAGATCCTCTCATAGCCATCTCAGTCCCCAGACCTCAACCCCATTGAAAACCTGTGGAGTGAGCTGAAGAGGAGAGTGCAGAGGAGAGGGCCCAGGTCACTGGATGATTGAGAGAGATTGTGCAAAGAGGAATGGTCGAAGATCCCTCTTTCTGTACTCTCCCATCTTGTGAAACATTGTAGGGGAAGATTAGGTGCTGTTTTGTTGCCAAAAGGGGGTTTTACAAAATATTAACATCAGGGGTGCTAATAATTATGGCACACATGATTTGGTGTAAAATAATTATTTCTTAATGTGGGATTTTTTTTCCCACTGAATAAATGCACTTGAATTAAAAGTTAGATTTTCCTTTTTTTTTTTCAATGTGGTCCAATGTTATTTAGAAAAAAACTGAATTGATTAGAAGCTAAAGAACACATCTTAACCAGGGGTGCCAATAATTATTGAGGGCACTCTATATACCAAAATATTGTGTGGAATCCTCACTTTCCATAAATGGTATTCATTATAATATGACACATCACAAGCAGCCGATAGTAGCCATTGAAATTCGTAAATAAATTGGGTTCAGCACTTCCCAACAATGAACAGAGAACTCCGTTATTAATATTTGGTCATTAAGACTCATTTGGCTATCACTGGTCACATTTGAGAGACACACAGTAGAATCGTTTAGTGATTTAATCGAGTTTAACAGTTTGACTAGATGGGAGTGTTGCCGTCAAAACTCCAAACTTTCGCATGTCTTAACGTATTTCAACTTTGAAATTGGAATTTTAATTCTTAATCCTGCTATACCCTGGACACAAGCAATTCTGGCTGCTGCTGAACATGGAAAATTAAAAGACTTGTTTAGTTGAAAAATCTGATAAATTTTTATTATACTTTGTGAGTTCATAGATAGAGATGGGTGTCTAATAAATGGAAACATTTACAGAAACAGTCTTGGGAAGTCAACTTACAAGTTGCCAGATCAACACATCTTGGTAGAAAGTCACAAGTGTAAAACTTCAGCGGTGGGAGTATCTTTACTTTAAGTGATTAATCTGGAGTTTTATTGATGGCGACCGGGAGCGCTGTCTAACATGTTGCTCCAAAATCTCCCATTTGACTTCAGTTGGTTTGAGATCTGATGAGTGTTAAGGCAGTGGTATATGCTTCAGATCATTTTCATGCCCATAAACACGAAGATTTATCATGTAAGGAAACGCATGGAATCTGCGTGATAATTGCGCCACTATATTGCTGCAGTAGCGGGACTCACACGATAGTTGCGTAACCTGAACGACACAGGCAATCTGCATGACTGTGTATTGACCTGCCAAATATTATGCGTAATAAGTTGCCTACAGAGGTTCTCTGCGTAGCTACCAGACAACACAGAATATGTCCGTGACACATCACACAGACTTCATGCGTGATACGAGTCACTCAGATAACTTGTCTCTTGATCGTAATTTCGCCACCCAGTTTCTGAACCGTTACGCAAAATATACCCATTCTGCAAATTATACCTGTGACGCATATTATACCCGTTACGCAGATTATTTTTTACGCAATTTATGTGTATAGGACCGACACTCTATTTCTTAGTGCGTAAAACTGTTCAGTGAGCCCTTGTGCCCTGTGGGGTTTGGGCCGTTATAATCCTGGAAGAGGCCCCTCCCATCATGGAGGAATACTTCATCACAGCATGTAAAGGTCACCTTACAGAATAACTCCGCAGTGACCTGCAGTGACCCTACACCCTTTTAAAAGAACAGGTGGACCCAAACCAAACCGTGCCAGGAAAATGAACAGAACATTTGTCCATTTGTTACATTTGTTCTGTTTGTCTACACATTTATTCAGGATTTTTCCCGTAAAATTGTCTGTATGATGTATTAGTAAAACAGATATCCGCAGGTTTCTACCTTCCACGAGCGACGTGAGGAGGGTCACGTTGGCGGCTTTTCGTCTTCCCGCTGGGAGATTGAGGCCCAGCCGGTCCAGTTTCTCCCGCAAGCACCGCCCGCCATTTTTGGACTTCGCTCTGCAGGGAAACAGTAGCAGATTTGGGGAAACAGGAGTGAGGTGGGGCAATATTGTCATCTTAAATATGATGTTATGCTGAAGTTTTTGTAATTGTAGAAGTGTTTCTGGTGGCAGTAACGCATGGGATGAACAAAATAGTAAAAGTATCCCAGGAAAATGGCTTCCAATTTGACATTTCTAAACCACAAATTCAAGATCATCAACACTGGTCTTTCAGTTAATTTGAATGTTTCTGAGCATCTTCTGAGTGCTGAAATCAGAGTTCTGACCAACAGCGCTGTGTCAGGGAGGTTCCCAGAGCCCCACAGGGGTTGGCCCCCACAATCCAGCAGAGCTGCTCATAAACATGGCAAAATAATTTTAAGGTGGCACGCTGGAGAAGGGCAAAAACAATTATGACAAAGTGATCCAAATGTGAAAAAACAGCTTCAGCAAAGAAGAGCTGAGGGCATCAGTCAGAGTTGTCTGAGAGGGGTCAAAGGGCACTTTCTAAAGCTGTTATTAACTACTGGATTATTGCTCTGAACAATCAATCCATATCTGAATGTGTCTCAACAAAAACTGCACCATGTGAGCTTTGAAAGTCTAGCAGCATTTTTGTTTAATTTACCCCCCAGCAATAGGTTGAATGGAGCATTTGCATAAAAGGAACAGTGTTCTTTATTTCTCAAAGAAATATTCACCCATATGTCTCTATCTCTCCGTCTTTCATTCTGTTTCTGCTCTGACTCATTGTTTCATCATAATCTCTCTCTCTCTCTCTCTCTCTCTCTCTCTCTCTCTTTCTCTCTCTCTCTCTCTCCTGCCAGCTTCTCCGTGTTTCGGCACTCTATTTAATCCAGCAATTAATGAATTTAATCGAGACATGAAGTGGGCCATTTACATGCAGAACAGCTGTCAGCCTGAGGTTTTTGGTTTATCATGGAAGCACCTGAGCATTTGATTTGGATACAGGGCTTAACAGAAAACCTGCGGTGTCCAAGACATGTGGTAACTGCACAGCAGTGCTGGCTTTTGTGCTCTCGGCCACACGTGTTACATGAGTGCATTTCTGCTCCGTTCAGCCTCTAATTAGCTTTAGGCAGCACAGACTAGTATTAACTTAACGCATCTCAAAGAAGCACAGGCTCTTATTAGCTGTATTAGCTCATTTCTTAGAAGCACCAGGTAGGTACATTTTTTGTTTGACGAATTTTCTCACTTGAGTAGCTCAATGGCAGGGATTGTATAATTCAGCGCCACCCCTCAATCCAGCCCTGGTTTTTTCTTCTCCCAGGTGATTCATGCTGATTATTGACTAGTCTGTCATCAAACCTGACTGCCTGGCCCTGGGATGTGGAGATCCAGCAGTTCTCGGCCGTCAAGGTCAGTCATCTAACTATCTCTGCTCTAATGATCACTCCTTGGATATACTGCTTTTCTAAGAATATGAGAACAATTTACTGATTTGTTGCGCTGGGGTAACTAGCTCCACATTCTAAACAAACAGCTGCCTGTATTGACAAAAAAAATTCTCAACCAGTATAAGTCTTTGCAGTCAGGATAAGATGAAAATGCCTCTCTGATGTCATTCAGATTGAAAACATAGGGTGCAATTTCCTGAAAGATTTGGCTTGCATCGAAGGCTGCACTCGTGCTTTCGGTAGAGGTGTCAGTGCATATTTAGCAGATAAAAGTACCGTCTCAATATGCCACCCAGGAGAGAGGCGTTCAGACATTCAGGTGGAGAGAGGCGTCTCTTGACCTCGGCGATTGTCACTTTGTATTTCGAGGTGGAGCTGAGGAGGGAGAGTCGCCCCGGGACGGAGCAGAAAAGGTCTGTGGGGTTAACCACACATGTGCCCCCTGGAACAGAGGCACAGTCAATGGTTAGCTGGGGGTCACAGCCCCAACATATACAACACATACAGTACCCAAACACATACAGCCCAATATTACCTTAATTTTGTCAAGTGCGTCATCATGGCACACTACTGTATAAAGCCCCTCAACACATTCAGTCCAGCAATCCACTCAGCCCACAAAATAATATAGCCTCCCAACACATACAGCCCCATACACACAGTACCCAAACACATACAGCCCCACACATACTGTACCCAATCACATACAGCCCAACACATATAGTACCCAATCACATATAACCCCACACATACAGTACCCAAACACATACAGCCCAACACATATAGTACCCAATCACATATAACCCCACACATACAGTACCCAAACACATACAGCCCAACACATACAGCACCCAAACACATACAGCCCAACACATATAGTACCCAAACACATACAGCCCAACACATACAGTATTCAAACACATACAACCCAACACATCCAGTACCCAAACACATATAGCCCAACACATACAGTACCCAAACACATACAGTACCCAAACACATGTAGCCCCTGTTATGGCCCCAATTTGTTATTACATATATGACAGCAAGGGATGACAGACACAATTTTAAAACTTAAACACATTTAATAAAGCCAAACTCTTTTAACTAAACTTCTATCTACTCTACTGACCTAGATTGATAAATACAAGAACAAAAATATTTACAGTCCCTTTGGTGGGGTTCCTTGGTGATGTCCTGGGTGAGGAAAATACTCCAACACAGGCAAAAATCCACAAAAAGCTTCACAGGTCATGAAAAGAGTGACAGGTCTGGTCAAATGCATCCTTCTGCTTGCAATTTCTCCTACTACTCCACTCCCTCAATTTTCCTCCTTATAAACTCTTTTGCAGACCGCTCCCACATTTAGACCTCTCCTTTTTTTAATTCTCTGGGACTTGTCTTTTCTTATTTCTTTTCAATACAAAAATGGTTAAGTAGACACTTGTGTATATATATATATATATATATATATATATATATATATATATATATATATATACACAACAGAATATGCTAATAAACGTGATATATACACATACTCAAACACGGGATAAGCAATCAGCAATTACATTGTCAGTACCCTTTACATGCTTAATTTCCAAGTCAAACTCCTGTAAAATCAAACTCCAATTTAACAATCTCCGATTCTTGTTTTTCATCTTACTCAAAAACATTAACGGATTGTGGTCAGTGTACACAATCATTGGCTTTTGCCCTGTACAAACATAAACCTCAAAGTGTTGTAAAGATAGAACCAGAGCCAACAGCTCCTTCTCTATTGTGGAATTGTTCTTTTGGTGGCGATTGAACTTCCTGGAGAAGTATGCCACGGGATGCTCAATGTCATCAGAGTCACTTCTCTGTAGGAGCACAGATCCACAAGCTTGGTCGCTAGCGTCGACCGCGATAGAGAACGGTTTGTTGAAGTCAGGAGATTTGAGCACGGGGAAGTGACACAGCAGAGACTTCAGGCGATCGAAGGCTCTCTGGTATGCATCATCCCAAGTGACCTTTATGCCTTTTTTCTGTTGGTTAGTGAGTCTGAGAGCAATCTCAGCAAAGTTCTTGCAGAACTTGCGGTAGTACCCGATCATTCCAAGGAAGCGGCGCAAAGCTTTTTTGTTGTCAGGTACTGGAAAGTCCATGATGGCTTGGACTTTAGCATTTATGGGTGCCACCTTACCCTGGCCTATGCTGTAGCCAAGATAGGTGACAGTAGCACAACCAAAGTCACTCTTGTTCAGGTTAACAGTAAGGTTAGCCTGGGTCAGGCATTGGAACAACTTCTCTACATCTTTTAGATGTTCTTCCCAGGAGTCACTCCATGTGATCAGGTCGTCGATGTATGCACCCGTGTGTGGAAATCCGGCGATTGTAGACTGTATCATCCTTTGGAACGTGGCTGGGGCATTTTTCATGCCAAAGGGTAGGACTTCATACTGGAACAACCCAGATGGTGTGGCAAAAGCAGAGATGCTCTTGGCCCTCTCAGTTAAAGGCACACACCAATAACCCTTCCATAAATCAATCTTGGTCAGAAACTTTGCTTGCCCTACTCTATCGATACACTCATCGATCCTAGGTATTGGAAACACATCAGTTCTAGTTACAGCATTGACTTTGCGATAATCTGTACAGAATCTAGTACTTCCATCTGGTCTTGGAACTAGCATACAGGGTGAACTCCAATCTGAGTTGGAGGGTCTGATAATATCATGTTCTAGCATGTACTCAACCTCTTTCTCAGCAATCTTTCTCTTTTCAGGATTCATCCGGTATGGATGCTGTTTTATTGGTTTGGCATCACCAACATCTACATCATGAGATCTTTATATTTCTTGATCAACCTCTCAAACTGATCTTTCTGTGAGGGTTCTAAGTGCTGGAGTTTCACATCAAGATTTTGCAACACCTCAGAATTTGACAATTTACATGAAAGAACTTCAGCTTTAATTCTAGGTTCATCATCTTGAAACTCCCCCTCATCTTCACACGTCTTGACCATAGGAGAATCTGAAGTGACAGCTGCAACCCTAGCATTTCTGTCATGATAAGGCTTCAGCATGTTAATGTGACACAACTGTTTTGGATTTCTCCTATCTGGAGTCTTCACAATGTAATTGAGATCATTGAGTTTTGTCAGAATTTCATATGGACCATGAAATCTAGCCTGCAATGGATTGGACTGCAAGGGAAACAACACAAGAACCTTGTCTCCTGGTTTAAACTCACTGCTTCTAGGCTTATGATCATACCAAGTTTTCATTTTTCCCTGACTTGATTTCAAGTTCTCTTTGGCTAGGTCACAAGCTGCACGCAATCTTTCCTTGAACTTCCTAACATAGTCTAACAGACTGGTATGCGGCTCTTTCTCTTGCCATTGTTCACTCAACAATAGCAAAGGTCCTCTCACTTCATGACCAAACACTAGCTCAAACGGACTGAATCCAGTAGACTCCTACACTGCTTCTCTAGCTGCAAACAACAGCAAATGAACCCCTTCATCCCAGTCTTTCTCATGGTCATAACAATAAGTCCTCATCATTGTCTTGAGAGTGGAATGAAACCGCTCTAAGGCACCCTGACTTTCTGGATGATAGGCACTAGAAAGAATCTGCTTTGCACCTAATTCATACACAACCTGCTGAAACAATCCGGAAGTGAAATTGCTACCTTAGTCTGACTGAATTTCCCTGGGAAGGCCAAACAATGTGAAGAACTTTATCAATGCCTTCGAGATTGCAGTTGCCTTGATGTTGCGTAGAGGTATGGCCTCAGGGAATCTGGTAGATGCACACATGATTGTTACCAAGTACTGATTTTCAGATCTAGTCTTGGGTAATAGACTAACACAATCAACACTGACCTTGGCGAAGGGCTCCCCAAATGCTGGGATAGGCTGCAATGGAGCTACAGGTGGGTCTAAGTGGTGTTTTCCAACTACCTGACAAGTGTGACAGGTTTTGCAAAAGTTGGAAACATCTTTCCGAAGCCCAGGCCAGAAGAAGTGTTTCATGATCTTATCAACAGTCTTGTTAACACCAAGATGACCTCCTAAAGGTAAACTATTAGCTATTGTTAAGATCTCATTCCTGTAGACCTTTGGAACAACAATTTGCTTAACAACTGCTCAATCTGCATTGGCAGGGATATCAGGAGAGCGCCACTTCCGCATCAACACACCATCCTTAAGATAATACCCAACTGGAACTGCGTCTATTTCTTTATCAGGAAGGGCTCTCCTCTTTAGTACACAAATTTCAGGATCATTTGTTTGCTCCTCAATCAACTGCTTTCTGGACAGAGACAAGTCTCCAGACACATCAGAATCACTAGACCCATCTGGCTGGCTGAATAGAGAACTGATAAAAGTATCTCAAAGTCCTCAAACGGAAAAAGCATAGTAGGCCGAACCGAGTCATGAGGCGAACCACCTGAGTCCTGACTATTCAATGTGCTGGACGGCACCACATCATCTTCTTCTTGAGCCTTCTTGGCCATAGCAGGAGTCACTGCACAGGAAGGATACAGAGATGGGTCTTCATCGCCATCTTCAGTGCTCGGCTGTGAAGTAAGATGTACAGGGGGAACTACTTTGCCCCCAGCAAGGTCATTGCCTAGCAACAGAGAAACACCCTTGATAGGAAGACTTGACATAAGTCCCACCTTTACCTGTCCTGTAACTAAATCTGACTTCAAGAATATAGAGCGCAGGGGTAAAGATACAGTCCTCCCTTCAATTCCCTGTAGGAGTACGAAATCCCCAGAAGCGGTCTCATCACGTAACTCCAAGGAGTCCAATAATAAAAGTGACTGAGAAGCTCCGGTATCCCTTAGGATATATATGGGGACAGGAGGAGAATGCTCATTCAGAGCCACAAATCCCTCTGACACAATTGGAAGAAATTCCTCCTTCACAAAGTCAGCAGTATCAGGCTTTTATAGCCCCACATGAAGTAGGCAATTTAGCAGATCGATCATCTACTACAGGCGTTTCTAACCTTGTCTTCACAAAGGCATTTGGTTTGGTATCCTTTCCTTTTTCTTTCTTAGCTTGAAGGAACCAACAGTTAGTTGTAACATGACCAGATTTCTTGCAATAAATGCAGAATAGACCCCTTTTGTCACTGTCAGCTTTCACACTTTCATCAGACCTGTGACTGGATTTCTGAGCACCATCACCAGATTTGTCTTTGTCTTTGGGTGAGGAATCTTGGGTATCACCGTTACCTTTTTTCTGAAATTGGAACCATCTATTGTTACTGCTAGACTGAAATTTAGACTTATGTGTCAGAACATATTCATCTGCAAATTTGGCCGCTGATTGCAAATTCAGTGCTTGCTTCTCATTAAGGTAGGTCTTAATATCATCCTTAACACAATTCTACTCATTAGCAAATTCCACATAAGTCTGATTGTCAGATTTCTTCAGACCTCTGAATTTCTGTCGGTAAGCTTCTGGAACCAACCCATAAGCTCTCAAAATAACCTTTTTGACCACCTCATAATCAGAGGAATCATCTGCAGACAAAGCTCAATAGGCTTGTTGAGCTTTACCCTTGAGGACAGTTTGTAACATCAGAGGCCAGTGTTCCTTTGGCCACTGGCAACTCTTCGCTACCTTTTTTTAAAACATTGGAAATAGTTGTCAACATCCTTTTCCGAAAATGGAGGCACCAGTTTTACCTCCTGGCTAGCACAAAATTTATTTTCAGTAGCTATTTTTATTTTTAGTTGCTCCATTTGGAGTCTTTCTTCTCTATCGAATTTCTCTAATTCAAAATCTCTCTGTTTTGCTAATTTTTCTAACTCTAATTCTCTTTGTTTTTATTTTTCCTCCCTTTCAATCTCTGGCAGTTTTAATTTAAGTTCCATTTCTTTATTTGGATTTTCCACTGGAAACTGTTCCAGATCTCCTGGTGCAAACATATGTTCATCAATGTAATATTCAACAATCTCTCTAGCCAGTCTTGCTTTTCGCATGGCTGGTTTTACCTCTGTCAGCTCTAAATGTCTGCATATTTCAAGCAGTTCTGTCTTTGTAAAAGACTTCAGAACCTCTACGGTCAGTAATGCCAAGAAACCATCCATTGCTGTTGATCTGTCAATATATATACTATATATAGGAAAATTCACAAAAACAATTTTACAATTTGAAATGTTAGATTTTCAATAAATGACTCGCACAATGGTCTATCCCGGACTTCAGCCCCCTATTTGTTATTACATATATGACAGCACGAAATGACAGACACAATTTTAAAACTTAAACACATTTGATAAAACCGAACACTTTGAACTAAACTTCTATCTACTCTACTGACCAAGATTGATAAATACAAGAACAAAAATATTTACAGTCCCTTTGGTGGGGTTGCTTGGTGATGTCCTGGGTGAGGAAAATACTCCAACACAGGCAAAAATCCACAAAAAGCTTCACAGGTCATGAAAAAAGTGACAGGTCTTGTCAAATGTATCCTTCTGCTTGCAATTTCTCCTACTACCTTACTCTTTCAATTTTCCTCCTTATATACACTTTTGCAGACCCATCCCACATTTAGACCTCTTTTTATAATTCTCTGGGACTTGTCCCAGACATGCCCAAGACATGCCCAAACCTAGCTCCAGTCTGGGCTTAACATAAGAAAGGTAAATACTGCCATCTAATGGCTTCTATTCGCATTACACCCCAAAAAACAGTACCCAAACACAGACAGCCCCACACATACAGTACCCAAACACATACAGCCCAGCACATACAGTACCCAAACACATACAGCCTAACGCATACAGTACCCAAACACATACAGCCCCACTCATACAGTACCCAAACACATACAGCCCCACACATACAGTACCCAAACATATACAGCCCAACACATAGAGTACCCAAACACATACAGCCCAACACAAACAGTACCCAAACACATACAGCCCCACACAGACAGTACCCACACACATACAGCCCAACACAACCAGTACCCAAACACATACAGCCCCAGACATACAGTACCCAAACACATACAGCCCAACATATACAGTACCCAAACACATATAGACCCACACATACAGTACCCAAACACATGCTGCCTAACACATACAATACCCAAACACATACAGCCCAACACATGCAGTACCCAAACACATACAGCCCAGCACATACAGTACCCAAACACATACAGCCTAACACATTCAATACCCAAACACACACAGCCCAACATACAGTACCCAAACACATACAATCCCACACATATAGTACCCAAACACATACAGCCCAGCACATACAGTACCCAAACACATACAGCCCCACACATACAATACCCAAACACATACAGCCCAGCACATACAGAACCCAAACACATACAGCCCAACTCATACAGTACCCAAAAACATACAGCCCCACACATACAGTACCCAAACACATACAGCCCAACACATACAGTCCCCAAACACATACAGCCCAACACAAACAGTACCCAAACACATACAGCCCCACAAATACAGTACCCAAGCACATACAGCCCAACACAAACAGTACCCAACCACATACAGCCCCACACATACAGTCCCCAAACACATACAGTCCAACATATACAGTACCCAAACACATATAGCCCCACACATACAGTACCCAAACACATATAGCCCCACACATACAGTACCCAAACACATACAGCCCAACACATATAGTACCCAAACACATATAGCCCCACACATACAGTACCCAAACACATACAGCCCAACACATATAGTACCCAAACACATACAGCCCCACTCATACAGTACCCAAACACATATAGACCCACACATACAGTACCCAAACACATGCTGCCTAACACATACAATACCCAAACACATACAGCCCAACACATGCAGTACCCAAACACATACAGCCCCACTCATACAGTACCCAAACACATACAGCCCCACACATATAGTACCCGAACACATACAGCCCAACACATACAGTACCCAAACACATACAGCCCAACACAAACAGTACCCAAACACATACAGCCCCACACATACAGTACCCAAACACATACAGCCCCACACATACAATTCCCAAACACATACAGCCTAACGCATACAGTACCCAAACACATACAGCCCCACTCATACAGTACCCAAACACATACAGCCCCACACATACAGTACCCAAACATATACAGCCCAACACATACAGTACCCAAATAAATACAGCCCTACACATACAGTACCCAAACACATACAGCCCAACACAAACAGTACCCAAACACATACAGCCCCACACAGACAGTACCCACACACATACAGCCCAACACAACCAGTACCCAAACACATACAGCCCCACACATACAGTACCCAAGCATGTACAGCCCAACATATACGGTACCCACAGACATATAGACCCACACATACAGTACCCAAACACATGCTGCCTACCACATCCAATACCCAAACACATACAGCCCAACACATGCAGTACCCAAACACATACAGCCCAGCACATACAGTAACCAAACACATACAGTCTAACACATTCAATACCCAAACACATACAAGCCAACATACAGTACCCAAACACATACAATCCCACACATACAGGACCCAAACACATACAGCCCAGCACATACAGTACCCAAACACATACAGCCCCACACATACAATACCCAAACACATACAGCCCAGAACATACAGAACCCAAACACATACAGCCCAAGTCATACAGTACCCAAAAACATACAGCCCCACACATACAGTACCCAAACACATACAGCCCAACACATACAGTACCCAAACACATACAGCCCAACACAAACAGTATACAAACACATACAGCCCCACACATATAGTACCCAAGCACATACAGCCCAACACAAACAGTACCCAACCACATATAGCCCCACACATACAGTACCCAAACACATACAGCCCAACATATACAGTACCCAAACACATATAGACCCACACATACAGTACCCAAACACATGCTGCCTAACACATACAATACCCAAACACATACAGCCCAACACATGCAGTACCCAAACACATACAGCCTAGCACATACAGTACCCAAACACATACAGCCTAACACATTCAATACCCAAACACATACAGCCCAACATACAGTACCCAAACACATACAATCCCACACATACAGTACCCAAACACATACAGCCCAGCACATACAGTACCCAAACACATACAGCCCCACACATACAGTACCCAAACACATACAGCCCAGAACATACAGAACCCAAACACATACAGCCCAACTCATACAGTACCCAAAAACATACAGCCCCACACATACAGTACCCAAACACATACAGCCCAACACATACAGTACCCAAACACATACAGCCCAACACAAACAGTAGCCAAACACATACAGCCCCACACATACAGTCCAACATATACAGTATCCAAACACATATAGCCCCACACATACAGTACCCAAACACATATAGCCCCACACATACAGTACCCAAACACATACAGCCCAACACATATAGTACCCAAACACATACAGCCCCACTCATGCAGTACCCAAACACATACAGCCCCACACATATAGTACCCGAACACATACAGCCCAACACATACAGTACCCAAACACATACAGCCCAACACAAACAGTACCCAAACACATACAGCCCCACACATACAGTACCCAAACACATACAGCCCAACACATACAGTACCCAAACACACACACCCCAACACAAACAGTACCCAAACACATACAGCCCCACACATACAGTACCCAAGCACATACAGCCAACACAAACAGTACCCAACCACATACAACCCCACACATACAGTCCCCAAACACATACAGTCCAACATATACAGGACCCAAACACATATAGCCCCACACATACAGTACCCAAACACATATAGCCCCACACATACAGTACCCAAACACATACAGCCCAACACATATAGTACCCAAACACATACAGCCCCACTCATACAGTACCCAAGCACATACAGCCCCACACATATAGTACCCGAACACATACAGCCCAACACATACAGTACCCAAACACATACAGCCCAACACAAACAGTACCCAAACACATACAGCCCCACACATACAGTACCCAAACACATACAGCCCCACACATACAATTCCCAAACACATACAGCCTAACGCATACAGTACCCAAACACATACAGCCCCACTCATACAGTACCCAAACACATACAGCCCCACACATACAGTACCCAAACATATACAGCCCAACACATACAGTACCCAAATAAATACAGCCCCACTCATACAGTACCCAAACACATACAGCCCCACACATACAGTACCCAAACACATACAGCCCAGCACATACAGTACCCAAACACATACAGCCCCTCACATACAATAGCCAAACACATACAGCCCAACTTATATAGTACCCAAACACATACAGCCCCACTCATATTTACCCGAACACATTCAGCCCCACACATACAGTACCCAAACACATACAGCCTAACACATACAGTACCCAAACACATACAGCCCCACACATACAGTACCCAAACGCATACAGCCCAACACATTCAGTACCCAAACACATACAGCCCCACACATACAGCCCCGCAGATACAATACCCAAACACATATAGCCCCATACATACAGTACCCAAACTACAGCCCAACACATTCAGTAGCCAAACACATATAGCCCAACACATACAGTACCCAAACACATACAGCCCAACACATACAGTACCCAAATACATACAGCCCCACACATACTGTACCCAAACACATACAGCCCAGCACGTTCAGCCCCACACATACAGCCCAACGCATATAGTACCCAAACACATAAAAGAAGTCCTAATATATCACTTCTCTGTAATTTTTTGGTGAAAATTTGTGAACAATACTATTTTAGGCAATGAGAACTAAACTAATTCATTCCCACAAGTATATTGAGGTATAAATATGAGTAATAAGCTCTACGCCCCTCCCTCTCTAATGACATCAGACCCTGCACTAGATGCGAATGACAAGATAAATTCATTTTTCGTTTTTTTTTCCTCTCCCAATTATTTTATGAATTGATATATGATGCATTATTTATTGACTGCCTGCTTTTCTATGGTAGCTTTATTCTCAGTTCATGGTTGTTTTATTTATTTTTTTTTTTTTGGAATATGTTTTTTAATTGTCTTGCATAGTAACTATATAATGATCTTGGTTTTCAAACCCAACTGGATTGTGCCGCACCGTCTTTGTCATTTGTTTGAATGAGTGTTTGTATTGTATTTTGTTACAAAAAAATAAAAATCGTTGGTCATAAAAAATGAGTAATGAACAAAAACACTGAATCATCATATATAGGTATTATATAAGTTGTACAGCTCTTTCAAGGGGTATATGGCAAGATGTACCCTGCCTCTGAATCTATGTTCCCCAAGGCGAAGCCCGAGGTGAACAATTCAGATCGACGTTCCGTTACATCGGCAAACAAGCGGTTGAATCGAATTCAAGGAATTCAAAATCATACTCTCACGGGGTATATGATCATATACCCCGTTAGACTCACGGGGTACATGGAAAAGAATTAAACGTCTGTCAGCCAATCAAAATAAAGGATTTTAACGTTAGGTAAGATAATATAATATAGGAACACCCCTGTATGGCTGCGAATGTCGGGGGGTCGTAGGCGCGTTCTGGCAGCCACGCTTCCGTCAGTCTGCCCCAGGGGCAGCTGTGGCTACAGACACGTAGTTTATCTCCATCAGAGTGTGAATGTGTGAGTGAATGAATAATGTATCCATTGTGAAGCGGCTTTGAGTGCCCAGAAAAGCGCTATATGAAATTGATGCATTATTATTATTATTATTATTATTATTATTATTATTATTATTATTATTATTATTATCAATTATTTATAACAATTGTGTTACAAATTCCGCAAACAAGGGGTCACAAATTTTATTTATGTCTGCATACCCTGAATGCATGTTTGAAGGCTCATTCCATGATTTTGGATTCTAAAAAATTAGTTTGAGCTGGTATGCGGCAACATTATTCTGCAAAATTACCTCTGATGGTCAGTTGATCCAGTACATAAGGTGACATCAACCTTAAGCAGGGTCACAAAGGTAAACATGATGGCACAACTGAGGGAGCTCTCTGAGATTGTTCATAGACGCATTGTGGCCTTACATGATGCTGAAGACGTTAAATACTGCCATGGCACTGTAAGAAACACCATCAAGCATTTCAAAGATTCACTAATATTAGTGGCAACAGAGGTGCAAAACGGAAGTGAATTGTTGTCCGTTATCTGTATATGACAAGTAAAAAAAAATCAGGAGTTAACAGCACATCAATTCTGTGATGATATCAATAGCATGAGAAGTGAAGAGATAAGATTGACTATTTCCAGATGCCTGTGTGAAAATTGTATGATCGGTCGTGTTGCTGCCAATCTGACAGAGAGCTGACAACATCAAAAAAAGACTTGAGTTTTCCGTGGAATTCAAGGATTAGACACCAATGGACTGGTAACAAGCCCTTTGGACCGATGAATAAAAACAAGAAAATTTCTCACCCAAATGTAGAATTATGTGTACCACAGAGCTGGAGAACAATTCAAAAATGACTGTTCAACCCCATCAGTAAAACATGGAGGTTGGAATGTTTTGGATTGGGACTCAGTCTGTTCTATAGGGGCCAGTTATCTCATAAAAAGTGGTGGAATCGTGGATCGAAAGAAGTATCACAGTATCTTTGTGGAGCGCGCGTGGCCATCTGGTAAGAGAATGATTTGGTCAGGGATATTATTTTCAGCAAGATAATGACCTCAATATATACGATCTCCCAACGCATACAGCCCTCAATTTATAAAACCTCCCTACACATACAGCCCTCAATATATACGACCTCCCAACGCATACAGCCCTCAATATATACAACGTCCCAACGCATACAGCCCTCGATATATACAACCTCCCAACGCATACAGCCCTCAATATATACAACCTCCCAAAACATACAGCCTTCAGTATATACAACCTCCCAACGCATACAGCCCTCAATATATAAAACCTCCCTAAACATACAGCCCTCAATATATACGACCTCCCAACGCATACAGCCCTCAATATATACAACGTCCCAACGCATACAGCCCTCGATATATACAACCTCCCAACGCATACAGCCCTCAATATATACAACCTCCCAACACATACAGCCTTCAGTATATACAACCTCCCAACGCATACAGCCCTCAATGTATACAACCTCCCAACACATATAGCCCTCAATATATACAACCTCCCAACACATACAGTCCTCAATATATACAACCTCCCAACACAGACAGCCCTCAATATATACTACCTCCCAACACATACAGCCTTCAGTATATACAACCTCCCAACACATACAGCCCTCAATATATACAACCTCCCAGCGCATACAGCCCTCAATATATACAACCTCCCAACGCATACAGCCCTCAATATATACAATCTCCCAACACATATAGCCCTCAATATATACAACCTCCCAACACATACAGCCCTCAATATATACAACCTCCCAACACATACAGCCCTCAATATATACAACCTCCCAACACATACAGCCCTCAATATATACAGCCTCCCAACACATACAGCTCGCCATATATAGAACCTCCCAACACATACAGCCCTCTATATATACAGTCTCCACACACATACAGCACTCAATGTATACAACCTCCCCACACATACAGTCCTCAATATATGCAGCCTCCCAACGCATACAGCCCTCAATATATACAACCTCCAAACGCATACAGCCCTCAATATATATGACCTCCCCACACATACAGCCCTCAATATATACAACCTCCAAACACATGCAGCCCTCAATTTATACAACCTCCCAACACATACAGCCCACAATATATACAACCCACCAACACATACACCCCTCAATATATACAACCTCCCAACACATACAGCCCTAAATGTATACAACCTCCCAACACATACAGCCCTCAATATATCCAACCTCCCAATGCATACAGGCCTCAATATATACAACCTTTCCACACATACAGCCGCAATATATACAGCCTCCCAACGCATATAGCCCTCAACATATACAACCTACGAACACATACAGCGCTCAGTATATATACAACCTGCCTACACATACAGCCCTCAATAAATACAACCTCCCCACACTTACAGCCCTCAATATATACAGCCTCCCAACACATACAACCTTCAATATATACAACCTCCCAACACATACAGCCCTCAATATATACGACCCCCCCCCACACATACAGCCCTCAATGTATATAACCTCCCAACACATACATCCCTCAGTATATACAACCTCCCAACACACATAGCCCTCGATATATACAACCTCCCAAGAAATGCAGCCCTCAATATATACAACCTCCCAACGCATACAACCTTCAATATATACAAACTCCCCACACTTGCAGCCCTCAATATATACAACCTCCTCACACATACAACCCTCAATATATACAACCTCCCAAAACACATAGCCCTCGATATATGCAACCTCCCAACAAATACAGCCCTCAATATATATAACCTCCCAACGCATACAGCCCTCAATATATACAACCTCCCAACACACATAGCCCTCGATATATACAACCTCCCAACACACATAGCCCTCGATATATACAACCTCCCAACAAATGCAGCCCTCATTATATACAACCTCCCAACGCATACAGCCCTCAATATATGCAACCTCCCAACGCATACAACCCTCTATATATACCATCTCCCCACACTTACAGCCCACAATATTTACAACATCCCCACACATACAGCCCTCGATATATACAGCCTCCCAACACATACAGCCCTCAATGTATACAACCTATCAACACATACAGCCCTCAATATATACTACCTCCCCACACATACAGCCCTCAACATATACAACCTCCCCTCACATACAGCCCTCAAAATATACGACCCCCCACACATACAGCCCTCCATGTATATAACCTCCCAACATATACAGCCCTCAATATATACAACCTCCCAACACACATAGCCCTCGATATATACAACCTCCCAACGCATACAACCCTCAATATATACAACCTCCCAACACATACAGCCCTCAATATATACGACCCCCCCCACACATACAGCCCTCAATGTATATAACCTCCCAACACATTAATCCCTCAGTATATACAACCTCCCAACACACATAGCCCTCAATGTATACAACCTCCCCACACATACAGCCCTCAACATATACAACCTCCCCTCACATACAGCCCTCAAAACATACGACCCCCCACACATACAGCCCTCAATATATACAGCCTCCCCACACATACAGCCCTCAATATATACAGCCTCCCAACACATAGAACCCTCAATATATGCAGCCTCCGCGCACATACAGCCCCCAATATGCACCACCTCCCAACACATACAGCCCTCAATATATACAGCCTCCCCACGCATACAGCTCTCAATGCACTAATGAGCCGAAACATTATGACCGCCTGCCAAATATGCTTTTCATTCTTTTCCAGCCCCTGAGGCATGAACTCTTTAACACTTCTGACTGCCACCTGCAGTATCGGGCACCAAGAATTTAGCAGCAGGTCCCGCAGGACAAGCCCACAGCTTGTTGAAAGAGGCCACTGCTGTCTGGTAATATTTGAGCCATGAAAGGTTCTGCCAGGTCTGCAGCAATGTTTAATTTGGTTGCCCGTTTAAAATTGTCGTCCACATAACTGGCCATTTCCAGGATTTCTCAGCAGAACAGGATTTCCCAGAGTATCATGCTCCCTCCGGCAGCTTGTCACCTTCCCACAGTTTATCCTGATGCCATTACTTCCCAGGTAAATGGTGGTCATG
>CM056576.1:142877972-142912972 GCA_029721435.1 Gymnothorax reevesii
GCATCGTTCCCGCTTTGTAGATAGGCCTAATAATAATAATAATAATAATAATATATATTTTTTGGAAATAAAAGCAAAATAGATTGGCATCGTTCTCGCTTTGTAGATAGGCCTAATAATAATAATAATAATAATTATTATTATTATTATTATTATTATTATTTTTGTTATTTTTATTATTATTGTTTTTGTTGTTTTGCTTGAGTTTAATGGTTGACGCTTTTTCTTACTGACAATTTACTTTTGCCATCTTGGCCTTAATAATAATGATGATAATAATAATGATAATAATAATAATAATAATAGTAATAATAGTGATAGTAATAATAAATATCATCGTCATCATGACTATCTTGAGAAAGCAAAAATAAAGTTTTCTTGAACAAAAAAATAATGATCTGTCGGCTATGAACCTTTTTTGTAGGGTAGGCTATCTTCATGTTTAAATATGTCCACTGTACTGTATGCACTGCATGAACAAATTATTATTATTATTATTATTTTTATTATACCCCAAGGCTGTGATCAAATAATTGCGGTGAAATTATATTTGGCTGTTATTTCTTAGAAACACTATTCTCAGTTTGGAGACAACAGGCCTGGGCTGCACGTGGGTTCCGCCATACTGAGATTATATTGAGAAAAAATACTTCGCAAACTTGCGAGGCATTTGGGTCAAGTTTGTGATTCAACGAGCCTGTTATGACTGACATACTTCACGGGGGTGGGGCGGAAGACAGAATTCAGTGTTTGTTTGTCTTTTGGGTTTTTTCTTTTTTTCGTTTTTTTTTTAATCTCCAATCACATAAAATCTCTAGAACCTGCACAGAAACACTTTAGCCAATGCTTAAACCTACTGCGTAAGGTAAACAGAGATGCCATGAAAAACTACACCACAGCAAAATTTATCTTGAATGAAATGTATTCTTTCTTAGTTTTGCTTTCCGTTATATCCTATATTAAATGTTTACCGTGCTTGTATTTTGTAATAAGACCTTGGTTTTGTCTTTAGTTTTTCTTTCTTAGGTAACCTTAAAAAAATAATTTCTATTAAATTTCCCAAGCATTAGAACTCACACTGAAATAAAAAAGGCTTCGGGAATGAAATGCATCTTACCTCTTCGGATGACGCCGCCTTGCCCGTTTAATACCAGCCCGCACTGTGCTTCCACCGAACTCTACCGAAAAAGGACAAACATCGACTTGTGATATTTACAAGAACACTTATTATGAAAAGAAGGAATCAATAGAAAACCTCGAATATGTATGACCTGCGCTGTGCGCTGGTGTTCCTACGACGCAAAAGTCACCTGTTACTGATCATGTGTGTAATTATGGCCGTTATCAAGATTAACTGTACCTTATAATCTCATTTTGCGTTTTTATATATATCGTGAAACGAACACTATTTTTTTGTCTCGTGCTTAAAAAATGTTTGTGGCATGTTAGAGGCTGGGTTGAAATACATAATCATGTCATTAGGCCCCAGGCAGATTCCGAGTAAATCTCAGTCGGCAGCTCATGGAAAACCCAGTACAACAAAGAATTAATGAACGAATGAATGAATAGATGAATGGGTGGGTGAAAAACGACTCCCTTTTTTCGAATTTCTGACTCGTATTGTGAAGAGTTCTTGTGAGTTTTTTTTTTTTTTAACACACTCGTGATGCATTTTTATTCTTGGCTTGCCGCAGCTAAAGTGATTATAAAATCAATAGACACAACTCGAAGATCAAGCATAAATTAAACTGCTGACGAGAAAAAAGATACGACAGTTTCTTTTGTTAAGCATGGAAAATCTTTTTAGGGAGCTGAAAGATGCATCTCTTGCAGTACGACCGCGTGCATCTGTTCATTCTCCCTGGCGCTGCCCTTAAGGAAACGCGATTTTGCTCTTTATTCTGTTCTCTGTGGACGAAATTTTATTTCAATAAACAGTGTTAGTTCCTGTTTCTTTAGTGAGTGCAGTGCGCATACACAGGTGTAGGCCCTCATTTCTGTGTTAGACGGTCTGCTGAAAACATAATTATTATCAGGCTATTATTATTATTATTATTGTTATTATTATTATTATTATTATTATTATTGTTATTATTATGATTATTATTTTTGTTGTGGTTTTTGTTGCTCGTCTCAATTTTCATCTTCAAATTTTTGTTAGGATAAGATGTAATTTTATTGATGAATTGCAATTAAACTTTATGCGTATAAAATACTATCGACGTCTTCGGTTTATTTCTTTACTCCTCCTGTTAAACTTTAATCTCCGCACATTTTCAAATGTCGTCGCATAAATAAACTGTTGAGTGACATTAAGACCTAAATTGGATAAACTACGGTGCTCTTTTACTGGGGATTTTCCCTTTGTCCCGGCATTCTCAATCCGTTAATCCGGCCTTTTAGAGAGGAAAAGGGGGACTGAGGAGCCTTTTCACTCGGTAAAGACGGAGAGTGTGCGACCCAAAAGCACAGCAGACGCGCTCAAGGTGGTGAATTAATGCTAACTCTTAGAATTTTAAGAATATGCAAAATACACGCGAATGTAAATGACTCAGAATCAGGTAAAAATAGTCTCGCTGGTGGAATCGCCCGCCCGTGCGTTATCTTTCCTTTGCGGTTCCCATTTCTTTGTGTATTTGACCGGAATAAAAATATGTATCTTAAATATGGCGTTATGTTGACGGTTTATTGTGTTGATTCCATTTTTGTAAATGTATTTTCTTTTTTTTTCTCTTTATCGGTGCAAATTCAGCTGAATCAAGTTGTTTGCTTCGGCGCTACACAAATGCCCGATATTGCCTATCAGTGGATTTTTTATTTTATTTTACTTATTTATTTATTTATTTATTTATTTATTTCGAGAGGTGGCTAAATTGGGTGTCGATCAATGCGTATTTTGTTATACTGCGTCATTTATTAACGCCTATGTGTTGAAGTGCTTAAACAGTTGGGTTTTTAATTTAAGCTATGTTTATTTTTACTACTGTTTTACTGGATCATTATTTACCTGTAAATCGTCGGCTCCCGGTGGCGGTAGACCTAACCCTGTCCCCGGCAGCAGTCTCTGGTCTGGGTGCATGCCATATTGGGACCCGTGGCTCATTAGCGAAAGGTCGTGCCGGCGGTATGCATCAAGGCAACCTAACTCCCTTCTTTGCTCGTCCAGGCACGAGGACTTAAGAGCTCGCGCGTTGTGGAGGTTTATGAAATCGGCGGGTTCTCCGTGGTGGATCTGCTGGTAGTACTGCTGAGAGTGGTGCAGCGAGTTCAGGGAGTAGGCGTCGGGATTTACCGCCGGGTGGCTGTGCTGGAACTCATAGTGGAAGGACTGGTGATGCAGCGGCGTGTACTGGTGATTTGTTGAGAAGTAAGGGGAGGCGAACTCGGTTCCTGTAGCGGGGTACGTTAGAGGGGACGATGAAGAGTAAGCGACAGACGAGTTAGCCACTGATTCCAGGCATCCGAGTTGCATCAAACGATAGCTGTTTGATCCATCGTGACGTATCTGTAAGGGAAAAAAGAAAGAAAATATGAGGTATGTCATTTACAATACCTTGCAGCTATTCGCGCGCGGTGTATTTGCACTGAGCGCAACAAATTTCATGCTTAAAAATGATCTCCTTGAATATCCAGGCTTCCAAACACAATTCAAAGTGTGCTTTAAAAGTACCTGATGGCTATGTCACTTCCCCGAAAGCCTGGGAGGAACACGCGCATAACGTCCCCGCGTGCATCCGCGCGAGCCCCCAAGAATGTTTCTACATGTCTATCATTTGGCACCGTTTTTTTTACACTCATGTATTTCTGTCTTCGTTTCTCTGAGGTTTTTAGAAGCATTCAAACATCATGCATTTTTTTGTTAAACTGCAGCTTAATATTGATTCGCTCAATTGTGTCTCTGTAATAAAAATGTCTAATCACCATGTGCTTTTCTCCTTTTTTTCTTACCGGTTCGCGTATAAGTTTCATTCGCCCTGTGCAAAATAACAAGTGGCTTTTCTCCGCGATACCCGAGTGACAGATAACGTCGTTTAATCCCCTCCACTCGACTATGTACTCTTTGTGGGTCTACATTTATGAAATTTTTGTTATGGCAAGTGAACGGAGTGCGAGCCTCCCCGACAGATGTCATAACGTATTTTGCTGTCTTTCTGTACTTTAGTATAGGTTCGGGAATTAATTGAATAACGGTTTTGCTATTGAAATAATAAAAATGAATTAAAATACCTCAGCATCGTGCACCAATCCTGGAAAAGTTGTTGACATTTTCGCGATCCAATAACCCGGTTTGGTGCAGTGTACCAAAATAAATGTTTTGCGTTTGTTTTTTAATCCAAAATAGATTGTGAAAAATATGATTTCCTCTCTCGGAGCGGTGAAAACCTGGATGAAATGAATTTCCCCTCTGCACAAAAGCGGCTCCCTGGCTCAGATTTTGTACTTGCTGGGTATTTCTTTGGCTGATGTCGTAGGTCCCTTGGTAATATAGAAGTTTTGAAAATTAAGCATCGGCATAGAGAAATGGGAGGACAATAGATGGAAACGCTTCATCCCAAGAGACGAGGAATAAATATTGTATCTTCCCCTAATAAGGAACCAAGCTCTCTTTCAACATTTTTACGATTTTTGTGGACATTCTTTTTTAGCCATTTGGGTTATTCTCGCCTAAGACCAGTTCTTGGCTTCTTTAGTTTATCTTCTCCGGAAAATACTTACATTATCGGTTATATTATTTGGAAGATTTTCATCAGAACTGTAAGTTTGTTTTTGTGCGTTTTCGCTTATAGTTGGATTTATTGTACTGAGAAATTTGGTGCAATTGGGGGCATATTTGGCAATTTTTTTGAGTTTTTATTTTATTTTTCTCTGAAGACTAGCGAGGCATTTCTTGAGCTAATCTGGTAGCGTCTATACAGTGCAATTTAGCAATCGATGTTCAGCCATATTGCAAGTATTTCGTTATATTTCTTTTCGGCATACAATTGGCTTTTTTTTTTTTTAGATTTAATGCATTTTTCGTGATAAGTCGTGGAAATTATTACGAAATATCGGAATGAAGGTTGTATTGTGAGGGGATTTATTTCGAGAAATAAGGAACAGAGTTGGGAATCTCCGAGTTGAAGACGATGACCGAGTGAAGCCGCCGCTCAATTGACTTTGCAGTTTTCCAATTCAATTGTCTTTTCAAAGAAATACATTAACGTACGAACGGTCATTTTGGCGAATGCAACCTCCATTGGTTTTATCTACAGATTTAAGCTGCCCGGGCTCCCCCGCGTGTAGGAAGTCTGGATTCCATTTAACTAGCCTGTAAAATAGAGTCTAATCTTTGGATGGTTTATTAGACTCTCTTCAGACTGGTTAACAAGACATGTCACCCGGCCCACTTGCTTTTGTGAGGATCGACAATGGCACACGACTAGAATTTGCCCGCATTGTGTGAAGTGCTAGTGTGATTACCCAGGCGTGCTGGGGGTCATCACTCTCCACCGGTGTTTTTTTTTTTTTTTTTTTTTTTAGCCCGGGACTGAATAACTGGGAGGAACGTTATAATAGAAAAGGCAGGTCAATGTTCTGTCTCTCTTTCTCAGATAGACAGACGAAGTTCACCTGAATTAAAGATAGCAAATAATAAAAAGGCAAATATTCAGACTGGGCCTAGCCTTATGTATTTTGTTAAAGATACAAGAACCGTGGTAGCATGTTGCCTGATAAGTATATTAGATGAGCTGGCATTATAGCCTCCGGGCAGTAATGGTCGGGATTCAGGCGAAGTTTGAACAATGCTTTGTGAAAACGCGTAGCGTGTGAATTGTGTGAGCGCTCAACACGCAGTGAAGCCTTTTGACCTCAAAATTTTTAAAAATGAACCAGTAAACTCGCGTAGACTGAAAATAGGATTGAAATGCGTGCACTTGTAATGTGCGCGCGTCTTTATAATGGATTTGCCGAGAAATCGCCCCCTCCCCTAACCAATGTAAAAAAGAAGGGGGGGGGGGGGGGGACTGCATTTTAACTATGACATTAAACAGCCATTTTAATAGCTGTTTACAGCTTCAACTCCTATTAATTTACCAAAATTAGCGCAGTAAATTATTGTATTTTTTGTGCCTATAGAGGACGGAAGTAGAAGCGGCTTCGCTCCGCTCCATGCATTCTAGCGCTCTAGTTTCTGGGAAATGTCGTCTCCAGTTAGCAGGAATTTGCTCTGGTTTTTAAAGTAAACAGACGCGGCGCGTTGACGTGTTCCTCTTGAAAAGAATGTATATTAAGAAGGCGTGCTGTGGTCAACAAGTCAAACTGGATTCATCCACACTCGGCCCTCGGTGTAGGACTTCAAAGGCGTCATAAGAGGGCCAATTTACGGCATATTCAGAGCGGCTGATGCTTTTTATTTTGTGGATCGTGTACTCACGTTTCATTAATGCTTCATAGCCTAAAGAGGCTATAGATTCCATTGGTGCAGTCTGTGCGTGTGAATGAAAGAAGATTCGGTAAACACCCACATATGCCGTGTTTCGCCTTTATATGCTATTAGAGCGGTCGGAATGTTTATATTGTACAATTGTGGGCTGCCTAGCTGCTTGGATCACTATTGCACGTTATTAAATATGTCGCTTCGAATGATTGGCGGCTAAAGGAAAGCGAGCAATCGTGAAGGTTGTTGGCTACTCAGAACCACATGGGTTCGCATTCACTGAACGTCAGTCAAAGAAACATTTCGTGTTTCCTCTGCTTGAGTAATGGTTTTTAGAAAGTTTAAAAGCCCTGACTTCCGTGACCGTTTTTCTTTTTAACCGAAATAATCCAATTGCTTTGCCTCGGGCTTGATGAAAAACGCGCGAGGTGAGCGACGCCTTGTTGTCGCACGTGAGGGATTAGCCTCTTCTGCAGTCTGCAGGAAAAGCTCCGCGTTTAAGGCCGAGGTACCAGTTGCACGGTAGACATTCTCAATAGAGCTTAAAGCAGGGTCGGCGTATCCTGCACGTCCATCACCAGCGCCATATGCACGGGGCTGGTTCGGCTTCACCTCCATCTGTTCCATTTTTCTATGGTTTTGGACAACGACCATTTCGATGTGCGATTCTGGGGCGCTGCAAAGAAGGCTTTGTGGTTGCTATGTTGAAGATTTAACTTCACTTTATCATTGTACATTGACTTTGATGATGATGTTGATGATGATGAAGATGATGATGATTAATTTTGTCATTATTATTATTATTATTATTATTAGGCTATTAATAAATACAGTGACAGAGGTAATAAACGAAACAATGTTGGCCTTCTCTCTACCAAATTTGCCCTATGTAGGCGTTGCCTACTGCATATTCGCAATTATAGTTTAGAACTTCATTAAAATTATACAATTTATTATTTTCTGATAATATACAAATTACGATTCGTCGGAGACATTTACCATATAATGGCCTTTTCGAGTTTCTTGGTCATGTGTAAAAACTCTATTTACTTTTCAGTGACTCTGTGTTGTCAGTAGTCTCGTAGGCGCACAGAGGCCGTATGGGTAATATATTCTGATTAATACAAGCCCCCTGTATGGCGGTCAGAGAGTGCGGACTTGCCTTTACAACAATCTATTTAATTGGCTATAGATTCAGAGGTATTACGTGACATTTTTCTAAGGTTACTGTTTTCATTTTATTCCAACGTAAAATCCAGAAGTGCTCATGATCACTAGAAAAAACTCAGTTTAAAGTGGTTGATGAAGGAGAATTTCATCAGAACCTCAATGTCATTGATTAATCTATTGCGGTCTATCACCAATCTTTAAAAAAGATTTAATGACATTTTAGCGTAAACTGGCTGGCGAAGTGATATTGACATCAACCCACTTTCGTTCATTCCTTAGTGGACTGGAATGTGCACTTGGGAGGCTTATGTGAGGTATAAACGCGCTGAGTCCTATATGTCAACATGTAACGAAGATGATAGAGTAAAAAGCGAGAAATGGTACTTTTTATACTTGTTAGAAACTCTTTATCCCTGATGGAGTCAAAGATGCTTTTAAATCGTTAACTCCAGAATATCATCTAAACTGTTATTTCACTAATGATAGCCCACAGATTAAGTACATAAAATAGACAAATGTCATGTTGGAAATGGACTTTAAGCAAGTGAACTGAGACAATGAACTGCACGGTATCTAACTGTACCAGGGATTCCCAAAGGCATCCCTGCTCTCCATCCCCGAGCACTGACATGTCCCGGATTGTGGCAGGGAATATGCCTGGGGGGTACGTAACGGTTTGCTGAAGCCATTTCTGTAATTGTACATATGGCGAGAGAAGTCCATTACTTTATAGCAGGAATGCCAAAGCCAATATAAGGACAAGGCTTTATTGCTCCTAAACACCCGCCATGTAAGGTGTTTGTCCGCGAGACACCAGACTGCAATTAAGAAATTCTGGGAATCCGACTCGAATTCAGTGACCTACTTAAAGATTAGGAATGAACTGAACTTCATTTTTTTATGCTAATTGTTGAATTCATTGACATGCTGTAAGGAGTTGAGTGGACAGGCAAAAGCGTCACTCAAATCTAATGGAGGGTTCATTAAAAGATTAGCAGTAAATTAAATTTAGGGGACTTGAGGTGTAAAAATATTGGTAACAGGTGGTCAGTGATATTTAAAAGCTTGAGAAGCCTTTGGAACACATGCTGTTTAAACTGGAAAGCTCCGCGTGATATGCCATTATTTTACTGGGACCGAATTAATCCCTCCGATTGTTTTTCGGATTTTTTATTTTTTATTTATTTATTTTTTTTTGGGAAACGTTGAATATGAGATATAATGTCCTTATTTTTCAGGACTTTGTCTTTCGGATAGTTGTGAATCTTTTCCGGAAAATACTACCACGGACTGATTCATTAATTCCAGACATTTTACTAAGTGCCTGAAATAGTTTGCCTGTAACATACATGTCAGTTGCCCGTAATTTAGCTTGGCGTAAGTCATAAACCAAGCGATTGATTCAGTCGACAGACTCAAACCTCTCGAGCTGTTGTTGACAACAGAAAGCGTAGGTGCCCTCGCGAAATGAAGTGAACACGGTGGCCTCGTGCTAATTCAGACAGACATTTTAAAACGGGTATTTTGGTTGTTGGTCGGGAAGTTTCAGATCTTCCGCTCATACGCAGCTCTTTTCTCAGGACTTCAGAAGGGCAAGGTTATCAGTAGCTGGAAACGGGACGGGGTCAGACAAACCCCATTATAAAGGTGTATTTCCACTGTGCATGTCAGTGACTCTATTCCACCTCATTGTCCAACTGACTTGACTGTTGTTAAGTGGATCCTTTGTTAAAAGGGGTCAAACTAATTGACGCAGACATTGCTGGTGGTAATTAGTAGGAGCGGTCAAAAGTGCATTTAAATGATGCTTGCCGAAGGAGTCGCGTCCCCTTGGACCGGCGTCCCAGCAAAGTAAATTCCCAATTACATGGCCCGCAATTTTATATAGACTAGCAAACGTCCTAAGTTAAGGTCCAATTTGAGAGAAAGTGGGCTTCTACAGAGGCAAACTTGGAAATGGACTGCCAGATGAGCATTGTTTCCCTTGAAACCCAATAAGTGACTCGACAAAATACGAAAACTTCATGTGTGAACCGTCCGACCATTTACAGTGTACTATATACCACAATAAATTTCCAAATGACGTTTCGATCCAATGTAGAACACGTTAGGAACTGGAGCGAGTCTTTCATTTGATCGATAAATATTTAGCAAAGCGTCTTAATTTCTGCATCATTGTGTCGAACGTTGGGCGACGGTTTGATTGAGAACCTATTTAATTGTTTCATCGTTGAGCAGAGCTAAATTATTATGTTCATTTAAACCTAGACACGTGCCAGCTGCGAGTGAAAAAACAAAAGACGCAGAACACTGTCATAATTAAATGCCGATCTGTTCCGCGTTAGTCCCGCAGACAGAGTAACGGAAACTGCGCATTGTGTTGCTTTCCTACAGCCTATATGAGCCATGCGAACGTTGTCATAGAGCTAGTGAATCTAAAGCAGTTCCTTTTATATTTAGATAATTACACGCCATGAAATAACTTTACCCAGTTGTGCGACTGAATGTCAAGTGTTCTTGTTTGTATAGGAAACCCGCATAATTGAAACGATTTGATGAGCGTGTTTCGATTTAATTGCGACAAATAATCAATTATAGTTGTTTAATAAAGACTTTACATTTATGAATAGCCTATGCTGCTTTCATTCTGTATTTTGCATAAAATTTATTGCATAGATTATAGTTGGTATGGCCTATATTTATTTACGATTCAGTTGCTTGAAAATAGACACGAGAAAATGAAAGTTAAAAAACTGAAAAAAAAAAATATATATATCGTTTCCAGCTAGTGCAGGAAATCACAAAACGGTAGGGTGACCATAAATAATGAGACGGATGATTCTTCCGTTTCCAGATATTTGAGATGGTGCGCAGGACGACTTTATAGAAGCGTGTTTTTACCTTAGGGGCGTGATTTTAAGGGCCTTTCTTTGCTGGTATAAATAATTCCATCAGCGTTGTTTTGTTTGTGTGTGTATGGGAACTGGCAGATGCAGCGCAGCATGGTTTTTAAATTATGCACTAATTAAGGACCTCTTGGATGTAATTGTGTTCAAAATGTATTATATTTATCAGACAGTCTGTAGCTCTAACGCTCTTATGAATTTTAATAGCGAGACCCACAAATCAAACTTAACTTCGTGGCACTGAAATCACCCGCATAACTTATAAGAAGTTTTCTGGCTAAACTTTGCCATTTTCTGGGCAGTGCAGTCGGATGGTCATGCAGTAGAATATGACGGACGTCCGTAAAGTGCTTCTAGCATATTAGCGTATTACAGAGCACGACCATTTTAGTCACTAAAGAGTGCCGAGAAAAAAGTAGGCTACAATATTTACGATAGATTTTTTTTCTTGTCACGCCGCTATAAATTGCCAGAGTTTGCAGCTAATTTAACACCATGTTTTCTTGTTATTTTAACTGTCAGTCCAGTCATGCGCTCATATTACAGTGGTTCACAGTAAATATTTACGGAACCACAACATTGGCACAAGTCACTGCAGCGGTCCAGGCTTTGCACGCAGCCGAGGTTGATGGGGTTCGGCCGCACCAGGCTTGACCGACAGTTAATGCAATTTTGACCCCCTCAAGTTACACAAGTGATACGCAGGAGCACGAGCATTTGAATCACCATTTGCATTCTGTTATGAACTAATTGTAAAATTACAGTTAACAGGCAAAAGAGGTGCCAGTTTATAACAGTATAATGTTAGAATATTGCCTGATGTCGCGGCTCATCCAAAACATGTGGCGGCTCCATACTTGTGTAAGAAAGTTATGGCCACATGCCGGCGACCTCTAGTGTGATTTTCAAGACTTAATGCGATCTTATTGTTTTTGGAATTATTTCAACAGTAGAAGCCCACAGGAAGGGCCCATGAAGACAGAGAAACCATCGCTGACAAGACAGAGACCAGAATTATTTTCACTGCATGGACCCGAAAACCAGGAAGCAGGTCTTTTCGATCAATAACCGCTCAAACGAGACCGAATGTCGGACGGAGTGAGATTCAACATCTGGAAGATAAATACACCTGTTCACTTTGCCTTGCGATTATTTTGCAAAGGACGGAGAGAAACCGGTAAATAGCAGGCAGGCATAACGATTACTGGCATATAAGGAGATTTTTTTCTTGAATCCTGAGCACAAAATGACAGTTCATGTTTGCGAAAAAAAGTTAGATTTTTGTCTTGAAACAACAATTTGATATGAAGTGTTTGTCTAAAGTTCGGGACGCATTCCTAGTCGGTTCTTTGTCATTTCAAAAGCTGTTTCACTTAAAATAAGATGAGGTCTCACTTACCCAGAATGGTACTTATCCACTGAAATAGTTATGCAGTCATTTGTTTTCACTTTAACTGAGTTTTCTTGGTGTCTGCTGAAGCTTATTCTTATAACAAACCCCAGGGGACCCGTATTTTAGTGGAACTTCATGCCCTAAAAATTTACATTATAAAAGTAACTCCAACATCTCTTTCCACACAAACTAATGGCCAAGGTTACTCACAAGCACTGAGTAGCACAGTAGCCCACTGCAGTGTTGTATCAGGGAGAAATGTAGCCGATACCTAATAAACTCCACAAGTCTCCGCAAAATCTGTCTTGATGGACTGATTGGCATCTTGCGGAGTAAAAACATGAAGGAATGAATGGCTGAAGTGTGTTTCAGAGGGGAGAACTGCTGCAGTCATCTCAGATGATGTTATATACACACGGCTCGGCTGTTTTCTGTTGCCTCATACAAGCTAAATTCAGTAGACACACTTTTACAACTTAGTCGCACTTTAGTGAGAGTCATTTGACCGGGTACAAACACGCACTACAGCCCTGCATGGAAGTATGCCGCTCACTCAGGGAGGGAGGGTTTTGGTCGGTGGAGGTTTTGCTGAGAGCTGGTGATACTTGAGGCTATGCATGATAACGTATCACTACAGAACAGGAAAATGCAGTCAAGATCACTTGAAGTGTCCAATAACCTCGGAAAAAGCAATACTGATGATTTGAAATACAGTTAGTCATGTAAGAGAAAGCGGTCGCTCAGCGACCTGATGCGAGTATAAATCAGGTGCGGTGCTAACGGCAGGTTACGGCTCTATTCTTATTGCACATGATCATAGATTCACCCTGAAATATCTCTAATGTGATCACATTCAGTGCTGAATCTACTCTGCTCTGGGTTTTGCTTGACAGTCTATTTTCACTTTACTCTTATAGAATTTGTGCTTCTTTAAGCGTCTGCGTGTGTCATGGTCTCGCCAGACTGAAATGAAAGGTTAAACGCGTTTAACATTCATTTAAGGCAAACACTGGGCTGTTGTCAGTCTCATCAGCAGCTGCAGAGGTTTATTTTTATATGCCCAAACTGTCAATCGAAATATTACAATGCAACTGCTATTTAACGGTCATTGTTTCGTCACCAAGAATAAGGACCCTGAAATGATTAAGTTTTCCTCCTGACTGGATGTGGCCGGAATGACTCCCGATTGAGTTTGTTTGGCTCGCTGTGATTGGTCTTTAATGCTTTGATTTTGAAATCTCGCATGTCCTTTGATGGTCAGAGCTTTGCGATTGGCTGATATGACATGTTTGTAACACAATTAATTAGTGCAGATTATCAATTTTTTTTTTGGGCGGGGGGATTTAGTTCCAAAAAAGGGGAAAAAATCCTAAAGAGATTGTGAGTAATATTTTGGTTCCGTTCCAATCAAAACGAGTATCGTAAAACGTGGCAAAACGCGCAATTTTACAGTTCGACCAGGAACTGTGAATTTCATGTGAATACCTTCTCATGTAATAAGTGGGTAATGATCTGCATGGAGAAATTAGATGTCAAATGCAAATGTGCTTCTTTATACATCAAGCCTTAATCAGAATACCAATATAATTCTGTTCTGCATTTAGACAGATATTCTAAAATGTGATGTTCAAGTGAATGCTGAGATGCGGTGTTTTTCTTTTCTGGTTGGTTTGCTTTGAGGAGATGACTTGTCAAGTTCATTAAGAAGGTAGCAGAACTTATCTGACTGTGTTAGGAGAATTAACTGAAGCAAGATTTTTACAAGCAAAATCTTATATTAAGTTTTGAGGCCGAGTTGTTTTTGAATTAAATGACTGTCGTTCAGAAATGAGGGAAAGCACAATTAAAAATTCATCTATTCAAATGAAGCGGCCTCCTCTGGAGAGACACGGTGAACCTGCGCGTGAGCAGAGCGATCAAACTTGTGTGGAGAGAAGCCAACTGGCCAAGGAATGGGAGGGAAAGAAACCCGCTGTTTATTATTTATGAAACTAATTGAGGTGCGACTGGCATGAATAACTCAGAATTAATTGAAAACAAGGCGAAAAAAACGGACACTGAACGGGCACTCAGTTTTTAAGATTGCAAGGCACGAGCAGTGTACGTGACCTGCGAGTACTGAGTGATGTTCTTGACTGTGAACGTGTTTTTTTTTATTTTTTTTTTTTTTGCACCTACAGCCATAACTCGTGTTCGTGTTGAAAATCCGCTGTATTTTGCATTTAATCAGCCTAAGTTGAATGCTACAGGGTCAAAGCCTTCTTTCTCGCTGCAGTGCGGTTAGGGTCAGATCAGTGCAAGTTTCATTTGTGAGCTTTAGTATGAGGACCAGGACTTGGGCAAAGCGACTGACCGTCTGCGACAACGGAGGATGTGAACAACGGTGTCATTTATGCTCTTTAAAAGAGAAAGACAATTAATTAAAAACTTATAACAAAATACATGCGAAATTGCTGAGTTAATAAATTGAATTGTCCTTCAAGTCAGCTCAAGATGTACACCGTAAGAGTTGAACAAACACTGCTCATTCTGCTGTGCGCCCTGATGATAGGGATTTTTTTTCTTTTTGAAGGGAGCATTAGTAGGCCTAAATGATTTAAAAATTTGAACTGTTCTCATTTACCTCATTATCATCACTTTACTTCAAGTAAAAATGTCCTCATATGCCCTGGATATATTATTATCAGTGCCAACTTGTTCTGTTATTATTTTGAATATTCATTCTAAATGAGCAAATTAGCCGGGAACTGACGGGATATTACCGAAAGGTTGCGCACTTTATACAGTTTCTGTTTGTAACAAATCCATGCTAGAGAAAGCGGGGGAACTTCAGAAGTGTTTTTGTAAATGCATTTGCTGATCTCAATCTACACAAATTTACACAACGGAAGTGGCAAGTGTTGCTTCACCGATTGCAGAATGTTTTGTACCATTTTACTCGATATAGCCTAATAATCGTCATTCTGGTTGTAAAGTTTTCTATTGTAAAATATGCCCTGTTATTTTAATTTATGATTTTTTTTTTGCTTTATAATGTTTTTGAATTTATTTGGCCAATGGTTTTGCAAAATATTACGTCGAATGATGTCTTCAACGCTGCGGTTGTGTCATTGTCGTTGTTGCTGTAGTCCTCTACAGGTGTGCGTGTCAGTGCATGTTTCCCAAGTCAAACGTTTATGATGAAAAAATGTTTAACCTGAATTAATCACTTTTCCAATAGCCTACTTTGTCAACGTTCACAAATAGTCGTGAATAACCCCGCTTGAGATTTTTGCTGATATGCGCAACTTTTTATTTGCAGCTTAGATTAAGTTCATGTTTCACATTTTTCTAACAAAGTATTATTTAAGACGTGTTGTTTTATCCTTTAGATGAGACAAGCAACTGGTCCATTCGCAAAATTTATAAAATAATGCAAGTACTAACCGTGGAAGGACAGACACCAGACACATTAAAAAGCATCTTAATTCTCGCTGCGATCTGTTGATCATTGGCCTTCCCGTCGTGCACCCGTCTGAGTTTGACGTTCTCGCGCCCGCCAGACGCTCGGATTGGACGGCAGATTTGTTCTCATTTGCTCTGCCGCTCACTTCCTCCTCAGCTGCCTGATCAAGCACGCGCGGGGTCAAACTACAGTCTTCCTTCGGGCGATGTGTCACTCACGCGCGCCGTGAGGCCTCCTCTGCTTTCCCCACAGTGATTCTCTCTTTTTATAAGCCATAAATAAAAGTAAACTGAAAAATAAAAGCTTACGAATTTACAGATCGATATATACCGATTAGCCACAATATTAAAACCAACTGCTTAATGTTGTGGAGGTTCCCCTCATTGTGCCAAAATACATTTAACCAGTCAAAGCATTGGGTTAACAGAATGGACCTATGTCATTAGAAGTATATATCACTCAAACTTTGGCAGTAGAACTTTCTAGACTTACAGAGTCTGTGCGATATGAGGTCTGGATAGATAAGACATATATATAACTAAACCTAGAAGTGCTGCATTATAATGATAACTGAATTATTTGGAGCCTGAGTCAAATCTGTGAAGTGTGGTATGTACCTCAAAACATTCCTGGATTGCTGATGCAGTGCAGTAGGGTGCATTATCCTCCTGAATGAGGCCACTGCTATGACAGGGTGTATTTGCTGTGAAACAAATGTTTAGATGAGTGGTATATGACAAAGTAACATCCTCATGAATACCAGGATCCAAAATTACAGGCAAACATGACCCTGGGCATCATATTGCCTCAGCTTGCTTGCCATCTACCCACAGTCCATCCTGGTCCTATCTCTTCCCCACAGAGACGGTGCACACGCACCAGCCATCCACATGATAGAATAGAAAATGTGAGTCATCAGACCAGGCCACCTTCCTCTTCGGATCCACGGTCTAGTTCTGATGTTCACCTGCACATCATTGGCCCATTTGGCAGTGTACAGAGGTCAGCATAGATCCTGTGACCAGCATGTGTCAGTGCAGCGCCGAACACGTCAAGCTGCAGTGCGCTGTATGTTTTGGCACATTTTTTATTATAGCCAGTATTTGGACTACAGTAGCTCTTCTCTGAGATTGGACCAGGTGGGCTAGAATTCATTCACCGCAAACATTAGTGAGCGTCAGGTCGCCCATGACCCCTATTGACGGTTTATTGGTCATCCTGCCTTAGACCACTTACAGACCTCTGTAGTCAGGGAGCACCGCACAAGACCTGCCTTTTTGGAAATGAGCCGTTGAAATTAGTCCCTCGGCAAAGTTGCCCACATTGATATGCTTACGCATTTATTTATTTATTTTTCTGGTTAGACCTCATCAGCTTCAAAAGTTGACTCTTCACTTGCTGCCAAATATAACCCACCCACTGACAGACGTCATTGTCGCGAGATTATCAATTTTATTCACTTCACCTGTTAGAGGTTTTAGTGTTGTGGTTGATGGGTACATATAATGTCTTCCGTGTTATTCCCTGGTCTGTTTAATGTTTTTTGTTTTTTTTTCTCCCCCGCACCAGTTAAATATGAACCCACTTTTCATTCGCTGACTTTTCCTTTGTTGCAGTTCTGGTTTTTTCCACCAGAGTGCGCCTTGATGCGTAGGGTTTACAGGCCCTCAGGCAACCACCTAAGGGAGCGGATTACCTTTAGCATTCTATCAGTAGAAAATGGATTCCGATATTAAATGTATTGGGTGAAAGGTCACACTCGCCTGATTTCTTTAGTTTGTCTTGTCTTTGATCAGGTAATTCCTTTTGTAATCTTTTAAATGCAAGAGTTGTGTTTATGGATATGCGCTAATCAGTCAAGACCTGGGCTTGCTTCCATTGAAGCTCAGACAAAGAAAGAAAAAAAAATTATATATATATATATATATATATATATATATATATATATATATATTCTTTTTCCAGAGCCGCATCATTCTGAAGGTGTATATTTTTATATTTTGTTTACTTGCTGTATTTTCAGCAATTTTTTTGCGAATAAAAAGCATGCTATTTTGCAGTATTTTTCAAAAAATATTATATTCTAAACCTCAGCATTCATTCAGGTAATGAAAAGGTGCAGTTGCATGTGCTTGCCTGAGCTTTCTGATTACATGTCTGATTATGAGTGCCTTGTTTTTGAAGTGCAATAAGAATAAGTCTATATTCTGGAATGTTACATGTTGGCTTGCAGTGATGTAATGTTTACGACGTCAGTAATATACAGTATATTAACGCATTGAAAGGCAAAATAAAAAGGCTGGAAAATTTTTGAAGTGTTTTTAGCATCCTTATTGCACACAGCCACCTCCCACCCCCACACACCCCCACACACCCTCACACCCACACACCCCCACACACCCACACACACCCCCACACACCCTCACACCCCCACACCCCCACACACCCTCACACCCACACACCCCCACACACCCACACACACCCCCACACACCCTCACACCCACACACCCCCACACACCCTCACACCCACACCCCCACACACCCTGACACCCACACACCCCCACACACCCACACACACCCCCACACACCCTCACACCCACACACCCCCACACACCCCCACACACCCTCACACCCACACCCCCACACACCCACACACACCCACACACCCCCACACACCCTCACACCCACACACCCTCACACCCACACACCCCCACACACCCTCACACACCCACACACCCCCACACACCCACACACCCCCACACACCCTCACACCCACACACCCCCACACACCCACACACCCCCTGCCCCCACACACCCTGACACCCACACACCCCCACACACCCACACACACCCCCTCACACCCACACACCCCCACACACCCTCACACCCACACACCCCCACACACCCTCACACCCACACCCCCACACACCCACACACACCCACACACCCCCACACACCCTCACACCCACACACCCTCACACCCACACACCCCCACACACCCTCACACACCCACACACCCCCACACACCCACACACCCCCACACACCCTCACACCCACACACCCCCACACACCCACACACCCCCACACACCCTCACACCCACACACCTCCACACACCCACACACACCCCCACACACCCACACACCCCCACACACCCACACACCCACACACCCCCACACACCCTCACACCCACACACCCCCTGCCCCCACACACCCCCACACACCCTCACACACCCTCACACCCACACACACCCACACACACCCTCACACCCTCACACACCCACACACCCTCACACCCCCACACACCCCCACACACCCCCACACACCCTCACACCCACACACACCCCCACTCACCCTCACACCCACACACACCCACACACCCCCACACCCACACACCCCCACACCCCCACACACCCACACACACCCCCACACACCCTCACACCCACACACACCCACACACCCACACACCCTCACACCCTCACACCCACACACACCCCCACACACCCTCACACCCACACACCCACACACCCCCACACACCCTCACACCCACACACACCCTCACACCCTCACACCCACACACCCCCACACCCACACACCCCCACACACCCACACACACCCACACACCCCCACACCCCCACACACCCTCACACCCACACACACCCACACACACCCTCACACCCACACACCCCCACACCCACACACCCCCACACACCCTCACACACCCACACACCCCCACCCCCACACACACCCACACACCCACACACACACCCACACACCCCCACACACCCTCACACCCACACACACCCTCACACCCACACACCCCCACACACCCTCACAACCACACACCCCCACACACACCCACACACACCCACACACCCACACACACATCGACATACACAGAGACCCATGCAGAGATACACATACCCATGTACATGCATACTCACACATGCACTCATGCACACTTTGAAGGACACATACTCTAACACACAAGCACACTCACATGTATAAACAGATACTAATATGTGCACAGACACGTGGACATGCTCATTACTCAGATTCACAGATAAACATATGCATGCGCAAGCCCATACGCTCATGCACACTTACAAGGACACACACTCTTACATATAAACCTACAAAAACTTTCAAATATACAGTGTTAACGTATGTAAATTGGGGCAAAGCACAGGCATCCATGTTCATGTAAATACATGAATGAAAGCACAGGTGTATGTGCATACACAGCCACACACACAGACACACACATGCACAGATGCAAAGACTCGCACCCATGCATTTCTGTGCCGTCTGAAGTTTAGTCAAATGATTTTCTGGCGGACTCGCCTGCCCTCGACTGCTTTATGTATGAGATGATTTTCTATCTTTTCTTGTCTTGAACTCGACCAGTTTTCTTGTCAAATCTTCAGACAAATAAACCCCTTCCGTCCCTCTGAGGAGCTGGTGCTGAAACGCAGGGGAGAGCAGGGAGTGCACAACCTCTCGCTCATCTGGGGAGAACTCAATTCTCAGCTCCGACGGCTGTCTCTGTGTGTCTGTGCTGTAAAACTCCGGATTATACACCCTGTGTGTCTGCAGTGATGCACATAATTATACGTACACTCTGAGTGTCTGTGGTGTAATACTCCCAATTAAACACTCTCGGTGTCTGTGATCTAATACTCCTTATTATATTCCCTATGTGTCTGTGCTGTAATACTCCTGATTATACACCCTGTGTGTCTGTGCATTAATACTACTTATTATACACCCTGTGTGCCTGTACTGTAATACTCCTGATTATACACACTGTGTGTCTGTGCTGTAATACTCCTTATTATACACACTGTGTGCCTGTGCTGTAATACTACTTATTATACACACTGTGTATCTGTGCTGTAATACTACTTATTATACACACTCTGTGTCTGTGGTTTAATACTACTTATTATACACCCTGTGTGCCTGTACTGTAATACTCCTGATTATACACGCTGTGTGTCTGTGCTGTAATACTCCTTATTATTCACACTGTGTGCCTGTGCTGTAATACTACAAATTATACACCCTGTGTGTCTGTGCTGTAATACTACTAATTATACACACTGTGTGTCTGTGCTGTAATACTCCTTATTATACACACTGTGTGTCTGCGCTGTAATACTCCTTACTATACACACTGTGTGTCTGTGCTGCAATACTCCTAATTATAGACGTTGTGTGTCTGTGCTGTAATACTCCTTATTATACACACTGTGTGTCTGTGCTTTAATACTCCTGATTATACACGCTGTGTGTCTGTGCTGTAATACTACTAATTATACACACTGTGTGCCTGTGCTGTAATACTCCTGATTATATACCCTGTGTGTCTGTGCTGTAATACTACTAATTATACACACTGTGTGCCTGTGCTGTAATACTCCTGATTATACACCCTGTGTGTCTGTGCTTTAATACTCCTGATTGCACACGCTGTGGGTCTGTGCTGTAATACTTCTTTTTTTTTTGTAAAAAATATTTTATAGTGAATAAGATAAGAGAGGAGCAAGACTTGGTATACAGCTTATGGTACATTAAATCATATCATTCAGTACAAACATACACCAATTGCACTCAGAATTTATAACTTAGACTTTCACAAAACTTGCATACATGAAAAATGTTACATTAGCAGTGTTCTAATGGTTCCAGTGATTGTGGTCCATGTCTTTGCAGAAGCTCCATGAATTTTGCTGAGGATTTTTCACAAGTAGAATTAGTTTGTAGATATGACAACCAAATATTTAAATATGAAATAATTGGAAAAACCCATGCTCGAAGGATAGTGTTTTTAGCTGCAGTAAACGCTGCCAGTAGAAATCTACGGTTACAAATGGATAAATGTAAGCTTTCATCATCATTTAAGAGGCAGATTGAGGGAGACATGGGCTCTGATATTCCAATTATTTTAGACATCTTTCCAACAACTTTTGACCAGAATTTTGAAATTACTGGGCAATCCCAAAACATATGTAAAGTAGTACCAATATTACTTTGCTTACAAATCTTACAGATATGTGCTGTAATATTCTTGATTATACACCCTGTGTGTCAGCTCTTATCGAACCTGCTTGGTGCCATACATTCTTCAAGTGTAATATATCTTACTTATCAAGGTCATATCAAACTGATCGGTGCCATAACCTTTTAAAGTATAAGGAATGTGACATAACTCATTACATTTTACATATTTGCATTTCTTAAATGTGCACTTTGCAAGTTTGTTTACTTTCTGCATGATTATTTTTTGTCTCAATTTGGCGACATCTCTCCACGATCCGCTAGATGCCTGCCCCCAAATTCACTGTAAAAAATTGCTGCCATGATCTTTCAGCTCTGGAGGCCGCACAGGCATCACAAACTGCAAATGAACACAAGGGGCACAGGCTGTGCCCCATAACATAACAAACCGCCCTAGCCAATCACTGACAAGAGCTGATAGTTATGGAAGCATGGGAGGGAGGGAACTATGGGAGGGAGGGGTGAGCCACCTCTGTTCTGTTTGAGTTTGAATGTCAACAGAAGTGATAGTTAACAAACTTGCATGGTGCACCTTTAATGTTTTTCTTGCCAAGTTTAATCTGACTACATATTCCTACAGTGCCTTCTGGTCAAATTAAAAATTTGATTTGTAATGCTCAAATTGATATCCTATCGTTTGAAAATAATTATCTGGCCAGTGTAAAGTGGCAGGGATGGGAGTGTGGTTTGTGTATTTCTCTGTTTGGTTGATATGTAATTTCAGTCTCATCTAACGATTCTGCAGTTTAGCTTTGCATAATTAACCATGGAATCAAACTCCAGAGATGCAAGCTGTTTCCTCTGTCTAATCTGTGAAACTACGTCACACTCCCCTGTCCAACTTAGTTATTAGGAATGTGCACGTTTTTGGATTAAAAAAAGTTTATGGGATTTTTTCATTTGATTTTCACTTACTTAAAACTCATGTTTAGCTGAGTGGAAGGCATGTCTCGGTAGAGTCTTTAAACAAAGTTTTAGCCATTAAACTTCTGTATACAACAATATTTAGGGCGATTATTGATGGTGATATTTGTGAAATTTTAAAAAAAATCTGATTATTCATTTGTACGTGATTGCCATTGGATTTGGGATATGAATCGGACCTACATACCAATAACAGCTGTGATGTTCAAAGGTAACATTGTGTTGTAGAGTTATAATTACTATGAGATCTCAGAAAATGATTACGCTAGGGTGAAATAGGAAAGCATATATACAGTGCTGTGAAAAAGTATTTGCCCCCTTCCTGATTACTTTTTGTGTGTGTGTGTGTGTGTGTGTGTGCGTGTGTGCGTGTGTGTGTGTGTGTGTGTGCGTGTGTGCGTGTGTGTGTGCGCGCGCGTGTGTGTGTGTGTATTTGTCACACTTGAATGTTTCAGATCATCAAACAAATTTTAATATTAGACGAAGATAACCCGAGTAAATGCAAAATGCAATTCTTAAGGGGGAATTGAGGGGAAAAAGCAATCCATATCTACCTGGCCCGACGAGAAAAAGTAATTGCCTCCCTTGTTAAATCATGAATTAACTGTGATTAACCACATTTTTTTGAGTTCAATTTCATTAGCCACACCCAGGCCTGATTACTGCTAAACCGGTTGAATCAAGAAATCACTTACAAAAGTGATGTTCGTCCTTCGCAGGCGAAGATGACCATGACTTCAGATCACACTAGGTTGGGGTGGGTGCGGAGGTGGCTGATCAGGCCAATCTTCGCTCGAAATAGTCTATTACAGTGGGGGCAGGGAAAACTAGGGGCTGAGCCAGGCTGGGTGGTGGAGTCCTCGCGGTCTTTTCTTCGCTGGCGCTTCAGCTCTTTGGCCTTGATTCGCTGCTCCTCGAAGTTTGCAGCGCCCGAACTCACAAGAGAGTGCCAGGTGGAGCGTTCTTCGGCCGTCTCTTCCCAGGTGGAATGGGGAATGTCGCACAGCTTGAGGGCCTCCTTCAGCGTGTCTTTGTACCGCTTCTTGGGTCTGCCGAGTTGTCGCTTACCAGAGGAAAGCTCCCCGCACAAGAGTCTCTTTGAGAGGCAGCAGTCATCCATGCGATGGATATAGCCGGCCCATCGGAGCTGGGAGCGCAGTAAGATGGTGTGAATGCTCTCCAACCCAGCACGCTGGAGCACTTCAGTGTCAGGGACCTTGTCTTGCCACTCGGCGCGGAGAACGGTTCTGAGACACCTCATGTGGAAGGCATTGAGCTGTTTGGCGTGGCGACTGTAAACCGTCCAGGTTTCGCACGCGTAGAGCAGGGATGGTAGAACGACTACTCTGTACACTTTGAGCTCGGTGTCAAGGCTCAGTCCTCGTCGCTCCCACACCTTGTCCTTTAGTCTGCCAAAGGCTGAGCTGGCTCTGGCGACTCTGTAGGCCACTTCCTCGTCTATCTTGATGGAGCGTGACAGCGTACTGCCGAGGTAGACAAACTTGTCTACAGCTGCTAGCGTCTGGCCATTTACATTTATGTGGGGCTCGTTATAGGGCTGCTCCAGGTGCAGGCTGGTGCATGATTTCAGTCTTCTTGGCGGAGATTGTTTGACCGAAGTCGTCACAGGCTTTTGCAAACAGGTCCATGCTTTCCTGCATGTCGGGCTGAGTACTGGCGTTGAGCCCGCAGTCATCGGCGAACAAGAAGTCACGGGCTGTATCTTCGTGCACTTTGGTCTTTGCCTGGAGCCTTCGAAGATTGAACAGTTTGTCGTCAGTACGGTAGCGGTAGCCGACGCCGATGTCACCGTCACGGAACGCGTCTGTCAGCATGGCTGAGAACATCATGATGAAGAGGGTGGGAGCCAACACACAGCCCTGCTTTACTCCGTTGGTGACGGGGAATGGCTGGGAGTACTCTCCGCCATCCTGCACTCTTGCCTGCATGCCATCCTAGAACTGCTGGACCATCGAGATGAACTTGGCGGGGCATCCCGCAGAAGTCCATACATTTACAAAAGTAAATAGAACCGATCTGACAAAGTGACGTAAGTTAAAAGATCTCAAAAAGCAACAAAACATGCTGCAAATTAGCAATTCAAAAACAGATGAGAAACAAAGTCATTGACATCTATCAGTCTAGAAAGGGTTACAAAGTGATTTCTAAGGCTTTGGGACTCCAGCAAACCACAGCGAGAGCCATTATCCACAAATGGAGGAAACTTGGAACAGTAGTGAACCTTCCCAGGAGTGGCCGGCCTACCAAAGTTACTCCAAGAGTGCATCAATAACTCATCCAGGAGGTGACAAAAGAACCCAGAGCAACATCTGAAGAACTGCAGACCTCACTGGCCTCAGTTAGGGTGTATTCACACTTTGCTCATTTGGAGAAATTGTTCCGACACAGTGAGTGTTTTCCCCCAGTGATTGGTTCGTTTGGGCTGGTGTGAACGCAGCAAACGCACTCTGATGCGGAACAAATGCAAAACAATACAATCGCCAAAAAAGGGTGGTCACGGCTTGCTTCCATTCGAACCTTGGAGCGGACAATCGTCTCAGCAACTGACCCAGAGCTGTAGTTTGGGTTGTTGTTGTTTCCCGGGTAAAGAAGAAGAAATGCCCCTTCCTTCCCGGGTAAGATTTCTGCACAGTTTGTTTGCGCATGGCATTTCTTTACTACTTTGGACCGGTCGAGACTGTTGCCATGTGAACACAAAGGAGTCAAAGGGCAAATGCAAGAATTGAATCATTTTTGTCTCTGAATCAGAACAAAGCAAACGATATACCCTTAAAGTCAGTGTTCATGATTCAACAATAAGAAAGAGACTGGGCAAAAATGGCATCCATGGGAGAGTTCCAAGGCGAAAGCCACTGCTGACCGAAAAGAACACAAAGGCTCGTCTCACATTTGCCATCTTGATGATTCCCATGACTTTTGGAAAAATATTCTGTGGACTGACGAGACAAATGTTGAACGTTTTGGAAGGTGTGCATCCCGTTACATTCCTTTCTCTAAACTATGCACTTTTAGTACTCCGTGACCGGAGCTGTTTGTCTGTTCATAGGTTTGTCTTGTCATCCCTGTCTGCGTTTTGACTTCGGTCAAATTCATGTGATTAGTTTATTCCTCATGTGTCTCTCCATGATTATTGTTCCATTGATTGCACCTGTGTTCCCTGGTCATGTGTTCTCCCCGGATGTGTATATAAGATGTCTGTTTGATTCACTTCCTTGTCAGATCGTTCTTCCTTGTTTCCTGTGCTACGCTTCTCTCGCCTTGATTCATGGTGATTTATCTTTCTGACCTGACCGCCCTAGACACCGCGTTTGCCGATTTCCTGTATTTTTGCCGCATTGTTGTTTTTTGACCTCTTTTGTCTGACTACAATTTTGTGATTGGTGCCCTGTGTATGACTCTGGATTTTGCCCTTTGGATTCTGATTTTGGATTGCGGACTTTGTACTGTTGCCAGCTCTGTTGGGAGGTTTCCCCCTTCAGAAATAAAGCCTCCTTTTTGTATTCTACTGGTTATCGCTATTGGTTCATTTCGTAAAACCCATCAGAACCACATTCATGTGTCGTCTTTCCAGATAATTGTCAGAGTGATCAGCAGAAGCTCATTTGTGTATTTAACCCGTCAAAATGCAGTTTTCACTAAGATGCTGGTAATCGTCATCCTGCTTGATACCATTTTTTCATCATGCTAAACTGTCCACCAAAACTGTCCCTAATTGTGCTAAATGTTTCATCAAAATAGTTTTAAATTTGTTGTGATTCTGCCTTGACCATGTTCATGCCTTGTCATTCTGACTGACCTGTGTTTCTGAATTATTGCTCTTGTCTGACTATTCTTTGTATTATGTACTGTGATTTGGTTACTTTGATTTGTTATGTTTTATCTTAGTTTACTTTTCCATGTTTTACATTCTGCCATATCTCATTCCGGTTCATGGTTCCATGTTGCTTTGCACTTTGTCTCTCCCATCTGGTCTCATGTCTTGTCATTGCACTCAGCCCCAGTCTTGTATTTCACTCTTCGGGTGATTTATTGGATTCTGGTTTTCAATCTTCCTCCCGATCTCGTTTACTGGCTTCACTCTTCTTTTCTATATACAAAACCCAAAACCAGTGAATTTGGCACGTTATGTAAATCGTAGATAAAAACAGAATACAATGATTTGCAAATCCTTTTCAACTTATATTCAACTGAATACACTGCAAAGACAAGATGTTTAATGTTCAAACTGAGAAACTTTTTTTTTTTTTTGCAAATAATCATTAACTTAGAATTTAAAGGCAGCAACACATTGCAAAAAGTTGGCACAGGGGCCTTTTTACCACTGTGTTACATCGCCTTTCCTTTTAACGACACTCAGTAAACGTATGGGAACTGAGGAGACCAATTTTTGAAGCTTCTCAGGTGGAACTCTTTCCCATTCTTGCTTGATGTACAGCTTAAGTTGGGGTCTCCGTTGTGGTATTTTACGCTTCATAATGCGCCACACATTTTCAATGGGAGACAGGTCTGGACTACAGGCAGGCCAGTCTAGTACCCACACTCTTTTACTATGGAGTTCTGCTGTTGTAACACGTGCAGAATGTGGCTTGGCACTGTCTTGCTGAAATACGCAGGGGCATCCATGAAAAAGACATTGCTTGGATGGCAACATATGTTGCTCCAAAACCTGTATGTACCTTTCAGCATTAATGGTGCCTTCACATATGTGTAAGTTGCCCATGCCTTGGGCACTAATACTCCCCCATACCATCACAGATGCTGGCTTTTGAACTTTGCACCTATAACAGTCCGGAGGAGGACGACGTCCACAGTTTCCAAAAACAATTTTAAATGTGGACTCGTCAGACCACAGAACACTTTTCCACTTTGCATCAGTCCATCTTAGATGAGCTTGGGCCCAGCGAAGCCGGCGGCGTTTCTGGGTGCTGTTGTTAAATGGCTTTCGCTTTGCATTGTAGAGTTTTAAGTTGCACTTGCAGATGTCGCGACGAACTGTAGTTACTGACAGTGGTTTTCTGAAGTGTTCCTGAGCCCATGTGGTGATGTCGATTTAGATTTTTGCCTTTGTGATTTTGGGTTATTGTAGCATCTGTGAGTTTTGACCTTTTTCTGCCTGACCACGAGATCTTTGTTTGCTGCCCTGGTAACGATTCGGATTACGCCCAGTGGATTCTGGTTTTGCTTCTTTGACATTTCTGTACCAGTGAACCAGACCCATTTCTGTCCGGCTATGATTATTATGTTTGCTGCCCTGGTTTTCGATTCTATTTTTGCCCAACTGGATTTTGACTTTTGGATTGTGGACTCTGTACTTTTGCCTTCTGCCCTGCGGGGGATCTCCCCTTTTAGTAAAACAAGTTCTACTGCATTGACTGATTCTCGCCACTGTTTCCTGATCGCACCATTCCAAAATGGGACTAAAATGTTCACCAAAACCCTCTCTAATTGAATAAAACTTTTCACCAAAACCATCTGAAGTCTCACTAAACTGTTTAGCAAAACATTCTTTAATTATAGTAAACTGTTTGCCAAAACCATCTTTCATTTCACCAAGCTGTTCACCGAAACCATCTTTTATCTCGTTAGACTGTTTACCATAACAGTCATTAATCTTGTTAAACTGTTCACCTAAAGTGTCTTTTATCATGGTAAACTATTCATCAAAATGATCTTTAATCACGCAAACCTGTACACTAAAGAGAAGCACCTGGGGTAGCAGACGGGTGTAGCGTCGTCCTCACACCTCCCAGGAGCAGCGCTTCCCCCCCTCTTCTCTTCCTCCCCGGCAGAACCATGAACAGCTCCTGCCAGACGGATCTCAGTTCAGCACCGCTGGCTGCTGCTCTACGCTGGACAGCTCCCTCCAGCAGCCGCACGGCCAATGAGAGGGCCTCTCTGTCAGCGAGCTGCACAAGGTCGCATACCTCATCCTCATCAGCATCAGGGAAATTGGCTATATAAAGTCAGTGAGGCAGCAGAGGAGGACTGGTTGGCCGAGAGAGTGCATCGTGATTGCGTTACTAGCCACTGCCCTTTCTCTATTCTCCCAGTCGGGGTCCGAAAGGCAAAATATGGGGCCCTGAGTCACTGCCCCCTGCAGGAGTCCTCGCTCAGGCTGCGACTGCGCTACGCGACAATGGCTAATTCCCCTCAGGGTCTTACTCAAGAAGTCCATGGTCTTTTGGTTCATGGCTGAGAGTAAAGTTACTGCCCATCGGGCTGGACTCTCCCCGAGCTGTTGCCCTGTCTATGCCAAGTTTTCTGGTGGTTTGCCACAAAAGCCGTCTCTGACACATTAAACTGTGCACCAACTCTGTTCTCACTCATGGTAAACTGTTCATTACACTTTCTATTCACACTGAACTATTAATCAAAACCATCTTTAATCATGCTGAAGGGTTCACAAAGGCATCTCTAATGTGAAGAGCCACTAGATGGCAGTATTGACCTTTTTTTATTAAGCCAGTCTGGAGCGAGGTTTGGGCATGTCCTGGGCATGTCTGAGAGGGAAATTCCCAGAGGAAAAAAAAAGTCTAAACGTGGGAGGGGGCTGCAAAAAAGTATATAAGGAGAAAAATTCAGAGTAAAGTAGTAGGAGAAATTGTGAGGAGAAGGATACATTTGACCAGATCTGTCACTCTTTTCAAGACCTGTGAAGCTTTTTGTAGATTTTTGCCTGTGTTGGAGCATTTCTCTGTCCCAGGACATCACCAAGCAACCCCATCTCAAGGGACTATAAATATTTTTTTTTTTCTTGTAGTATGAAGTAGTATAAATTGTAGGTTAGTGTTGGTCTTTGTTTAATTAAATCTGTTTGAGTTTTTAAATTTTGTCTGTCATCCCTTGCTGTCTTATATGTCATAGCAAATTGGGGCGGTACCAAATTGGGGGCTCAAGTCCGGGATAGACCATTGTGTGAGTCATTTATTGAAAATCAAACATTTCAAATTGTAAAATTGTTTTTTGAATTTTCCTATGTATATATATATATATATATATATATATATATATTGACAGATCAACAGCAATGGATGATTTCTTGGCATCACCAACCGTAGAGGTTTTGAAGTCTTTTAAAAAGACAGAACTGCTAGAAATATGCAGACATTTAGAGCTGACAGAGGTAAAACCAGCCATGCGAAAAGCAAGACTGGCTAGAGAGATTGTTGAATATTACATTGATGAAAATGTGTTTACACCAGGGGACCGGGTAAATTTTCCTGTGGAAAATCAAAATATAGAAATGAAACTTAAATAAAAAATGCTAGAGATTGAAAGGGAGGAAAAAGAAAAACAAAGGCAGTTTGAGTTAGAAAAATTAGCAAGACAGAGAGATTTCGATTTAGAGAAATTCAATAGAGAAGAAAGGCTCCAGATGGAACAACTAAAAATAAAAATAGACGCTGAAAATAAATTTTGTGCTAGCCAGGAGGTAAAATTGGTGCCTCCATTCTTGGAGAAGGACGTTGATAACTATTTCCAGTGTTTTAAAAAGGTAGCTAAAAGTTGTCAGTGGCCAAAGGAACACTGGCCTCTGATGTTGCAAACTGTCCTGAAGGGAAAAAGCTCAACAAGCCTATTCGGCTTTGTCTGCAGATGATTCCTCTGATTATGAGGTGGTCAAAAAGGTTATTTTGAGAGCTTATGAGTTGGTTCCAGAGGCTTACCGACAGAAATTCAGAGGTCTGAAGAAATCTGAAAATCAGACTTATGTGGAATTTGCGAATGAGAAGCAGGTTTGCTTTGAGTGCTGGTGTACTTCTGTGGAGGTCAAGGATGATTTCAGCTCACTAAAAGAGATGGTGTTAGTTGAAGAATTCAAGAATTGTGTTAAGGATGATATTAAGACCTACCTCAATGAGAAGCAAGCACTGAATTTGCAATCAGCTGCCAAATTTGTCGATGAATATGTTCTCACAAATAAGTCCAAATTTCAGTCTAGCAGTAACAATAGATGGTTCCAACTTCAAAAAAAAAAAAGGTGATGGTGATACCCAAGATTCCTCACCCAAAACCAAAGACAAATCTGGTGATGTTGCTCAGAAATCCAGTAACAGGTCTTATCAAAGTGTGAAAGCTGACAGTGACAAAAGTGGTCTAGTTTGCAATTATTGCAAGAAATCTGGTCATGTTACAACTAACTGTTGGTTCCTTAAAACTAAGAAAGAAAAAGAAAAGGATACCAAACCCAATGCCTTTGTGAAAACATGGTTAGAAACCCCTGTAGTAGATGATTGATCTGCTAAATTGCCTGCTCCTTGTAAGGCTAAGAAGCCTGATACTGCTGACTTTGTGAGGGAGGAATTTCTTCAATTTTGTCAGATGTCAGAGGGATTTATGGCTCTTGAATGAGCATTCTCCTCCTGTCCCCATATATATCCTAAGGGATACCGGAGCTTCTCAGTCACTGTTGTTAATGGACTCCTTGGAGTTACGTGATGAGACCGCTTCTGGGGATTTCATACTTGTACAAGGTATTGAAGGGAGGACTGTATCTGTACCCCTGCGCTCTGTATTCTTGAAGTCAGATTTAGTTACAGGACAGGTAAAGGTGGGACTTATGTCAAGTCTACCTATCGAGGGTGTTTCTCCGTTGCTAGGCAATGACCTTGCTGGGGGCAATGTAGTTCACCCTGTACATCTTACTTCACAGCCGAGCACTGAAGATGGCAATGAAGACCCATCTCTGTATCCTTCCTGTGCAGTGACTCATGCTATGGCCAAGAAGACTTAAGAAGAAGATGATGTGGTGCCGTCCAGCACAACACGTTTATCAGTTCTTTGTTCAGCCAGCCAGATGGGTCTGGTGATTCTGATATGTCTGGAGACTTGTCTCTGTCCAGAAAGCGGTTGATTGAGGAGCAAACGAATGATCCTGAAATTTGTGTACTGAAGAGGAGAGCCCTTCCTGATAAAGAAATAGACGCAGTTCCAGTTGGGTATTATCTCAAGGATGGAGTGTTGATGCGGAAGTGGCGCCCTCCTGATATCCCTGCCAATGCAGATTGGGGAGTGGTCAAGCAAATTGTTGTTCCGAAGGTCTACAGGAATTAAATCTTCACCATGGCCCATAGTTTACCTTAAGGAGGTCATCTTAGTGTTATCAAGACTGTTGATAAGATCATGAAACGCTTCTTCTGGCCTGGACTTCGGAAAGACGTTTCTAACTTTTGCAAAACCTGTCACACTTGTCAGGTAGTTTGAAGACACCAGTTAGACCCATCTGTAGCTCCATTGCAGCCTATCCCAGCATTTGGGGAGCCCTTCTCTAAGGTCATTGTTGATTGTGTTGGTCCATTACCCAAAACTAGGTCTGGAAATCAGTATTTGTTGACAATCATGTGTGCATCTACCAGATTCCCTGAAGCCATACCTCTACGCAACATCAAGGCAACTGCAATCTCGAAGGCTTTGATAAAGTTTTTTAAGTTGTTTGGCCTTCCCAGGGAAATTCACTCAGACTAAGGTAGCAATTTCACTTTTGGATTGTTTCAGCAGGTTGTGTATGAACTAGGTGCGAAGCAGATTCTTTCTAGTGCTTATCATCCAGAGAGTCAGGGTGCCTTAGAGCGGTTTCATTCCACTCTCAAGACAATGATGAGGACTTATTGTTATGACCATGAGAAAGACTGGGATGAAGGTGTTCATTTGCTGTTGTTTGCAGCTAGAGAAGCAGTGCAGGAGTCTACTGGATTCAGTCCGTTTGAGCTAGTGTTTGGCCATGAAGTGAGAGGACCTTTGCTATTGTTGAGTGAACAATGGCAAGAGGAAGAGCCGCACATCAGTCTGTTAGACTATGTTAGCAAGTTCAAGGAAAGATTGCGTGCAGCTTGTGACCTAGCCAAAGAGAACTTGAAATCAAGTCAGGGAAAAATGAAAACTTGGTATGATCATAAGGCTAGAAGCCGTGAGTTTAAACCAGGAGACAAGGTTCTTGTGTTGTTTCTCTTGCAGTCCAATCGATTGCAGGCTAGATTTCATGATCCTCATGAAACTTTTACAAAACTCAATGATCTCAATTACATTGTTAAGACTCCAGATAGGAGAAAGCCAAAACAGTTGTGTCACATTAACATGCTGAAGCCTTATAGGAATAGGAATGCTAGGGTTGCAGCTGTCACTTCAGATCCTCCTATGGCCGAGAATTGTGAAGATGAGGGGGAGTTTCAAGATGATGAACCTAGAATTAAAGCTGAAGTTCTTTCTTGTAAATTGACAAATTCTGAAGTGTTGCAAAATCTTGATATAAAACTCCAGCACTTAGAACCCTCACAGAAAGATCAGTCTGAGAGGTTGATCAAGAAATATAAAGATCTATTTCCTGATGTTCCAAAGGGAGATTCTATAGCCTCTCATGATGTTGGTGATACCAAACCAATAAAACAGCATCCGTACCGGATGAATCCTGAAAAGAGAGATATTGCTGAGAAAGAGGTTGAGTACATGTTAGAACATGATATTATCAGACCCTCTAACTCAGATTGGAGTTCACCCTGTTTGCCAGTTCCAAAACCTGGTGGAAGTACTAGATTCTGAAGAGATTATTGCAAAGCCAATGCTGTAGCTAGACCTGATGTGTTTCCAATACCTAGGATTGATGATTATATCGATAGAGTAGGGAAAGCAAAGTTTCTGACCAAGATTGATTTATTGAAGGGTTATTGGTGTGTGCCTTTAACTGAGAGGGCCAAGAGAATCTCTGCTTTTGCCACACCATCTGGATTGTACCAGTATAAAGTCCTACCCTTTGGCATGAAAATCGCCCCAGCCACGTTCCAAATGATGATACAGTCTACAATCGCCGGATTGCCACACACGGGTGCGTACATCGACGACCTGATCACATGGAGTGACTCCTGGGAAGAACATCTGAAAGATGTAGAGTGTTGTTTCAGCGCCTGACCCAGGCTAACCTGACTGTTAACCTGAACAAGAGTGACTTTGGTTGTGCAACTGTCACGTATCATGACTACGTCATAGGCCAGGGTAAGGTGGCACCCAGCCATCATGGACTTTCCAGTTCCTGACAACAAAAAAGCTTTATGCCGCTTCCTTGGAATGATTAGGTACTACCGCAAGTTCTGCAAGAACTTTGCTGAGATTGCTCTCAGTCTCACCAACCAACTGAAAAAAGGCATAAAGGTCACTTGGGATGATGCATACCAGAGAGCCTTCGATCGCCTGAAGTCTCTGCTGTGTCACTTCCCCGTGCTCAAATCTCCTGACTTCAACAAACCGTTCTCCATCGCGGTCGATGCTAGCGACCAAGCTTGTGGATCTGTGCTCCTACAGAGAAGTGACTCTGATGACATTGGGCATCCCGTGGCATAGTTCTCCAGGAAGTTCAATCGCCACCAAAGGAACTATTCCACGATAGAGAAGGAGCTGTTGGCTCTGGTTCTATCTTTACAACACTTTGAGTTTTATATTTGTACTGGGTGCACACCGACCACAATCTGTTGATGTTTTTGAGTTAGAAGAGAAACAAGAATCGGAGATTGTTGAATTGGAGTTAGATTTTACAGGACTTGGACTTGGAAATTAAACATGTAAAGGGTACTGACAATGTAATTGCTGATTGCTTATCCTGTGTTTGAGTATGTCTATATATCACGTGTTTATTAGCATATTGTATTAAATGTATATAAATACAAGTGTCTACTTCACCATTTTTGTATTGAAAAGAAAAATTTTGCCTTTATGAGTCAAAATTTTTCCCTTTTGGAATGGAGGTGTAACGTGGAAAGAAGCCACTAGATGGCAGTATTGACCTTTTTTTGTTAAGCCCAATCTGGATCTAGGTTTGGGCATGTCCTGGGCATGTCTGAGAGGGTAAAGTCCCAGAGGAAAAAAAAAGTCTAAATGTGGGAGGGGTCTGCAAAAGAGTATATAAAGAGAGAAATTGAGAGTAAAGTAGTAGGAGAAATTGTGAGGAGAAGGCTACATGTGACCAGACCTGTCACTTTTTTCAAGACCTGTGAAGTTTTTTGTGGATTTTTGCCTGTGTTGGAGCATTTTTCTGTCCCAGGACATCACCAAGCAACCCCATCTCAAGGGACTGTAAATTCTTTTTTTTTCTTACATATTATCAATCTTGGTCAGTTGTATAAATTGTAGGTTAGGGTTGGTCTTTGTTTAATTAAATCTGTTTGAGTTTTAAAATTTTGTCTGTCATCCCTTGCTGCCTTATATGTCGTAGCAAATTGGGGCCATAACACATCTTGAATCCCGCTGATCTGTTCACCAAACCATTTTTAATCACAATAAACTGTTCAGCGCCCTGTTTGAAATCCTTTTTCTCTGTTAGTTTTACGGTACCTGCTCTTTCTAAAGGCAGCCAGGCCGACAACAGTCTGCATTAAACCTTGCAGGTGTGCGTGGCAGCCCTGATGATCTTTACACTCTTACACACCGCAATGTGCTACTGGGTTTAGACCAAATAAAAAGGAAAGCAAAACAACAAACACATCAAGCTGAACTGGAGTACAGTCAGCAGAGGTGAAATTATTGAGAGCTGAAATTATCCTGGCAGTCAAACTACAGTGCAGTTAGTCAAGCTGCAACAGCCACTGAGTGTTTATATCAGGTTGAAGTTGAATAATAATAATAATAATGATAATAATAATATATATACATAGCTATACTAAGTCAAAAAAGAAACTTCA
>CM056576.1:142917972-142967972 GCA_029721435.1 Gymnothorax reevesii
TGATACTAAATTGGGGGGTTTGGCAAATAGTTTAGAGTCCACTAAAGTGATTCAGGATGATTTGGATAGAATCCAAAATTGGGCAGAAATGTGGCAAATTAAATTTAATGTAGCAAAATGTAAAGTTGTACATGTAGGTAATAAAAACATTAGACGGGATTACTTCATGGGAGGTTTAAAACTGGAATGTGCTCCTCACAAGAAAGATCTGGGAGTGATTGTTGACCAAACCCTCACAGGCTCTAGCCATTGTGCCGTAGCAGTTAAAAAAGCTAATCGGATGCTGGAATACATTGCCTAAAGTATTGATTACAAATCTAAGGAGGTGATGCTTCTTTTGTACAACACATTCATCAGACCACATCTGGAGTATTGTGTACAGTTCTGGGGACCACAGTTCTGATATACCACAGTGCAGGGCTAATATACCACAGCGCAAGGCTAATATTCCGCAGCACAGAGCGGATATACCACAGCATGGGGCTGATATAACACAGTGCAGGGCTGAAATACCACAGGGCACAGCTGGTATACCACAGGGCAGAGCTGATATACGACAGCAGTGGGCTAATATACCACAGTGCAGGGCTGACATGCGACAGCAGAGGGCTGATATACCACAGCGCAGGGCTGATATACCATGGGGCAGGGCTGGTATACCATGGGGCAGGGCTGATATACGACAGCAGAGGGCTGATATACCTCAGCGCAAGGCTAATATAACACAGTGCTGGGCTGATATACCACAGTGCATGGCTGATATATGACAGCAGAGGGCTGATAAACCACAGTGCATGGCTGATATACTACAGCAGAGGGCTGATAAACCACAGCGCAAGGCTAATATACCACAGGGCAGGGCTGATATACCACAGGGCAGGGCTGATATACCACAGTGCATGGCTGACATATGACAGCAGAGGGCTGATATACCACAGTGCAGGGCTGATATACCGCAGCGCAAGGCTAATGTTCCGCAGCACTGGGCTGATATACTACAGCGTGGGGCTCATATACCACAGCGCACAGCTGATATACCACGGGGCGGAGGTGATATACGACAGTAGAGGGCTGATATACCATAGCACAGGGCTTATATACCACAGCGCAGGGCTAATATAACACAGTGTAGGGCTGAAATACCGCAACACAGAGAAAATATACTACAGTGCATCCTGATGTACCACAGTGCAGGACAGTTTCACACAGTTACAGACACATGCGTACATATACTCACATACACATGCACAACACATTCACAGACATATGCACATGCATGCGCACTGTGCTTGCGCGCACTCAACAGTACATGCACACACACACACACACACACACACAGACTGCACAGCGTATACACAGAGCACATATGTATGTGCACATTCACAGATAAGTGCACATGCGCACACGCACTCATGCACACACACACACACTCTCAGACACACTTATGCATGCATACACATGCATAAGCACTGCAAATGCAAATATGCACCCAACACACACAAATACACACACTCATGTGCACGCGCACACATACACACAAACACGCACAGTGCTTGGTGGGACTGAATTGCTCCAGCTCTGCTGAAGTACTGAATAAGACCATAGAATATGGGGAGAGAGCAAAGGTAGAGCGAAAAAACATGTTGTAAATCCCTGTGAGGAATTATCAAACTCTCTCTGAGTCTCTGGGCCAAGGTGACCTTATGGGTGAAACTTGTGACATCACTCTCGCCTCATTCTCTGTGCTCCGGATATAGGGTGTACAGAGTCTTTGCTCAGGATATAGACGGTATATGTGTTCTGAATACTGTGGTTCAAGCTTTGGGTTCTTTATATAAGGGGTATATGTGTTCTGAATGCTGTGGTACAGACTCTGGGTTCTGTATATTGGGGGTATATGTGTTCTGAATGCTGTGGTACAGACAGTGTTCTATATATAAGGGGTATATGTGTCCTGAATGATGTGGTACAGGCTTTGGGTTCTGTATATAGGGGGTATATGCATTCTGAATGCTGTGGTACAGACTGTGTTCAATATATAGGGGGTATATGTGTTCTGAATGCTGTGATACAGACTGTGGTCTGTATATAGGGGGTATTTGTGTTCTGAATGCTGTGGTACAGACTGTGGTCTGTATATGGGGGGTAAATGTGTTCTGAATGCTGTGGTACAGACTCTGTGTTCTGCATACAGGGAGTATATGGGTTCTGAATGCTGTGGTACAGACTGTGTTCTGTATATAGGGGGTATATGTGTTCTGAATGCTGTGGTACAGACTGTGGTCTGTATATAGGGGTTATATGTGTTCTGAATGCTGTGGTACAGACTGTGGTCTGTATATAGGGGGTAAATGTGTTCTGAATGCTGTGGTACAGACTCTGTGGTCTGCATACAGGGAGTATATGTGTTCTGAATGCTGTGGTACAGACTGTGTTCTGCATACAGGGAGTATATGTGTTCTGAATGCTGTGGTACAGACTGTGATCTGTATATGGGGGGTAAATGTGTTCTGAATGCTGTGGTACAGACTCTGTGTTCTGCATACAGGGAGTATATGTGTTCTGAATGCTGTGGTACAGACTGTGTTCTGTATATAGGGAGTATATGTGTTCTGAATGCTGTGGTACAGACTCTGTGTTCTGTGTATAGGGAGTATATGGGTTCTGAATGCTGTGGTACAGACTGTGGTCTGTATATATGGGGTATATGTGTTTTGAATGCTGTGGTACAGACTGTGTTCTGTATATAGGGAGTATATGTGTTCTGAATGCTGTGGTACAGACTGTGTTCTGTATATAGGGAGTATATGTGTTCTGAATGCTGTGATACAGACTGTGTTCTGGATATAGGGAGTATATGTGTTCTGAATGCTGTGGTACAGACTGTGTTCTGTATATAGGGAGTATATGTGTTCTGAATGCTGTGGTACAGACTGTGTTCTGTATATGGGGGGTAAATGTGTTCTGAATGCTGTGGTACAGACTCTGTGTTCTGTGTATAGGGAGTATATGTGTTCTGAATGCTGTGGTACAGACTGTGTTCTGTATATATGGGGTATATGTGTTCTGAATGCTGTGGTACAGACTGTGGTCTGTATATGGGGGGTAAATGTGTTCTGAATGCTGTGGTACAGACTCTGTGTTCTGCATACAGGGAGTATATGTGTTCTGAATGCTGTGGTACAGACTCTGTGTTCTGCATACAGGGAGTATATGTGTTCTGAATGCTGTGGTACAGACTGTGTTCTGTATATAGGGAGTATATGTGTTCTGAATGCTGTGGTACAGACTCTGTGTTCTGTGTATAGGGAGTATATGGGTTCTGAATGCTGTGGTACAGACTGTGGTCTGTATATATGGGGTATATGTGTTTTGAATGCTGTGGTACAGACTGTGTTCTGTATATAGGGAGTATATGTGTTCTGAATGCTGTGGTACAGACTGTGTTCTGTATATAGGGAGTATATGTGTTCTGAATGCTGTGGTACAGACTGTGTTCTGGATATAGGGAGTATATGTGTTCTGAATGCTGTGGTACAGACTGTGTTCTGTATATAGGGAGTATATGTGTTCTGAATGCTGTGGTACAGACTGTGTTCTGTATATGGGGGGTAAATGTGTTCTGAATGCTGTGGTACAGACTCTGTGTTCTGTGTATAGGGAGTATATGTGTTCTGAATGCTGTGGTACAGACTGTGTTCTGTATATATGGGGTATATGTGTTCTGAATGCTGTGGTACAGACTGTGGTCTGTATATGGGGGGTAAATGTGTTCTGAATGCTGTGGTACAGACTCTGTGTTCTGCATACAGGGAGTATATGTGTTCTGAATGCTGTGGTACAGACTGTGTTCTGTATATAGGGAGTATATGTGTTCTGAATGCTGTGGTACACACTGTGTTCTGTATATGGGGGGTAAATGTGTTCTGAATGCTGTGGTACAGACTCTGTGTTCTGTGTATAGGGAGTATATGGGTTCTGAATGATGTGGTACAGACTGTGGTCTGTATATATGGGGTATATGTGTTCTGAATGCTGTGGTACAGACTCTGTGTTCTGTATATGGGGGGTAAATGTGTTCTGAATGCTGTGGTACAGACTCTGTGTTCTGTGTATAGGGAGTATATGGGTTCTGAATGATGTGGTACAGACTGTGGTCTGTATATATGGGGTATATGTGTTCTGAATGCTGTGGTACAGACTGTGGTCTGTATATATGGGGTATATGTGTTCTGAATGCTGTGGTACAGACTGTGGTCTGTATATATGGGGTATATGTGTTCTGAATGCTGTGGTACAGACTGTGGTCTGTATATATGGGGTATATGTGTTCTGAATGCTGTGGTACAGACTGTGGTCTGTATATAGGGAGTATATGTGTTCTGAATGCTGTGGTACAGACTGTGTTCTGTATATAGGGAGTATATGTGTTCTGAATGCTGTGGTACAGACTGTGTTCTGTATATGGGGGGTAAATGTGTTCTGAATGCTGTGGTACAGACTGTGTTCTGTATATAGGGAGTATATGTGTTCTGAATGCTGTGGTACAGACTGTGTTCTGTATATAGGGAGTATATGTGTTCTGAATGCTGTGGTACAGACTGTGTTCTGTATATAGGGAGTATATGTGTTCTGAATGCTGTGGTCCAGACTGTGTTCTGTATATAGGGAGTATATGTGTTCTGAATGCTGTGGTACAGACTGTGTTCTGTATATAGGGAGTATATGTGTTCTGAATGCTGTGGTACAGACTGTGTTCTGTATATGGGGGGTAAATGTGTTCTGAATGCTGTGGTACAGACTCTGTGTTCTGTGTATAGGGAGTATATGGGTTCAGAATGCTGTGGTACAGACTCTGTGTTCTGTGTATAGGGAGTATATGGGTTCTGAATGCTGTGGTTCAGACTGTGGTCTGTATATATGGGGTATATGTGTTCTGAATGCTGTGGTACAGACTGTGGTTTGTATATATGGGGTATATGTGTTCTGAATGCTGTGGTACAGACTGTGGTCTGTATATATGGGGTATATGTGTTCTGAATGCTGTGGTACAGACTGTGGTCTGTATATATGGGGTATATGTGTTCTGAATGCTGTGGTACAGACTGTGGTCTGTATATATGGGGTATATGTGTTCTGAGCCTTGTGGTACAAAATAAATTGGCTGGGGATGCTGGTGGGGCTCAGACAGATGGCCAAATGTCTGGTGGTGAGGGAGTCTGCGCTGAGAGAGGATTAATCATCCCATTCTGAGCATCAGAAGATCTGTACTGAGGCCAAGGAGTGGGGGAGTGTGTGTGTGTGTGTGTGTGTGTGTGTGTGTGTGTGTGTGTGTGTGTGTGTGTGAGTGAGTGTGTGTGTGAGTGTGAGTGTGAGTGTGTCCGTGCACATGTTTATACGAGTGTGAGAAACAAATGTTTTGTGTATTTACTGACAGTGATTGGTGTATTGGTCAGTCTGTCTGTACCTGTAACAGGGATCCCCTTGTAATGAGTGCACTTTTATTCTCTCTGAAATTTAGACATGCAGTAAATGTGTCCATAAAGATGAATAATAATACAGAAAGTGAAGGTGCTCCGTAAAACTGAGTGACTTTGATGCGGAGGTGTGTCCAGTGTCGCTTTCTTTAAGGTGTGACGGTCCTAGAGGAAGCTTCAGAGAATAACAGTAACCATTGAATAAAAAACATACTCACGGGTTCTTTCGTTGAATAAAGGTTTATTATATATTAAGTGATATGTCAACTAGTCAATCATTTTTGCTTGAATTTTGGGAAGAACCCTTGACCAGGATGAGAAATGTCTCCCTGTTCTTTGCCCAGTTGACGGTCCCAGCTGGCGCCCCCTAGCTGCTGGAGGTTGAGGAAAAGAACTGCTGAAAACGCAAGAGAATCAGAATGAGAGCAGAATGAACTCAGCTGAAACTCAGATAAACTCCCCATCAATTCCAACTCCTACCTGCCTCAGTCACTGAGTGCCCAGCCAATCACAACCCTGCTGCCCTGACCCAGACTGTTCTTTATAAAAATATGTCATGTGGGTTCAGCTCACGGCTCATGTGAGTCGGGCAGAGTAACATTAAAAGGGTGTGATTGGTGGCGGGTGCGCTGAAGCTGGCGGGGCTGGAGCAATCACAATTAGTGCTGGCAGCCATTTTCCTGAAAGCCCCGAGGCCATATTCACAGCCTGCTGTGAGAGAGGGCATTAATATGCACACACACACACACACACACACACACACACACAGACTGGCACGTGCACACACTCGCACACGCACACACGTACTCGCGCACACACATACGCACTCTCACACATACACGCGCATGCGCACAAACGCACACAGTACTGCAAACCCTCACACACACTCAGCACTGCACACACCCACACACAAACACACATGCACGTACATACACCGTACTTCACACACACATAAGCACAAACTTTTCCTCAAATTATAGTGCGTTATTTAGATGCGAAAGGATGATGTCTCTGCTAGGACTGCTGATCCCTGTGAAGAGATTTTTTTTGTACTGTGCTGATCTATTCTGTGTCACACTGTGCTGAGCTGAGCTATTCTGTGCCAAACTGTGCTGAGCTGAGCTAGTCTGTGTCAAACTGTGCTGCGCTGAACTATTCTGTGTCAAACTGTGCTGAGCTGAACTATTCTGTGCCACACTGTGCTGAGTTAGGCCTTCTGCACGCCATCCCATGCCAGTGCAGTAACACAAATTGATCTGTACACAGAGAGGCCCATGCTGTTGTATTTGATTTAATAGGCTGTATTTGAGAAGGTGAAGAGCTGAGTGTGTTGATCATATCAAAAGCGGTGTTTGATGTGGATCGCATATTGAGATGAGCGCAGGTATTTCTGTCATCCGCTCGGGAGCGAGGCAAACGGCGTTGGGAATCCATCCTGAAAACAAAGGCGGCTTTTCAAAGAAATGAAATCAAATGTGATGATGTAATATTATCAAGAAGCTGGTTTGATAGGGCTGCGCTCAGGCTGCCTTACCTGATGCTTTGAAACCGATAACTGCCTTTCCTTCCCTCTGTTTCTTTGAGTTTGCCGTATGAGTTTGCCGTATGGTCGGCCTCTGGTGCTGCAGTCTTCACCACAACCATCTTATTTCCGTGTTAATGAAGGCTCTGTCTAATCTGACTACAATGCAGCCCGTTCCTCAGACAGTATCTGCGCGGTCTGGGCCTGACACTGGAATAACACACAGGATGAAGGGGAACGGAGAATCCAGCACTCGGCATCGCCTTCATTTGGAGGGCGGCACCAGCGCTTTTCCTGGTGTTTTGGAATGTCACTCAGACTCCTGTTTCCTGCTTTCTTCTTCTCCTCTAAGTGCTTTTAACCGTAGCAGCGAGGCTGGTCCCTTTTCTGAGTGCTGTTATTGTGCCACTCGGATGTGTGGTTGGGGATCGAAAAAACCTCTAGAGTTTCAACACATACGCACATGCGCGCGCGCACACACACACACGCATACACAAAAACAAGAACAAACACTAGAATGCATACAAAGACTTCTTCAGAAAACTGCTTCCCCCCTCAAAAAAATGAAATGAAAATGATAATAAAATATATAGAGCTAAATGCAACTCTGGGTTCCCAACAACAAACCGGATGTCAAAAATAAGCATATTTTCATTTCTGAGGTGGGAAGGGCGTGTTGTCAAAGAGGCAGAGGGGGGATGCGCGTCCCCGGAGAGGCCCCGGCACTAATTGTGGAGTGGAGGTGCCTCGGGGCGTCGCTGGGGAGCCGCGCTAAACACAGACGCTCCACTGACAGGGGTCCCCAAAGAGAAGCATCTCAATCGCTCAAACTCTTCAGAGGAGCTGCGTTCTCCGCCGTCACCCCAAGATTTAATTCTGTCCCACCCCTCTCTCTCTCTACCTCGCCTCCGTCACACTTTATCTGTCTGTTTCTTCGCCACACACTCACGGCACCCCCTGTAATTACTGGTATAAATATACACGCCTGAGAAAAACTCAAAAACTCAGTGGCGGCTCGTGAATTGGCAACAGGGGAAGCGCAAAAAATCCCTTAAAATTAATGATTGTTCACGACCTGTTTTCAATCATTCATTTAAATTACAATAACAGAAACTTCTAACACTCAACATTATCTGATGCGACCAGTTTTCATTAATAACGCATACCTGTCAACTCTCACGCATTCGGAATGAGTTTAAGTAGCATTCTTACGTTCCTCTGCTGTAGACAGCAATTATTTATCAACGCGTATGTAAGAGATTTTCGCGTGGAATTTAAGTACTTGTGCATGGAGGATTTTGAAGCAATGGAATTGCACAAAGACGTTTCAAATTATCTTATTTCATTTAAACAATCAGGAAACAAATGCATTGCTTCCAACCCCAACACCTGAGTAGCCTAAATAAAAGCGTGAGAAGTCTGAAGTCGTAATCAGTATGCGTTATTAATGAAAACTGGCCACATCTGATAATGAAGAGTTTTCGGAGTTTCTGTAATGGTAATTTAAATGAATGATTGAAACTGGTTGTGACCAGTCATTCATTTTAAGGGATTGTTTGAGCCTCTCCTATCGCCAGTTCACCGGCCGCCGCTGCAATAACTCCTCACTCCTCCTCAGCTCCGATAGATCACGCTATGGTGTGTGTGTGTGTGTGTGTGTGTGTGCGCGAGCGTGCGTGCGTGCGTGTGTGCGTGTGTGTGTGTGTGTGTGTGCGTGCGTGCATGTGTGCGTGTGTGTGTATGTGTGTGTGTGTGTGTGTGTGTGTGTGTGTTCATGTGCAAATGATTGTGGACGTGTGCCTGTGCTCACACTGGGTCCAGTGTAGATAATGACCACTAGGGGGAGCACAGGTGACACAGTTCGACTGAGGTCGAATTCCCTGCAGAAACCCCTGTGACTCTGACTGGCCGAATGGGGCTGTTCAGTCCAAAGCTGTATTCATGTCCCATTAGAACTCCTGCTGGCCCTTCAGTACGGGCTCACACGAGGTTACTTAAGCGCTGCTCATTTACTGCAGGGTCAGGGTGCAGCCACTGCTGTAGGCTGAGCTAATACTGCTTAAAGCCCAAGTTTTGCATAGCAGAACTAAAAAATATAAGTTCCAACAGAGTTTAATACCTGAGACTCCAGAGGTAAAAAGGCAGGACACATTTTCAGGAGGAGTAGATGATTAGAGAGTTTAACCCTTTAAAGAATAAGCCTACAATGTAAACTTTTCCATGTACTGGGCCATTAACTTAAAGGAGATTTAACATGTAAATAGGGACATATCACAATCAAAACATTAGATCAGACATGATCAGCCCGTGTGACCTTGAAGCTACAATCATATGCCTGGTGTGAGATAAAAATCCCACCCAGTGTGTTCATGTGTCTCTGTATATTCCAGCTGTATTAATGGCAATGAAGTCAAAACTCCCATTTGAGAACAGATACGGCTGACACTGTAAAAGCGCAGAGTTAATAAATGTGCTGAATATTGTCATGTTCTGTTAGTTTCAATATGCCAATACAAACAGTTTTTACTGGATCAGTGGGCTGAGGAAAATCCTTCTTGTCTGTGAAGAGGAATATTTATCACACAAAGAATCACTGATGTACAAACACATGATCACAGAAAAAAATCTAAAATCAGTGGGACACACACACTTATATTCCCATTCACACAAACAAAAACACACACATGCACACATAATCACATTCACTCACACAAACAAACACACACACAAACATACTCACAATCACTCACACACACTCACACACACACACACACACACACACACATAATCACATTCACAAAAATAAACAAACACACACACACACACACACACACACACAAAAACACACAAAAAATCACATTCACTCACGCAGAAACACACACAAACACAGAAGGGCAGTATCGTTGGAGTGTCAGTTGCAGGAGAATCTGCTCCAGATAGTCTCGCTCTGCGGGGTCCTAGTGGTAACAGGTACAGTCCGGAGTTTCTGTGTCCAGCTGAAGCCCTGATGGCCTGATTCTGACACATCGGCATGAAACCCCTGAAGCTAAAAACATAACACAAGTCTACAGCTGCCCCATATGCCCCTCTGCGACACAGGTCACTCATTAACTGCCCCATATACCCCTCTACGACACAGGTCACTCTAAAGCTGCCCCATATACCCCTCTGTGACACAGGTCACTCTATAACTGCCCCATATACCCCTCGGCGACAAAGGTCACTCTATAACTGCCCCATATACCCCTCTGCGACACAGGTCACACTGTAACTGCCCCATATACCCATCTGTAACACAGGTCACTCTATAACTGCCCCATATACCCCTCTATAACTGCCCCATATACCCCTCTGCGACACAGGTCACTCGATAACTGCCCCACATACCCCTCTGTAACACAGGTCACTCTATAACTATCCCATATACCCGTCTGTAAAACAGGTCACTCTATAAATGCCCCATATACCCCTCTGCGACACAGGTCACTCTATAACTGCCCCGGATACCCCTGTGCGACACAGGTCACTCTATAACTGCCCCATATACCCCTCTGTAATACAGTTCACACTATAATTGTCCCACATACCGCTCTGTCAAACAGGTCACTCTATAACTGCCCCATATACCTCTCTGTAACACAGGTCAGTCTATAACTGCCCCATATACCCCTCTGTAACACAAGTCACTCTATGACTGCCCCATCAACCCCTCTGCGATACACGTTACTCTATAACTGCCCCATATACCGCTCTGTAACAAAGGTCACTCTATAACTTCCCCGTATAACCCTCTGTGACAAAAGTCACTTTATAACTGCCCCATATACCCCTCTGTAACACTTATCACTCTATAACTGCCCATATACCCCTCTGTAACACAGGTCAATCTATAACTGTACCATATACCCCTCTGCGACACAGGTCACTCTATAACTGCGCCATATACCGCTCTGTAACTCAGTTCACTCTATAAGTGGCCAATATTCCCCTCCGAAACACAGGTCACTCTATAACTGCCCTATATACCCCTCTGTAAAACAGGTCCCTCAAAAACTGCCCCATATACCCCTCTGCGACACAGGGCACTCTATAGCTGCCCCATATACCACTCAGTGGTACAAGTCACTCTATAACTGCCCCATATGCCCCTCTGCGACACAGGTCACTCTAAAACGGCCCAATATTCTCCTCTGTAACAGAGGTCACTCTATAAATGTCTCATATACCCCTCGGCGACAGAGGACACTCTATAACTGTCCCATAAACCCCTCTGCGATACAAGTCACTCTATAATTGTCCCAAATACCCCTCTGCGACACAAGTCACTCTATAACAGTCCCAGATACCCCTCCGCGACCCAGGTCACTCTATACCTGTCCCATATACCCCTCTGCACCACAGGTCACTCTATAACTGTCCCATATACCCCCCTGTAACAAAGGTCACTCTATAACTGCCCCATATACCCCTCTATAACACAGGCCACTCTACAGCTGCCCCATATACCCCTCTGCGACACAAGTCACTCTATAACTGCCCTATATACCCCTCTGCGACACAAGTCATTCTATAAGTGCCCCTTTTCCCCCTCTGTGACACAGGTCACTCTATAACCGCCCCATATACCCCTCTGTAACACAGGTCACTCTATAACTGCCCCATTTACCCCTCTGCGACACAGGTCACTCTATAACTGCCCCATATACCCCTCTGTAACACAGGTCAATCTATAACTGTACCATATACCCCTCTGCGACACCGGCCACTCTATAACTGCCCCATATACCCCTCTGCGACACAGGTCTCACTATAACTGCCCCATATACCCCTCTGTAATGCAGGTCACTCTATAACTGCCCCATATACCCCGCTGCAACACAGGTCACTCTATAATTGTCCCATATACCCCTTTGCGACACAGGTCACTCTAAAACTGTCCCAAATACCCCTCTGTAAAACAGGTCACTTCATAACTGCCCCATATACCCCTCTGCGACACAGGTCACTCTATAACTGCCCCGTATACCCCTCTGCGACACAGGTTACTCTATAAGTGCTCCATATACCGCTCTGTAAAAACGGTCACTCTATAAATGCCCCGTATACCCCTCTGTAATACAGGTCACACTATAATTGTCCCATATACCGCTGTGTCACACAGGTCACTCTATAACTGCCCCATATACCCCTCTGTAATACAGGTCACTCTAAAACTGCCCCATATACCCCTCTGTAACACAGGTCACTCTATGATTGCCCCAACAACCCCTGTGCGACACAGGTTACTCTATAACTGCTCCATATACCGCTCTGTAAAAACGGTCACTCTATAACTGCCCCATATACCCCTTTGCGACACAGGGCACTCTATAACTGCCCCATATACCCGTCTGTAACACAGGTCACTCTATAACTGCCCCATATACCCCTATGCGACACAGGTCACTCTATAGCTGCCCAATATACCCCTCAGTAACACAGGTCACTCTACAGCTGCCCCATATACCCCTCTGCGACACAGGTCACTCTATAACTGTCCCATATACCCCTCTGCGACACAGGACACTCTATAACTGTCCAATATACCCCTCTGCGACACAGGTCACTGTACAGCTGCCCCATACACCCCTCTGTAACACAGGTTACTAGATAACTGCCCAATATTCCCCTCAGTAACACAGGTCACTCTACAGCTGCCCCATATACCCCTCTGTAACACAGATTACTCTATCACTGCCCAATATTCCCCTCGGTAACACAAGTCACTCTATAACTGCCCCATATACCCCTCTGTAACAAAGGTCACTGTATAACTGCCCCATATACCCCACTGTAACACAGATCACTCTACAGCTGCCCCATATACCCCTCTGTAACACAGTTTACTCTATAACTGCCCAATATTCCCCTCCGTAACACAGGCCATTCTACAGCTGCCCCATATACCCCCCTGTAACACAGGGCACTCTATAACTGCCAAATATACCCCTTTGTAACACAGGTCATTCTATAACTGCCCCATATACCCCTCTGCGACACAGGTCACTCTATAACTGCCCCATGTACCCCTCTGTAACACAGGTCATTCTTCTACTGTCCCTTATACCCCTTTGTGACACAAGTCACTCCATAACTGTCCCATATTCCCCTCTGTTGCACAGGTCACTCTACAACTGCCCAATATACCCCTCTGTAACACAGGTCACTCTATAACTGTCCCATATACCCCTCTGCGACACAGGACACTCTATAACTGTCCAATATACCCCTCTGCGACACAGGTCACTGTACAGCTGCCCCATATACCCCTCTGTAACACAGGTTACTCGATAACTGCCCAATATTCCCCTCAGTAAGACAGGTCACTCTACAGCTGCCCCATATACCCCTCTGTAACACAGATTACTCTATCACTGCCCAATATTCCCCTCGGTAACACAAGTCACTCTATAACTGCCCCATATACCCCTCTGTAACAAAGGTCACTCTATAACTGCCCCATATACCCCTCTGTAACACAGATCACTCAACAGCTGCCCCATATACCCCTCTGTAACACAGTTTACTCTATAACTGCCCAATATTCCCCTCCGTAACACAGGCCACTCTACAGCTGCCCCATATACCCCCCTGTAACACAGGGCACTCTATAACTGCCAAATATACCCTTTGGTAACAGAGGTCATTCTATAACTGCCCCATATACCCCTCTGCGACAAAGGTCACTCTATAAGTGCCCCTTGTACCCCTCTGTAACACAGGTCATTCTTCTACTGTCCCTTATACCCCTTTGTGACACATGTCACTCCATAACTGTCCCAAATTCCCCTCTGTTGCACAGGTCACTCTACAACTGCCCAATATACCCCTCTGTAACACCGGTCACTCTATAACTGTCCCATATACCCCTCTGCGGCACAAGTCACTCTATAACTGCCCCATGTACCCGTCTGTGACACAGGTCACTCTATGACTGTCCCATATACCCCTCTGCGACACAGGTCACTCTATAACTGTCCCATCTACCCCTCTGCAATACATGTCACTCTATAACTTTCCCATATACCCCTCTGCGACACAAGTCACTCTCTAACTGCCCCATGTACCCGTCTGCGACACAGGTCACTCTATGACTGTCCCATTTTCCCCTCTGCGACACAAGTCACTCTATAACTGCCCCATATGCCCCTCTGCGACACAGGTCACTCTAAAACTGCCCAATATACTCCTCTGTAACAGAGGTCACTCTATAAATGTCTCATATACCCCTCGGCGACAGAGGACACTCTATAACTGTCCCATAAACCCCTCTGCAATACAGGTCACTCTATAACTGTCCCATATACCCCTCTGCGACACAAGTTACTCTATAACAGTCCCAGATACCCCTCTGCGACCCAGGTTACTTTATACCTGTCCCATATACCCCTCTGCACCACAGGTCACTCTATAACTGTCCCCTATACCCCCCTGTAACAAAGGTCACTCTATAACTGCCCCATATACCCCTCTATAACACAGGCCACTCTACAGCTGCCCCATATACCCCTCTGCGACACAGGTCACTCTATAACTGCCCTATATACCCCTCTGCGACAAATATCTCTCTGTAACTGCCCCATATACCCCTCTGTGACACAAGTCATTCTATAACTGCCCCATATACCCCTCTGTGACACAGGTCACTCCATAACTGACGCATCTTCCCCTCTGTGAAACAGGTCACTCTATAACTGCCCCATATACCCCTCTGTAACACCGGCCACTCTATAACTGCCCCATATACCCCTCTGCGACACAGGTCACTCTATAACTGCCCCATATACCCCTCTGTAACGCAGGTCACTCTATAACTGCCCCATATACCCCTCTGCGACACAGGTCACTCTATAACTGCCCCACATACCCCTCTGTAACACAGGTGACTCTATAACTATCCCATATACCCGTCTGTAACACAGGTCACTTTGTAACTGCCCCATATAGCCCTCTGTAACACAGGTCACTCTATAACTGCCCCATATACCCATCTGTAAAACAGGTCACTCTATAAATGCCCCATATACCCCTCTGCGACACAGGTCACTCTATAACTGCCCCGGATACCCCTCTGCGACACAGGTCACTCTATAACTGCCCCATATACCCCTCTGTAATACAGTTCACACTATAATTGTCCCACATACCGCTCTGTCAAACAGGTCACTCTATAACTGCCCCATATACCTCTCTGTAACACAGGTCAGTCTATAACTGCCCCATATACCCCTCTGTAACACAAGTCACTCTATGACTGCCCCATCAACCCCTCTGCGACACAGGTTACTCTATAACTGCCCCATATACCGCTCTGTAACAAAGGTCACTCTATAACTTCCCCGTATAACCCTCTGTGACAAAAGTCACTCTATAACTGCCCCATATACCCCTCTGTAACACTTATCACTCTATAACTGCCCATATACCCCTCTGAAACACAGGTCAATCTATAACTGTACCATATACCCCTCTGCGACACAGGTCACTCTATAACTGCCCCATATACCCCTCTGTAACTCAGTTCACTCTATAAGTGGCCAATATTCCCCTCCGAAACACAGGTCACTCTATAACTGCCCTATATACCCCTCTGTAAAACAGGTCCCTCTATAACTGCCCCATATACCCCTCTGCGACACAGGGCACTCTATAACTGCCCCATATACCACTCAGTGGTACAAGTCACTCTATAACTGCCCCATATGCCCCTTTACGACACAGGTCACTCTAAAACGGCCCAATATACTCCTCTGTAACAGAGGTCACTCTATAAATGTCTCATATACCCCTCGGCGACAGAGGACACTCTATAACTGTCCCATAAACCCCTCTGCGATACAAGTCACTCTATAACTGTACCATATACCCCTCAGCGACACAGGTCACTCTATAACTGCCCCATATACCCCTCTGTAACTCAGTTCACTCTATAAGTGGCCAATATTCCCCTCCGAAACACAGGTCACTCTATAACTGCCCTATATACCCCTCTGTAAAACAGGTCCCTCTATAAATGCCCCATATACCCCTCTGCGACACAGGGCACTCTATAACTGCCCCATATACCACTCAGTGGTACAAGTCACTCTATAACTGCCCCATATGCCCCTCTGCGACACAGGTCACTCTAAAACGGCCCAATATACTCCTCTGTAACAGAGGTCACTCTATAAATGTCTCATATACCCCTCGGCGACAGAGGACACTCTATAACTGTCCCATAAACCCCTCTGCGATACAAGTCACTCTATAACTGTCCCAAATACCCCTCTGCGACACAAGTCACTCTATAACTGTCCTATATACCCCTCTGCGACACAAGTCATTCTTTAAGTGCCCCATATACCCCTCTGTGACACAGGTCACTCTATAACCGCCCCATATACCCCTCTGTAACACAGGTCACTCTATAACTGCCCCATTTACCCCTCTGCGACACAGGTCACTCTATAACTGCCCCATATACCCCTCTGTAACACAGGTCACTCTATAACTGCCCCATTTACCCCTCTGCGACACCGGCCACTCTATAACTGCCCCATATACCCCTCTGCGACACAGGTCTCTCTATAACTGCCCCATATACCCCTCTGTAACGCAGGTCACTCTATAACTGCCCCATATACCCCGCTGCAACACAGGTCACTCTATAATTGTCCCATATACCCCTTTGCGACACAGGTCACTCTAAAACTGTCCCAAATACCCCTCTGTAATACAGGTCACTTCATAACTGCCCCATATACCCCTCTGCGACACAGGTCACTCTATAACTGCCCCGTATACCCCTCTGCGACACAGGTTACTCTATAAGTGCTCCATATACCGCTCTGTAAAAACGGTCACTCTATAACTGCCCCATATACCCCTCTGTAATACAGGTCACACTATAATTGTCCCATATACCGCTATGTCACACAGGTCACTCTATAACTGCCCCATATACCCCTCTGTAATACAGGTCACTCTAAAACTGCCCCATATACCCCTCTGTAACACAGGTCACTCTATGATTGCCCCATCGACCCCTGTGCGACACAGGTTACTCTATAACTGCTCCATATACCGCTCTGTAAAAACGGTCACTCTATAACTGCCCCATATACCCCTCTGCGACACAAGTCACTCAATAACTGCCCCATATACCCCTCTGTAAAGCAGGTCACTCTATAACTGCCCCATATACCCCTCTGCAACACAGGTCACTGTATAATTGTCCCATATACCCCTCTGCAACACAGGTCACTCTATAATTGTTCCATATACCCCTTTGCGACACAGGTCACTCTAAAACTGTCCCAAATACCCCTCTGCAATACAGGTCACTCTATAACTGTCCCATATACCCCTCTGCGACACAAGTTACTCTATAACAGTCCCAGATACCCCTCTGCGACCCAGGTTACTTTATACCTGTCCCATATACCCCTCTGCACCACAGGTCACTCTATAACTGTCCCCTATACCCCCCTGTAACAAAGGTCACTCTATAACTGCCCCATATACCCCTCTATAACACAGGCCACTCTACAGCTGCCCCATATACCCCTCTGCGACACAGGTCACTCTATAACTGCCCTATATACCCCTCTGCGACAAATATCTCTCTGTAACTGCCCCATATACCCCTCTGTGACACAAGTCATTCTATAACTGCCCCATATACACCTCTGTGACACAGGTGACTCCATAACTGCCGCATATTCCCCTCTGTGAAACAGGTCACTCTATAACTGCCCCATATACCCCTCTGTAACACCGGCCACTCTATAACTGCCCCATATACCCCTCTGCGACACAGGTCACTCTATAACTGCCCCATATACCCCTCTGTAACGCAGGTCACTCTATAACTGCCCCATATACCCCTCTGCGACACAGGTCACTCTATAACTGCCCCACATACCCCTCTGTAACACAGGTCACTCTATAACTATCCCATATACCCGTCTGTAACACAGGTCACTTTGTAACTGCCCCATATAGCCCTCTGTAACACAGGTCACTCTATAACTGCCCCATATACCCATCTGTAAAACAGGTCACTCTATAAATGCCCCATATACCCCTCTGCGACACAGGTCACTCTATAACTGCCCCGGATACCCCTCTGCGACACAGGTCACTCTATAACTGCCCCATATACCCCTCTGTAATACAGTTCACACTATAATTGTCCCACATACCGCTCTGTCAAACAGGTCACTCTATAACTGCCCCATATACCTCTCTGTACGCAGGTCAGTCTATAACTGCCCCATATACCCCTCTGTAACACAAGTCACTCTATGACTGCCCCATCAACCCCTCTGCGACACAGGTTACTCTATAACTGCCCCATATACCGCTCTGTAACAAAGGTCACTCTATAACTTCCCCGTATAACCCTCTGGGACAAAAGTCACTCTATAACTGCCCCATATACCCCTCTGTAACACTTATCACTCTGTAACTGCCCATATACCCCTCTGAAACACAGGTCAATCTATAACTGTACCATATACCCCTCTGCGACACAGGTCACTCTATAACTGCCCCATATACCCCTCTGTAACTCAGTTCACTCTATAAGTGGCCAGTATTCCCCTCCGAAACACAGGTCACTCTATAACTGCCCTATATACCCCTCTGCGACACAGGGCACTCTATAACTGCCCCATATACCACTCAGTGGTACAAGTCACTCTTTAACTGCCCCATATGCCCCTTTGCGACACAGGTCACTCTAAAACGGCCCAATATACTCCTCTGTAACAGAGGTCACTCTATAAATGTCTCATATACCCCTCGGCGACAGAGGACACTCTATAACTGTCCCATAAACCCCTCTGCGATAGAAGTCACTCTATAACTGTACCATATTCCCCTCAGCGACACAGGTCACTCTATAACTGCCCCATATACCCCTCTGTAACTCAGTTCACTCTATAAGTGGCCAATATTCCCCTCCGAAACACAGGTCACTCTATAACTGCCCTATATACCCCTCTGTAAAACAGGTCCCTCTATAACTGCCCCATATACCCCTCTGCGACACTGGGCACTCTATAACTGCCCCATATACCACTCAGTGGTACAAGTCACTCTATAACTGCCCCATATGCCCCTCTGCGACACAGGTCACTCTAAAACGGCCCAATATACTCCTCTGTAACAGAGGTCACTCTATAAATGTCTCATATACCCCTCGGCGACAGAGGACACTCTATAACTGTCCCATAAACCCCTCTGCGATACAAGTCACTCTATAACTGTCCCAAATACCCCTCTGCGACACAAGTCACTCTATAACAGTCCCAGATACCCCTCCGCGACCCAGGTCACTCTATACCTGTCCCATATACCCCTCTGCACCACAGGTCACTCTATAACTGTCCCATATACCCCCCTGTAACAAAGGTCACTCTATAACTGCCCCATATACCCCTCTATAACACAGGCCACTCTACAGCTGCCCCATATACCCCTCTGCGACACAAGTCACTCTATAACTCCCCTATATATCCCTCTGCGACACAAGTCATTCTATAAGTGCCCCATATACCCCTCTGTGACACAGGTCACTCTATAACCGCCCCATATACCCCTCTGTAACACAGGTCACTCTATAACTGCCCCATTTACCCCTCTGCGACACAGGTCACTCTATAACTGCCCCATATACCCCTCTGTAACACAGGTCACTCTATAACTGCCCCATTTACCCCTCTGCGACACCGGCCACTCTATAACTGCCCCATATACCCCTCTGCGACACAGGTCTCTCTATAACTGCCCCATATACCCCTCTGTAACGCAGGTCACTCTATAACTGCCCCATATACCCCGCTGCAACACAGGTCACTCTATAATTGTCCCATATACCCCTTTGCGACACAGGTCACTCTAAAACTGTCCCAAATACCCCTCTGTAAAACAGGTCACTTCATAACTGGCCCATATACCCCTCTGCGACACAGGTCACTCTATAACTGCCCCGTATACCCCTCTGCGACACAGGTTACTCTATAAGTGCTCCATATACCGCTCTGTAAAAACGGTCACTCTATAACTGCCCCATATACCCCTCTGTAATACAGGTCACACTATAATTGTCCCATATACCGCTGTGTCACACAGGTCACTCTATAACTGCCCCATATACCCCTCTGTAATACAGGTCACTCTAAAACTGCCCCATATACCCCTCTGTAACACAGGTCACTCTATGATTGCCCCATCGACCCCTGTGCGACACAGGTTACTCTATAACTGCTCCATATACCGCTCTGTAAAAACGGTCACTCTATAACTGCCCCATATACCCCTTTGCGACACAGGGCTCTCTATAACTGCCCCATATACCCGTCTGTAACACAGGTCACTCTATAACTGCCCCATATACCCCTATGCGTCACAGGTCACTCTATAGCTGCCCAATATACCCCTCAGTAACACAGGTCACTCTACAGCTGCCCCATATACCCCTCTGCGACACAGGTCACTCTATAACTGTCCCATATACCCCTCTGCGACACAGGACACTCTATAACTGTCCAATATACCCCTCTGCGACACAGGTCACTGTACAGCTGCCCCATACACCCCTCTGTAACACAGGTTACTCGATAACTGCCCAATATTCCCCTCAGTAACACAGGTCACTCTACAGCTGCCCCATATACCCCTCTGTAACACAGATTACTCTATCACTGCCAAATATTCCCCTCGGTAACACAAGTCACTCTATAACTGCCCCATATACCCCTCTGCGACACAGGTCACTCTATAACTGCCCCATGTACCCCTCTGTAACACAGGTCATTTTTCTACTGTCCCTTATACCCCTTTGTGACACATGTCACTCCATAACTGTCCCATATTCCCCTCTGTTGCACAGGTCACTCTACAACTGCCCAATATACCCCTCTGTAACACAGGTCACTCTATAACCGTCCCATATACCCCTCTGCGACACAGGACACTCTATAACTGTCCAATATACCCCTCTGCGACACAGGTCACTGTACAGCTGCCCCATATACCCCTCTGTAACACAGGTTACTCGATAACTGCCCAATATTCCCCTCAGTAAGACAGGTCACTCTACAGCTGCCCCATATACCCCTCTGTAACACAGATTACTCTATCACTGCCCAATATTCCCCTCGGTAACACAAGTCACTCTATAACTGCCCCATATACCCCTCTGTAACAAAGGTCACTCTATAACTGCCCCATATACCCCTCTGTAACACAGATCACTCTACAGCTGCCCCATATACCCCTCTGTAACACAGTTACCTCTATAACTGCCCAATATTCCCCTCCGTAACACAGGCCACTCTACAGCTGCCCCATATACCCCCCTGTAACACAGGGCACTCTATAACTGCCAAATATACCCCTTTGTAACAGAGTTCATTCTATAACTGCCCCATATACCCCTCTGCGACAAAGGTCACTCTATAACTGCCCCTTGTACCCCTCTGTAACACAGGTCATTCTTCTACTGTCCCTTATACCCCTTTGTGACACATGTCACTCCATAACTGTCCCATATTCCCCTCTGTTGCACAGGTCACTCAACAACTGCCCAATATACCCCTCTGTAACACAGGTCACTCTATAACTGTCCCATATACCCCTCTGCGACACAGGACACTCTATAACTGTCCAATATACCCCTCTGTTGCACAGGTCACTCTACAACTGCCCAATATACCCCTCTGTAACACAGGTCACTCTATAACTGCCCCATATACCCCTCTATAACACAGGCCACTCTACAGTTGCCCCAATTTCCCCTCTGCGACACAAGTCACTCTATAACTGCCCCATATGCCCCTCTGCGACACAGGTCACTCTAAAACTGCCCAATATACTCCTCTGTAACAGAGGTCACTCTATAAATGTCTCATATACCCCTCGGCGACAGAGGACACTCTATAACTGTCCCATAAACCCCTCTGCAATACAGGTCACTCTATAACTGTCCCATATACCCCTCTGCGACACAAGTTACTGTATAACAGTCCCAGATACCCCTCAGCGACCCAGGTTACTTTATACCTGTCCCATATACCCCTCTGCACCACAGGTCACTCTATAACTGTCCCCTATACCCCCCTGTAACAAAGGTCACTCTATAACTGCCCCATATACCCCTCTATAACACAGGCCACTTTACAGCTGCCCCATATACCCTTCTGCGACACCGGTCACTCTATAACTGCCCTATATACCCCTCTGCGACAAATATCTCTCTGTAACTGCCCCATATACCCCTCTGCGACACAAGTCATTCTATAACTGCCCCATATACCCCTCTGTGACACAGGTCACTCCATAACTGCGGCATATACCCCTCTGTGAAACAGGTCACTCTATAACTGCCCCATATACCCCTCTGTAACACCGGCCACTCTATAACTGCCCCATATACCCCTCTGCGACACAAGTCACTCAATTACTGCCCCATATACCCCTCTGTAACGCAGGTCACTCTATAACTGCCCCATATACCCCTCTGCAACACAGGTCACTGTATAATTGTCCCATATACCCCTCTGCAACACAAGTCACTCTATAATTGTTCCATATACCCCTTTGCGACACAGGTCACTCTAAAACTGTCCCAAATACCCCTCTGTAAAACAGGTCACTTCATAACTGCCCCATATACCCCTCTGCGACACAGGTCACTCTATAACTGCCCCGTATACCCCTCTGTAATACAGGTCACACTATAATTGTCCCATATACCGCTCTGTCACACAGGTCACTCTATAACTGCCCCATATACCCCTCTGTAACACAGGTCACTCTAAAACTGCCCCATATACCCCTCTGTAACACAAGTCACTCTATGACTGCCCCATCAACCCCTGTGCGACAAAGGTTACTCTATAACTGCTCCATATACCGCTCTGTAAAAACGGTCACTCTATAACTGCCCCATATACCCCTTTGCGACACAGGGCACTCTATAACTGCCCCATATACCCGTCTGTAACACAGGTCACTCTATAACTGCCCCATATACCCCTATGCGACACAGGTCACTCTATAGCTGCCCAATATACCCCTCAGTAACACAGGTCACTCTACAGCTGCCCCATATACCCCTCTGCGACACAGGTCACTCTATAACTGTCCCATATACCCCTCTGCGACACAGGACACTCTATAACTGTCCAATATACCCCTCTGCGACACAGGTCACTGTACAGCTGCCCCATATACCCCTCTGTAACACAGGTTACTCGATAACTGCCCAATATTCCCCTCAGTAACACAGGTCACTCTACAGCTGCCCCATATACCCCTCTGTAACACAGATTACTCTATCACTGCCCAATATTCCCCTCGGTAACATAAGTCACTCTATAACTGCCCCGTATACCCCTCTGTAACAAAGGTCACTCTATAACTGCCCCATAAACCCCTCTGTAACACAGGTCACACTATAATTGTCCCATATACCGCTGTGTCACACTGGTCACTCTATAACTGCCCCATATACCCCTCTGTAACACAGGTCACACTAAAACTGCCCCATATACCCCTCTGTAACACAAGTCACTCTATGACTGCCCCATCAACCCCTGTGCGACACAGGTTACTCTATAACTGCTCCATATACCGCTCTGTAAAAACGGTCACTCTATAACTGCCCAATATTCCCCTCAGTAACACAGACCACTCTACAGCTGCCCCATATACCCCCCTGTAACACAGGGCACTCTATAACTGCCAAATATACCCCTTTGTAACACAGGTCATTCTATAACTGCCCCATATACCCCTCTGCGACAAAGGTCACTCTATAACTGCCCCATGTACCCCTCTGTAACACAGGTCATTCTTCTACTGTCCCTTATACCCCTTTGTAACACATGTCACTTCATAACTGTCCCATATTCCCCTCTGTTGCACAGGTCACTCTACAACTGCCCAATATACCCCTCTGTAACACAGGTCACTCTATAACTGTCCCATATACCCCTCTGCGGCACAAGTCACTCTATAACTGCCCCATGTACCCGTCTGTGACACAGGTCACTCTATGACTGTCCCATATACCCCTCTGCAACACAGGTCGCTCTATAACAGTCCCATCTACCCCTCTGTGATACACGTCACTCTATAACTTTCCCATATACCCCTCTGCGACACAAGTCACTCTCTAACTGCCCCATGTACCCGTCTGCGACACAGGTCACTCTATGACTGTCCCATATACCCCTTTGTAACACAGGTCACTCTATAACTGCCTCCTATACCCCTCTGTAACACATGTCACTCTATAACTGCCCCATATACCCCTCTGCGACACAAGTCACTCAATTACTGCCCCATATACCCCTCTGTAACGCAGGTCACTCTATAACTGCCCCATATACCCCTCTGCAACACAGGTCACTGTATAATTGTCCCATATACCCCTCTGCAACACAGGTCACTCTATAATTGTTCCATATACCCCTTTGCGACACAGGTCACTCTAAAACTGTCCCAAATACCCCTCTGTAAAACAGGTCACTTCATAACTGCCCCATATACCCCTCTGCGACACAGGTCACTCTATAACTGCCCCGTATACCCCTCTGTAATACAGGTCACACTATAATTGTCCCATATACCGCTCTGTCACACAGGTCACTCTATAACTGCCCCATATACCCCTCTGTAACACAGGTCACTCTAAAACTGCCCCATATACCCCTCTGTAACACAAGTCACTCTTTGACTGCCCCATCAACCCCTGTGCGACACAGGTTACTCTAAAACTGCTCCATATACCGCTCTGTAAAAACGGTCACTCTATAACTGCCCCATATACCCCTTTGCGACACAGGGCACTCTATAACTGCCCCATATACCCGTCTGTAACACAGGTCACTCTATAACTGCCCCATATACCCCTATGCGACACAGGTCACTCTATAGCTGCCCAATATACCCCTCAGTAACACAGGTCACTCTACAGCTGCCCCATATACCCCTCTGCGACACAGGTCACTCTATAACTGTCCCATATACCCCTCTGCGACACAGGACACTCTATAACTGTCCAATATACCCCTCTGCGACACAGGACACTCTATAACTGTCCAATATACCCCTCTGCGACACAGGTCACTGTACAGCTGCCCCATATACCCGTCTGTAACACAGGTCACTCTATAACTGCCCCATATACCCCTATGCGACACAGGTCACTCTATAGCTGCCCAATATACCCCTCAGTAACACAGGTCACTCTATAACTGCCCCATAAACCCCTCTGTAACACAGGTCACTCTACAGCTGCCCCATATACCCCTCTGTAATACAGGTCACACTATAATTGTCCCATATACCGCTGTGTCACACTCGTCACTCTATAACTGCCCCATATACCCCTCTGTAACACAGGTCACACTAAAACTGCCCCATATACCCCTCTGTAACACAAGTCACTCTATGACTGCCCCATCAACCCCTGTGCGACACAGGTTACTCTATAACTGCTCCATATACCGCTCTGTAAAAACGGTCACTCTATAACTGCCCAATATTCCCCTCAGTAACACAGACCGCTCTACAGCTGCCCATATAACCCCCTGAAACACAGGGCACTCTATAACTGCCAAATATACCCCTTTGTAACACAGGTCACTCTATAACTGCCCCATATACCCCTCTGCGACACAAGTCACTCTCTAACTGCCCCATGTACCCGTCTGCGACACAGGTCACTCTATGACTGTCCAATATACCCCTTTGTAACACAGGTCACTCTATAACTGCCTCCTATACCCCTCTGTAACACATGTCACTCTATAACTGCCCCATATACCCCTCTGTAACAAAGGTCATTCTATTACTGCCCCTTATACCCCTGTGTAACACAGGTCACTCTACAGCTGCCCCATATACCCCTCTGTAACACAGTTTACTCTATAACTGCCCAATATTCCTCTCCGTAACACAAGCCACTCTACAGCTGCCCCATATACTCCTCTGTAACACAGGTTACTCTATGACTGCCAAATATTCCCCTCTGTAACACAGGTCACTCTACAGCTGCCTAATATTCCCCTCCATATCACAGGTCACTTTACAGCTGCCCCATATACTCCTCTGTAACACAGGTCACTCTATAACTGCCCAATATACCCCCCTGTAGCAGAGGTCACTCTATAACTGCCCCATATACCCCTCTGTAACAAAGGTCACTCTATAACTGCCCCATATACCCCTCTGTAACACAGGTCACTCTACAGCTGCCCCATATACCCCTTTGTAACATAGTTTACTCCATAACTGCCCAATATTCCTCTCTGTATCACAGGCCACTCTACAGCTGCCCCAAATACCCCTCTGTAACACACGTTACTTTATATCTGCCAAATATTCCCCTCTGTAAAACAGGTCACTCTACAGCTGCCTAATATTCCCTTCCATAACACAGGTCACTCTACAGCTGCCCCATATACCTCTCTGTAACACAGGTCACTCTATAACTGCCCCATATTCCCCCCTGTAACAAAGGTCACTCTATAACTGCCCCATATACCCCTCTGTAACACAGGTCACTCTACAGCTGCCCCATATACCCCTCTGTAACACAGTTTATTCTATAACTGCCCAATATTCCCCTCCGTAAAGCACGCCACTCGACAGCTGCCCCATATACCCCCCTGTAACACAGGTTACTCTATAACTGCCAAATATTCCCCTCTGTAACACAGGTCACTCTACAGCTGCCTAATATTCCCCTCCATAACACAGGTCACTCTACAGCTGCCCCATATTCCCCTCTGTAACACAGGTCACTCTAAAACTGCCCCATATACCCCTCTGTAACACAGGTCACTCTATGACTGCCCCATCAACCCCTGTGCGACACAGGTTACTCTATAACTGCTCCATATACCGCTCTGTAATAACGTTCACTCTCTAACTGCCCCATATACCCCTTTGCGACACAGGGCACTCTATAACTGCCCCATCTACCCGTCTGTAACACAGGTCACTGTATAACTGCCCCATATTCCCCTATGCGACACAGATCACTCTATAGCTGCCTAATATACCCCTCAGTAACACAGGTCACTCTACAGCTGCCCCATATACCCCTCTGCGACACAAGTCACCCTATAAATGTCCCATATACCCCTCTGCGACACAGGACACTCTATATCTGTCCAATATACCCCTCTGCGACACAGGTCACTGTACAGCTGCCCCATATATCCCTGTGTAACACAGGTTACTCGATAACTGCCCAATATTCCCCTCAGTAACACAGGTCACTCTACAGCTGCCCCATATACCCCTCTGTAACACAGATTACTCTATCACTGCCCAATATTCCCCTCGGTAACACAAGTCACTCTATAACTGCCCCATATACCCCTCTGTAACAAAGGTCACACTATAACTGCCCCATATACCCCTCTGTAACACAGATCACTCTTCAGCTGCCCCATATACCCCTCTGTAACACAGTTTACTCCATAACTGCCCAATATTCCCCTCCGTAACACAGGCCACTCTACAGCTGCCCCATATACCCCCCTGTAACACAGGGCAATCTATAACTGCCAAATATACCCCTTTGTAACACAGGTCACTCTATAACTGCCCCATGTACCCCTCTGTAACACAGGTCATTCTTCTACTGTCCCTTATACCCCTTTGTGGCACATGTCACTCCATAACTGTCCCATATTCCCCTCTGTTGCACAGGTCACTCTACAACTGCCCAATATACCCCTCTGTAACGCAGGTCACTCTATAACTGTCCCATATACCCCTCTGCGGCACAAGTCACTCTATAACTGCCCCATGTACCCGTCTGTGACACAGGTCACGCTATAACTGCCCCATGTACCCCTCTGTAACACAGGTCATTCTTCGACTGTCCCTTATACCCCTTTGTGACACATGTCACTCCATAACTGTCCCATATTCCCCTCTGTTGCACAGGTCACTCTACAACTGCCCAATACACCCCTCTGTAACACAGGTCACTCTATGACTGTCCCATATACCCCTCTGCGACACAGGTCGCTCTATAACTGTCCCATCTACCCCTCTGCAATACACGTCACTCTATAACTTTCCCATATACCCCTCTGCGACACAAGTCACTCTCTAACTGCCCCATGTACCCGTCTGCGACACAGGTCACTCTATGACTGTCCCTTTTTCCCCTCTGCGACACAAGTCACTCTATAACTGCCCCATATGCCCCTCTGCGACACAGGTCACTCTAAAACTGCCCAATATACTCCTCTGTAACAGAGGTCACTCTATAAATGTCTCATATACCCCTCGGCGACAGAGGACACTCTATAACTGCCTCCTATACCCCTCTGTAACACATGTCACTCTATAACTGCCCCATATACCCCTCTGTAACAAAGGTCATTCTATTACTGCCCCTTATACCCCTGTGTAACACAGGTCACTCTACAGCTGCCCCATATACCCCTCTGTAACACAGTTTACTCTATAACTGCCCAATATTCCTCTCCGTAACACAAGCCACTCTACAGCTGCCCCATATACTCCTCTGTAACACAGGTTACTCTATGACTGCCAAATATTCCCCTCTGTAACACAGGTCACTCTACAGCTGCCTAATATTCCCCTCCATATCACAGGTCACTTTACAGCTGCCCCATATACTCCTCTGTAACACAGGTCACTCTATAACTGCCCAAGATACCCCCCTGTAGCAGAGGTCACTCTATAACTGCCCCATATACCCCTCTGTAACCAAGGTCACTCTATAACTGCCCCATATACCCCTCTGTAACACAGGTCACTCTACAGCTGCCCCATATACCCCTTTGTAACATAGTTTACTCCATAACTGCCCAATATTCCTCTCTGTATCACAGGCCACTCTACAGCTGCCCCAAATACCCCTCTGTAACACACGTTACTTTATATCTGCCAAATATTCCCCTCTGTAAAACAGGTCACTCTACAGCTGCCTAATATTCCCTTCCATAACACAGGTCACTCTACAGCTGCCCCATATACCTCTCTGTAACACAGGTCACTCTATAACTGCCCCATATTCCCCGCTGTAACAAAGGTCACTCTATAACTGCCCCATATACCCCTCTGTAACACAGGTCACTCTACAGCTGCCCCATATACCCCTCTGTAACACAGTTTATTCTATAACTGCCCAATATTCCCCTCCGTAAAGCACGCCACTCGACAGCTGCCCCATATACCCCCCTGTAACACAGGTTACTCTATAACTGCCAAATATTCCCCTCTGTAACACAGGTCACTCTACAGCTGCCTAATATTCCCCTCCATAACACAGGTCACTCTACAGCTGCCCCATATTCCCCTCTGTAACACAGGTCACTCTAAAACTGCCCCATATACCCCTCTGTAACACAGGTCACTCTATGACTGCCCCATCAACCCCTGTGCGACACAGGTTACTCTATAACTGCTCCATATACCGCTCTGTAATAACGTTCACTCTCTAACTGCCCCATATACCCCTTTGCGACACAGGGCACTCTATAACTGCCCCATCTACCCCTCTGTAACGCAGGTCACTCTATAACTGTCCCATATACCCCTCTGCGGCACAAGTCACTCTATAACTGCCCCATGTACCCGTCTGTGACACAGGTCACGCTATAACTGCCCCATGTACCCCTCTGTAACACAGGTCATTCTTCGACTGTCCCTTATACCCCTTTGTGACACATGTCACTCCATAACTGTCCCATATTCCCCTCTGTTGCACAGGTCACTCTACAACTGCCCAATACACCCCTCTGTAACACAGGTCACTCTATGACTGTCCCATATACCCCTCTGCGACACAGGTCGCTCTATAACTGTCCCATCTACCCCTCTGCAATACACGTCACTCTATAACTTTCCCATATACCCCTCTGCGACACAAGTCACTCTCTAACTGCCCCATGTACCCGTCTGCGACACAGGTCACTCTATGACTGTCCCTTTTTCCCCTCTGCGACACAAGTCACTCTATAACTGCCCCATATGCCCCTCTGCGACACAGGTCACTCTAAAACTGCCCAATATACTCCTCTGTAACAGAGGTCACTCTATAAATGTCTCATATACCCCTCGGCGACAGAGGACACTCTATAACTGTACCATAAACCCTTCTGCGATACAGGTCACTCTATAACTGTCCCATATACCCCTCTGCGACACAAGTCACTCTATAACAGTCCCAGATACCCCTCTGCGACCCAGGTTACTTTATACCTGCCCAATATACCCCTCTGCACCACAGGTCACTCTATAACTGTCCCCTATACCCCCCTGTAACAAAGGTCACTCTATAACAGCCCCATATACCCCTCGATAACACAGGCCACTCTACAGCTGCCCCATATACCCCTCTGTGACACAGGTCACTCTATAACTGCCCTATATACCCCTCTGCGACAAATGTCTCTCTGTCACAACCCCATATAACCCTCTGCGACACAAGTCATTCTATAACTGCCCCATATACCCCTCTGCGACATAGGGCACTCTATAACTGCCCAATATATTCCTTTGCGACACAGGGCACTCTATAACTGTCCCATATACCCGTCTGTAACACAGGTCACTCTGTAACTGCCCCATATACCCCTATGCGACACAGGTCACTCTGTAGCTGCCCAATATACCCCTCAATAACACAGGTCACTCTACAGCTGCCCCATATACCCCTCTGTGACACAGGTCACTCTATAACTGCACTATATACCCCTCTGCGACAAATGTCTCTCTGTAACAGCCCCATATAACCCTCTGCGACACAAATCATTCTATAACTGCCCCATATACTCCTCTGCGACACAGGGCACTCTATAACTGCCCCATATATTCCTTTGCGACACAGGGCACTCTATAACTGCCCCATATACCCGTCTGTAACACAGGTCACTCTATAACTGCCCCATATACCCCTCTGCGACACAGGTCACTCTATAACTGTCCCATATACCCCTCTGCGACACAGGACACTCTATAACTGTCCAATATACCCCTCTGCGACACAGGTCACTGTACAGCTGCCCCATATACCCCTCTGTAACACAGGTAACTCGATAACTGCCCAATATTCCCCTCAGTAACACAGGTCACTCTACAGCTGCCCCATATACCCCTCTGTAACACAGATTACTCCATCACTGCCCAATATTCCCCTCGGTAACACAAGTCACTCTATAACTGCCCCATATACCCCTCTGTAACAAAGGTCACTCTATAACTGCCCCATATACCCCTCTGTAACACAGGTCACTCTACAGCTGCCCCATATACCCCTCTGTAATACAGGTCACACTATAATTGTCCCATATATCGCTGTGTCACAGAGGTCACTCTATAACTGCCCCATATACCCCTCTGTCACACAAGTCACTCTAAAACTGCCCCATATACCCCTCTGTAACAGAGGTCACTCTATGACTGCCCCATCAACCCCTGTGCGACACAGGTTACTCTATAACTGCTCCATATACCGCTCTGTAAAAACGGTCACTCTATAACTACCCAATATTCCCCTCCGTAACACAGGCTACTCTACAGCTGCCCCATATACCCCCCTGTAACACAGGGCACTCTATAACTGCCAAATAGACACTTTTGTAACACAGGTCACTCTATAAATGCCCCATATACCCCTCTGCGACACAGGTCACTCTATAACTGCCCCATGTACCCCTCTGTAACACAGGTCATTCTTCTACTGTCCCTTATACCCCTTTGTGACACATGTCACTCGATAACTGTCCCATATTCCCCTCTGTTGCACAGGTCACTCTACAACTGCCCAATATACCCCTCTGTAACACAGGTCACTCTATAACTGTCCCATATACCCCTCTGCGACACAGGACACTCTATAACTGTCCAATATACCCCTCTGCGACACAGGTCACTGTACAGCTGCCCCATATACCCCTCTGTAACACAGGTTACTCGATAACCGCCCAATATTCCCCTCAGTAAGACAGGTCACTCTACAGCTGCCCCATATACCCCTCTGTAACACAGATTACTCTATCACTGCCCAATATTCCCCTCGGTAACACAAGTCACTCTATAACTGCCCCATATACCCCTCTGTAACAAAGGTCACTCTATAACTGCCCCATATACCCCTCTGTAACACAGATCACTCTACAGCTGCCCCATATACCCCTCTGTAACACAGTTTACTCTATAACTGCCCAATATTCCCCTCCGTAACACAGGCCACTCTACAGCTGCCCCATATACCCCCCTGTAACACAGGGCACTCTATAACTGCCAAATATACCCCTTTGTAACAGAGGTCATTCTATAACTGCCCCATATACCCCTCTGCGACAAAGGTCACTCTATAACTGCCCCTTGTACCCCTCTGTAACACAGGTCATTCTTCTACTGTCCCTTATACCCCTTTGTGACACATGTCACTCCATAACTGTCCCATATTCCCCTCTGTTGCACAGGTCACTCTACAACTGCCCAATATACCCCTCTGTAACACAGGTCACTCTATAACTGTCCCATATACCCCTCTGCGGCACAAGTCACTCTATAACTGCCCCATGTACCCGTCTGTGACACAGGTCACTCTATGACTGTCCCATATACCCCTCTGCGACACAGGTCGCTCTATAACTGTCCCATCTACCCCTCTGCAATTTACGTCACTCTATAACTTTCCCATATACCCCTCTGCGACACAAGTCACTCTCTAACTGCCCCATGTACCCGTCTGCGACACAGGTCACTCTATGACTGTCCCATTTTCCCCTCTGCGACACAAGTCACTCTATAACTGCCCCATATGCCCCTCTGCGACACAGGTCACTCTAAAACTGCCCAATATACTCCTCTGTAACAGAGGTCACTCTATAAATGTCTCATATACCCCTCGGCGACAGAGGACACTCTATAACTGTCCCATAAACCCCTCTGCAATACAGGTCACTCTACAACTGCCCAATATACCCCTCTGTAACACAGGTCACTCTATAACTGTCCCATATACCCCTCTGCGGCACAAGTCACTCTATAACTGCCCCATATACCCGACTGTGACACAGGTCACTCTATGACTGTCCCATATACCCCTCTGCGACACAGGTCGCTCTATAACTGTCCCATCTACCCCTCTGCGATACACCTCACTCTATAACTTTCCCATATACCCCTCTGCGACACAAGTCACTCTCTAACTGCCCCATGTACCCGTCTGCGACACAGGTCACTCTATGACTGTCCCATATACCCCTTTGTAACACAGGTCACTCTATAACTGCCCCCTATACCCCTCTGTAACACATGTCACTCTATAACTGCCCCATATACCCCTCTGTAACAAAGGTCATTCTATTACTGACCCTTATACCCCTGTGTAACACAGGTCAATCTACAGCTGCCCCATATACCCCTCTGTAACACAGTTTACTCTAAACTGCCCAATATTCCTCTCCGTAACACAAGCCACTCTACAGCTGCCCCATATACTCCTCTGTAACACAGGTTACTCTATAACTGCCAAATATTCCCCTCTGTAACACAGGTCACTCTACAGCTGCCTAATATTCCCCTCCATAACACAGGTCACTTTACAGCTGCCCCATATACTCCTCTGTAACACAGGTCACTCTATAACTGCCCAATATTCCCCCCTGTAACAGAGGTCACTCTATAATTGCCCCATATACCCCTCTGTAACAAAGGTCACTCTATAACTGCCCCATATACCCCTCTGTAACACAGGTCACTCTACAGCTGCCCCATATACCCCTCTGTAACATAGTTTACTCCATAACTGCCCAATATCCCTCTCCGTATCACAGGCCACTCTACAGCTGCCCCAAATACCCCTCTGTAACACAGGTTACTCTTTATCTGCCAAATATTCCCCTCTGTAAAACAGGTCACTCTACAGCTGCCTAATATTCCCCTCCATAACACAGGTCACTCCACAGCTGCCCCATATACCTCTCTGTAACACAGGTCACTCTATAACTGCCCCATATTCCCCTCTGTAACAAAGGTCACTCTATAACTGCCCCATATACCCCTCTGTAACACAGGTCACTCTACAGCTGCCCCATATACCCCTCTGTAACACAGTTTACTCTATAACTGCCCAATATTCCCCTCCGTAACACAGGCCACTCTACAGCTGCCCCATATACCCCCCTGTAACACAGGTTACTCTATAACTGCCAAATATTCCCCTCTGTAACACAGGTCACTCTACAGCTGCCTAATATTCCCTTCCATAACACAGGTCACTCTACAGCTGCCCCATATTCCCCTCTGTAACACAGGTCACACTATAACTGCCCCATATTCCCCTCCATAACACAGGTCACTCTACAGCTGCCTCATATCCCCCTCTGTAACACAGGTCACTCTATAACTGCCCCATATACCCCTCTGTAACACAGGTCACTCTATAACTGCCCAATATTCCCCTCTGTCACACAGGTAACTTTATAACTGCCTCATATACCCCTCTGTAACGCAGGTCACTCTATAACTGCCCAATATTCCCCTCTGTAACACAGGTCACCCTACAGCTGCCTAACATTCCTCTCCATAACACAGGTCTCTCTACAGCTGCCCCATATACCCCTCTGTAACACAGGTTACTCTATAACTGCCCAATATTCCCCTCTGTAACACAGGTCACCCTACAGCTGCCTAACATTCCTCTTCTTGACACAGGTCACTCTATAACTGCCCCATATACCCCTCTGTAACACAGGTCACTCTATAACTGCCCTTTATTCCCCTCTGTAACACAGGTCACTCTATTACTGCCCAATATTCCCCTCTGTAACACAGGTCACTCTATAACTGCCCTTTATTTCCCTCTGTAACACAGGTCACTGTATAACTGCCCTTTATTCCCCTCTGTAACACAGGTCACTCTATTACTGCCCAATATTCCCCTCTGTAACACAGGTCACTCTATAACTGCCCAATATTGCCCTCCGTAACACAGGTCACTCTACAGCTGCCTAATATTCCCCTCCATAACACAAGTCACTCTACAGCTGCCCCATATTCCCCTCTGTATCACAGTTCACTCTACAACTGCCCCATATTCCCCTCTCTAACACAGGTCACTCTATAACTGCCCCATATTCCCCTCTGTAACACAGGTCACTCTATAACTGCCCTTTATTCCCCTCTGTAACACAGGTCACTCTATTACTGCCCAATATTCCCCTCTCTAACACAGGTCACTTTATAACTGCCCAATATTTCCCTCCATAACACAGTTCACTTTACAGCTGCCCAATACTCCCCTTTGTAACAAAGGTCACCCTGCAGCTGCTTAATATTCCCCTTCATAACACAGGTCACTGTAATACTTCCCTTTTTTCCTTTCCATAACACAGGTCACTCTGTAGCTGCCATATTTTCCCCTGCCTAACACAGGTCATTCTGCAAGTGCCCCATATTTGCCTCCTCAACACAGGTCAGTTTTTAGCTGCCCAGTATTCCCTTCTGTAACACATGACCCCTGAGTCAGGCTAGAACATGATCAATTGACCTCTGGCAGCACTATAACTCTGGCCGAATTGAGCTCTGTTTAACCTTATTTACTCTTAGTGGCTGTGGTTAATTGCATTACTTTAAACAATACGTTTTTGATTAGTTTCTGCCAGTAAGACAAAGTACCACCGCACACCAGCATACTCTTGGCAGCACTGTTATTAAAAAATTACTAATTTACCCTTTAACACTCTGGTAAAATTTGCCTAAAATGCCTTTCCAAGGCCTTTCTAAGGTTAATTGAAAGCTGTTCTTGAACTTTTTGGAAAATATGGATGGTTTTTGTCTCTTTTAAAAGGAAATTCTGTTTTCCCCCAAACTTAAAGAATCACTGTAATTGATGAATTTTATGTGATTATATACTGCTTTAAAGGGCACACTTACACAACACAATACAATTCCAAGTGCTCCCTTTATTTTTTTTTTAGCAGTTTATTTTGAAATGGTTGGCATCAATTGAATCACAAGAATCTTAACTTAAAAGATATGTGGCATGAGTATCTTACGTTACATACAAGCTATGAAAATATACTTAATAACTTCCCTCACGGCCCGTGGACAGGCTGTCCTAGTGACAAGGGGTTAAAAATTATATTTTATATCATTTTTGAATAAAGGTGCTGCCAAGAGTATCCTGGTGTGTGCTGGTATTTTGTCTTATTGTTTATGAATTTGTCCTGCATCTGCTGGCACCCAGGACACGGTGCTGGGCTTGGGGTATCCACAGTTTGGGAAAGCAGCTCCTACCTGTGTTCACCTTTTACCTCTCAGCTGATCTATGCACCTATTGTAAGTCGCTTAGGAAACTGAAGTTGCCTAAAAATGCACTCGTATCATTTTAGCACGACAAGTCTGTTTCACGCAAGTTACTTTTAATTTAGACCTTGAATCTACCAATGACTTTATTACTGCCATCTTGCTGTCATTTTTTCATGAAAAACAGAACCTGAACATCCACGAATGATTTTTCTAGATTGACAGACCATCCACCCACAGTAAATTCAGGTCATTTTTAGAGATTTAGCAGCTCAGTTCTGATGAAGTCATTACTGCTGTCAGACTCATGTACTGTATTCAGTAACATAAAGAACTTGTGAGGTATCATTCAGGGACCAAATGTGAGACCCAAAAGATCCAGTAAAAAGGTGCTTTATTGAGGCTAGGGGGTGAACCCTCGTAGGGCAGAAGGCAACTGTACTGAGTTCACAATCCAAAATCAGAATCCCAGGGACGTAATCCAGATCATACACAGGGCAGCAAACACAAAACTCAGGGTCGGGCAAAGCAGGTACGGTACATGGGCACAGGAGTATCAAAGGTAAAGCCAAAATCAGAATCCGGGACGTTCCAGTCTGAAGTATAACACTAAGAGTACAAGGCATCAACGATCGCAGCACAAGGAAAATGTTCTGACAAGAGCTGTTTGTGAAAAGACTGCTTAAATACACATACGGGAAGTCACATGCTATAATAGGATACAGGTGAGCTGGATCAGACTAATTAACAAAGAAATGAACAAGAGGAAGTTCCTAACCACATGATATTGGCGAAAGCCAAAACACGGACAGGGATCACAGAGACGGCCTACTGACAAACATACGGCTCCGGTTAGGGAGTTCTAAAGTGCACAGAGTGAGAGGCAGAACAGAGATTAACTTGGTGCAGAGAATCTGCTGAAACACAGCAATCCCAAGTGTTTGTTAGTGAGTTAGTACTATAAACAACGTTAGTTATTGTTAGTAATTGATCTAAAATAATAAACTATAGTATTGTTAGTAAAGATAGAACAGTAAGGCAAAGGAAGCAAACGAGTTTGGAAGGAATGTTTGGAAACCCAGAAACCATGAAATCACCTGAAACTGTGGCACACAAGACTGGGGAATAAAACTGTCTCAGAACACAAGACCAGACTGGGGAGACAATGTGCAATGCAGGGTATGAGAAATACAAAAACCAGAATTATTACTAAACAGTGAATCTGGTAAATGGCAGGAAACAGACATGGCAAGGCAAGACAGGCTAAATTCAAAACATGACATGGAGTTACTCAAAATTCATAGCATGGAGTCAGGGTAATAACAAAAACATGGACAGGCAAAAGCAGTATCATAACAGAACTCTTCACAGAGTTTTTGATAACCAGGAGCATGAACCTACAGTGCGTGAATTCAGGATGTTTCACCTGTTCAACTGTTTTACTCCAACTCTACCATGAAAAATACTTGTCTTACTTCATGTTTTTGCATTAACATCCAACTTGCGTGTGTGTGCGTGTGTGTGTGTGTGTTTGTGTTTGTGTGCATGAGTTCATGTCTGCTTTTAAGTGAATGTGTTCAGGTCTGTTTGAGTGTCAAGAGATAGATTGTGTCTGTATGCTTTTTTGGCTGAGTGTGGGTGTCTTTGTTGATGCAGATCCAGATATGTGCGTGCATGTGCATGTGTGCATGTGTGAGTGCATTTGATTATGTGTAGAAGATGTCTGTTTGTGTATGTTTGTGTGGATATGTATTGTAGATTTAGACCCTGATATCTGTCCTTGTGTACACATGCCTTTGAGTTTCTTTGTGTGTGTTGTGTGTGTAATTACAGATCCTGATGTGTTTCATAAGGGTTTACACCCCTTGTTCGGCTCTGACTTGTCACCATAGTAAAGTTGCACAGGTCTCAGGGGAGACTTGTGCAAAAGTATAGTGCCCTGGGCTACACACAGTGCAGTCTCCATAAGTGATATGAAAGCTCTCTAATTAAGCATTTAGCATTTCAAGGCAGCGACGGCGGCTAGCCCACGGTCAGGCCTGGCGGTCCGTCAGTCCTGATAGGCCGGCAGGATGACTAACGCGAGCTGAGTCGAGTCTTTTGTACCGCGGGCGAAGGGCCCTCGGGCGTCCACTGATCTGCCTGCCCCCTCCCGTCTCTCCCCCGCCCCCCCACCCGCCCAAAGTAGCTGCAGATCGGATGTGACAACTTTGCTGTGGGGAAGTTTTTTCTCTCCTGCTGTTAGGTGGGGGTGGGAGGGACAGTGTATGGAGTGACAATCCCCCCCCCCCTCTTCACCACAGCTAAAGACCATTTTTCTGGGCCAGTAGAGCACCCGTCACCCCTGCTACAGACAGTCTGTCTGACCCATTTTTTCTAAATTTTTTATTTTTGCTACAAACCACAACCTCTGTGTAAATCTGGGCTGAACAAGTGGTCTGTAGGAACTTTACAGCTAGCTGCCAGTACTCATGACTCCAGCAATGCTCACCATATTAGCACAGATGGCTACCCTGCATTCACTCTTTAAGTGATTTGATGGCGTATTTGCCAAATCTCTTAATTCTCTATGACGGCCAGGGATTTGTAATGAGACAACAGAAGCATCCAAGTTCTGGGCTTCACCTGTCAGCAGTAACTTAAAGTTTCAAGCATCATTTCTCCAACTGAGTCGATCCCATTTCAGGATCACTTGTCCTCCAGCTTTTCTCCAGAAAATTGTGAGGAAGCCCATGATTACAATTGAGTTCAGTAATATATAAAATAAAATACATCACCACAGAGATACGCTTCTTAAATGATACTCGGCAGGCTGTTTTTGGTCATATATCCCTGTGCTGACATCTAGCTATTGCGAATAGAGCAGAAAATTATGCAAGCTATTATGGTGCAATAAGAACAGAAATCAATTACAAAATAGATCTGGTAAACGCATGGTCTTTTTATGTAGATGTATCGCCAAAATGTAACCGGATCAAGGCTCTCACCCCTCCCACAGCCAAGCGCACCTCAGTGACACATCCACAGAATTGCTGTGAATGCAGAGTAAGGTTATCCACATTAGTGCTGATGACTACAGTAATGCTCCTGACATTAGCATTGATGGCTACAGGAATGCTACAGTACAGTTATTAGACTTCTTTTCTGTAGCCTTGCAGATGTATGAGAACCACGCCAAGAACAGGGATACTGGGGACCCCTGCAGGAGCTAGACCTCGTAGGGGAGCTTGTAAGCGAACGCCTGGTAGCTGGGTTTTTCCCAGGACCAAGCCGGGTTTGGCCCGAAAAGGTAACGGGGAGCCGCCTCTTCGTGGGCTCACCACCTGCGAAGAGAGGAGTCGAGGTTAGGTGCTTTGTGGACTGGGTGGCAGATGGAGGCGGAGGCCCTGGCATCCTGTTGCCCAAGAAGGGCCGGCAGGGGGATCCTTATATTTCCTCAGCTGAGTGCCGTAGTGTTGGTGTTGGCCTGGCTGAAGGAGAGGGTCTTCACAATGCGCTTGTGAGTTGCGGAGGGGAATACTCTGATAGTTGCTTATGCTTATGGTCCTAACAGCATTTTGGAGTATCCAGCCTTCTTGGAGTCCCTGGGTGGGCTCCTAGAAAAGGCTCCAACTTTGGATTCCATAATTCTGCAGTAGTACTTTAACAGTCACATGGGAAATGATGGAGACACTTGTTATCCATAACAAACACCATGTTCAAGCATATGGGTGTTCAAAAGTGTACTTAATACCAAAAAACCCTTTGCTGCAAAAGTTTGATGATTGATTTTGTAATCGTGTCATCGGATCTGCGGCCATATGTTTCAAACACTAGGGTGAAGAAATCCAAAAAGGTTCATACTGTCTGTAGTAACTAATTAGCGTTGACGTTCTTATTTTCAAACAGAAAAGGTCTCATCCTACCTTGACATGTTTCAACGTGATACTCCCGTCTTCTTCAGAAGAGTCACTGATGTTACGAGTGACGTGTCTTATCAGCTGATGTTACCAAGGCGTGGCTGCCCTGTCAGATTTGACAGGGCGGCCACGCCTCGTGCTGTCCGGCTGCTCCTCCAAGATGGCACTCCAGGTGTGGGAAAGCATGTATGGCCCCTCGTCCCGGTTCATGGTCCTGTGGGCCTGCTTCCTGATTTCAATTGCCTCCATGATCCAGCGTTCATGTCGGTTGTTCTGAGTGCGGATGACTTTGGCCTTGTCTCAGTCCATAATATGATTTTCCCTCTTGCAGTGGTCTGTGATTGCCGATTTAAGGTTTATCTGTTGTGCTTGTTCCTTAACTGAGCGTGTCTGTCTTACTGTGTTCTCTTTCTCGCATTCTTTTTGGTGTTCAATTTTACTTGTGTGAAAAGGTCTACCTGTTTCCCCAATGTATGTTTTATGGTAAGACCGGCATGGTATTTCGTATATGACATCACATTTGTTAAAGTTGTCAATTTGGTCTTTCAGGGGTACCAGTAGTGGTTGTAATTTTATGTATGGGTTTACCGGGGTGTTGAGGTGGAATTTTCTCATGGCCCGTTGAATCCGCTCTGCGACGCCTCTTATGTATGGCAATGTAACGACTCCTTTGGTTTCGGTTTCATTTTTTTGTTTCTGTCTGAATGCCCCGGGGTTTTGTTTCTGCTGTATCTGTAGTTCGCCTGTGTTTATGGCCCATAGTGGGGACTGGCATTTCTTCAGTTTGTTGGCCACTATGGGCCATAAACACAGGCGAACTACAGGTACAGCAGAAGCAAAAAATCAGCAATCACAGACCACTGCAAGAGGGAAAATCATATTATGGACTGGGACAAGGCCAAAGTCATCCACACTCAGAACAACCGACATGAACGCTGGATCATGGAGGCAATTGAAATCAGGAAGCAGGCCCACAGGACCATGAACCGGGACGAGGGGCCATACGCTTTCCCACACCTAGAGTGCCATCTTGGAGGAGCGACCGGACAGCACGAGGCGTGGCCGCCCTGTCAAATCTGACAGGGCGAACACGCCTCGCTGACATCAGCTGATAAGACACGTCACTCGTAACATCAGTGACTCTTCTGAAGAAGACGGGAGTATCCCGTCGAAACATGTCAAGGTAGGATAAAACCTTTTCTGTTTGAAAATAAGAACGTCAACGCTAACTAGGGTGAAGAGAGGGGTAGAGCCATCAACTGATCATCACCTGGTGGAGAGCAGGATCAGATGGCAGGTAAGAAGGCTTGACAAACTTGATAAATCTAAATGCGTTGCAAGGGTTGACTGGGAATATTTGGTCGAGGACCCTGTCTGGACGATTTTCAACTCACACCTCCAGAAAAGCTTTTCCTATATCCCTGGTATATTCGGGGAGGCTATGGGGAAGGACTTTTGGGTGACCTCAGAGGTTCAGGCAAACTGTCAGGCGACTCAGGTTGGGGGAGGCAGGGCTTTACCCTCGTACAAATACTGGAGGGGTCATGGAAGTTTTCCCATTCAGTCTACATTTGTTTCGTGAACTTGGAGAAGGCTTATGTCCATGTTCCACGAGGTATCCTGTGTGAGATTCTGTCAGAGTATGGGGCTCCAGGGCTGTTAGTTCGAGCCCTCGAATCCCAATACAACTAAACCAGGAGTTGTATCCGCATTCGTAGTACTGAGTGGGACTCGTTTCCAGTTAGTGTTGGCCTTCGCCGAGGGTGTGTTTTGTCACCTATTCTGTTCATGATTTTCATGGACAGGATATCAAGGTGCAGCTGAGGTTCAGAGGGAGTCCAGTTTGGTGCCTCAGGATTTCATCTCTGCTGTTTGCAGATGATGTGGTCCTGTTGGCTTCATCATGCTGTGACCTCCAGTGCACACTGGAGCGGCTCACAGCTGAGTGTGAAGTGGTATGAATGAGGATCAGCTCCTCCAAATCTGAGGCCATGGTTCTCTGTTAGAAAAAAGAGGATTGTCCCCTCTGAGTTAGCGGAGAGTTGTCACCCCAAGTCGAGGAGTTTAAGTATCTCGGGGTCTTGTTCACAAGTCAGGGTAGGAGAGATCGGAAGATCAACAGAATGATCAGTGGAGCATCTGCAGTAAAGCGGGCATTGTACTGGTCCACCTTAGTGGAGAAGGAGCTGCTTTTACAGGCAAAGCTCTTGATTTACTTATGTTCCAACCCTCACCTACGGTCAGGAGCTTTGGGTAGTAACCAAAAGAACAAGATTGCAAATACAAGCAGCCAAAATGAGCTTTCTGCACAGGGTGGCCGGGCTGACCCTTCGGGTTAGGGTGAGGAGCTCAGACATCTGATAGAAACTCAGAGTATAGCCGCTGCTCCTCCTCTTTGAGAGGAGTCAGTTGAGGTGGTTTGGGCTTTTGGTTCAGATGCCTCCTGGACCACGTGTTCCAGGCATGTCCAACTGGGATGAGGCCCGAGGCAGACCCAGAATACACTGGAGAGATATTTCCCAGCTGGTTTGGGATCCCCCAGGAAGAGTTGATGGAAATGGCTGGGGAGAGGGATACTTGGGCCACTCTGCTTAGTCTGCTAACTCTGTGATCCGTCTCCAGATAAGTGGAGGAAAATGGCTGGATGGGTGGATGGTCACAGTAATGCTCCCGACATTAGCATTGATGGCTGCAGTAATGCTCTTTACATTAGCATTGATGGCTGCAGTAATGCTCTTTACATTAGCATTGACTCTAATGGCTACAATACTACCCTACGCATTAGCATTGATGGCAACATTATGTGCTCTTTGCATTACTGCTAAAAGCCACAGTAATACTCTCCATGCTAATGCTGATGGATGCAGTAATGCTCTCCACAATGGCACTCTTGACTACAGTAATGTGCTCTCCACAATAGCACTCTTGACTACAGTAATGTGCTCTCCGCATTAACATTCATGGCTGTAGTAATATGCTCTCCACATTAGCACTCATGGCTACAATAATGTGCTCTCCACATTAACATTCATGGCTACAGTAATATGCTCTCCGCATTAACATTCATGGCTGCAGTAATGTGCTCTCCACATTAACATTCATGGCTACAGTAATATGCTCTCCGCATTAACATTCATGGCTACAGTAATGTGCTCTCCGCATTAACATTCATGGCTACAGTAATGTGCTCTCCGCATTAACATTCATGGCTGCAGTAATGTGCTCTCCACATTAACATTCATGGCTGCAGTAATGTGCTCTCCACATTAGCACTCATGGCTACAGTAATGTGCTCTCCACATTAACATTCATGGCTACAGTAATGTGCTCTCCACATTAACATTCATGGCTACAGTAATGTGATCTCCGCATTAACATTCATGGCTACAGTAATGTGCTCTCCACATTAACATTCATGGCTACAGTAATGTGCTCTCCGCATTAACATTCATGGCTACAGTAATGTGCTCTCCGCATTAACATTCATGGCTGCAGTAATGTGCTCTCCACATTAGCACTCATGGCAACAGTAATGTACTCACCACTCTAGCACTAATGGCTACAGTAATGTGCTCTCCACATTAGTACTCTTGGCTACAGTAATGCGCTCTCCAAATTAACATTCATGGCTACAGTAATGTGCTCCCCAAATTAACATTCATGGCTACAGTAATGTGCTCTCCGCATTAACATTCATGGCTACAGTAATGTGCTCTCCACATTAGCACTCATGGCAACAGTAATGTACTCACCACTCTAGCACTAATGGCTACAGTAATGTGCTCTCCACATTAACATTCATGGCTACAGTAATGTGCTCTCCGCATTAACATTCATGGCTACAGTAATGTGCTCTCTGCATTAACATTCATGGCTGCAGTAATGTGCTCTCCACATTAGCACTCATGGCAACAGTAATGCACTCACCACTCTAGCACTAATGGCTACAGTAATGTGCTCTCCACATTAGTACTCTTGGCTACAGTAATGTGCTCTCCAAATTAACATTCATGGCTACAGTAATGTGCTCCCCAAATTAACATTCATGGCTGCAGTAATGTGCTCTCCGCATTAACACTCTTGGCTACAGTAATGTACTCTCCACATTAGCACTCTTGGCTACAGTAATGTACTCTCCACATTAGTACTCTTGGCTACAGTAATGTGCTCTCCAAATTAACATTCATGGCTACAGTAATGTGCTCCCCAAATTAACATTCATGGCTGCAGTAATGTGCTCTCCGCATTAACACTCTTGGCTACAGTAATGTACTCTCCACATTAGCACTCTTGGCTACAGTAATGTACTCTCCACATTAGCACTCTTGGCTACAGTAATGTACTCTCCACATTAGCTCTCTTGGCCACAGTAATGTACTCTCCACATTAGCTCTCTTGGCTACAGTAATGTGCTCTCCACATTAGCTCTCTTGGCTACAGTAATGTACTCTCCACATTAGCTCTCTTGGCTACAGTAATGTACTCTCCACATTAGCTCTCTTGGCCACAGTAATGTACTCTCCACATTAGCTCTCTTGGCCACAGTAATGTACTCTCCACATTAGCTCTCTTGGCTACAGTAATGTACTCTCCACATTAGCTCTCTTGGCTACAGTAATGTACTCTCCACATTAGCTCTCTTGGCCACAGTAATGTACTCTCCACATTAGCACTCTTGGCTACAGTAATGTGCTCTCCGCATTAACACTCTTGGCTACAGTAATGTTCTCCACATTTGCTCTCTTGGCCACAGTAATGTACTCTCCACATTAGCTCTCTTGGCTACAGTAATGTACTCTCCACATTAGCACTCTTGGCTACAGTAATGTACTCTCCACATTAGCTCTCTTGGCCACAGTAATGTTCTCCACATTAGCTCTCTTGGCCACAGTAATGTACTCTCCACATTAGCACTCTTGGCTACAGTAATGTTCTCCACATTAGCTCTCTTGGCTACAGTAATGTTCTCCACATTAGCTCTCTTGGCCACAGTAATGTACTCTCCACATTAGCTCTCTTGGCTACAGTAATGTTCTCCACATTAGCTCTCTTGGCCACAGTAATGTACTCTCCACATTAACACTCACAGCAACAGTACTGCTCTCCTCCCATAAGCCCTGCTACCTTCAGTATTGCTCTATCAACATTATAGCTCTCTCACTGCATTATCCCACAGACAGGATTTTGCACCAATCACAATCCTTCTTCCTCACCAGGCCTCAGCCTTGGCTTTTGAACCCAAGAGAAAACACTTTTTAACTTTAGATTTTTCATGTCAATGACCTGTTAGCAGCATGGCCGTCAAATCCTTATTTTTTCATTCCAAAAATGAGATGAATTCATCAGAGAAGGGATTTCATCCTATTCTCCTGATTGAGTTTTGGTTGGAGGGGCAATCTGTGCATGCCCTCGTAACCTCTCTCTCCGCTCCAGTGAATCTGATTTTCTCTCTGATTTTTTTAAACAATTTTACATTATGAAAACAGAGTCCTAGAGGAGCTGCAGTGGGTTGAGATGCTCAATCCTCTCCCATCTCTCTTGGGTAATCCTTGCATGCACTTGCCCTGAAACACTAAATCATAATGCAGCTTTTAAATGCAAATACACCATTTTCAGATGGAGGAAGTCTGCATTCCTCAATATATCCAAGAAACACAAACAGTGGGTCTCCGCCACAGGGTTATTAATGTAGTCAAATAGTGGGAGCTTTCTCCTGCTGTTCTTTTAACATTTAAATAGCTGAAGGTTTAAAGACATAGTGTTTTACAGGGAGGTGTGACTGCAGGTAAGCAATGGCACAGCAATGGCTGCAGCGTTACGGGTTGTCAGGTGTCGATCAAAATTATTAAGCTCCCAATCTCTCTCGTCCATGATAATGATCAGGGGAAAATTCTGAGAGAAGAGGAAATGTGCTTTGTTTCTGGCAAAAATATGCTTTTATATGCTGAAATCCTTAAATATAGTGTTCAAGAGTGAAGTGTTCTTGAGGAAACCGTCTTTAGCTGCATTTCAATTAGCAGAAATTTGAACTGTTCTTCGGCGACATGCCAAATGCAGCTTTTTAAAAAATTTATTTATTTTTTTTTCACGAAACTTCAGCAGTAAAGAAATCTTCATACCTCAACAACTTTAATAAGGTGACAGATACCATGTGGAAATAACTGCTTTATATCCTCTGGTGATTATACAACAGGAAAAGTAACTCTTCTAAAGATCTAGCTCAGCAACTTAGTCGCATAATAGTATTAATGGAATAATTGCATAAATCCTTTACTTGGTAGTTTTGTCATAACTACGAATTACATTCTATAGTGTCAACATTTTCCACAATAAAAGATTTTGGGAGCCACTGGTCCAGTTTGCAACAGCTGACCAGTGAAACTTTTAATTCTGCTCACTTGGCGTTCAGCTGAAACACTGAAAAGTTGTGACCCAGTGTACACTGTACGCGCGAGGTCACTGAGAATGTTCTGGAAAACTGCAAAACTATGATTTGGGATTATTAGGCTGCATTAGGCCATTGGGAATATCTGTGATCTCCCGCGCATATTTTATCCGTCCTGCCCATCTCCTATGAGCTCGTGCAGGTGGAATATGTCGGTGCCGGACTCACGGGCAGCAGTGTCCAGCCAAACAAAGACATACCGAACGCTGCGATATATTTAAGAGCAATAAAAAAAACAAAGACAAAGTGTTTTATGGGGGTTTGGGGTGACAGGGGGTGTATTGTGGTCCTTAAGTCTGTGTCAGGGCAGGCATGTGGAAAATTAAGGCTGCAGTGAGTGGGCAAATGAAGCGAAACTAATATTTCTCGGGCGCTGAAACGGCCGTTAAAGGGGGATTACATCGGGACCGGGGAAATCAAACAATATGTCAATTCCACAGCGCGGAGCGCGAAGTGTCCGCAGGAAAAAAATAAATTAGGAGAGAGATTCGCCCCGGTTTTACTCGGGTGTTTTATTGTTATTGGAAACATTTTCTGAAGCTTCCAAACCAGGCAGAAAATGAGTCCGCGGCTAAATGCTTTGGCTGTAGCTTTATACCCATTAACAGTGCAACACTAAACGCGTTTTTATGATATTCTAATACGGCCGCTATCGAAATGCTCAAGCTATAGGTCTTCCTTCATTGTCCATTTGGCGATGCATTCTCAAACCATTCTGCGCTTAATACCATGCGACATGGCAGAGGCCAGAATAATATACGATATAAAAAGAGACGTATAATCTGCTGCAGTAGAGATAAGGTGTTAACACTGTCACAAATAAGTTGGGGCAGGAATTTGTGTCTATTGCTCTAAAATCATAAAGGATATTTGCTTCACCCGGTGGATACCAATATCAGCACGTGCGTCGGTGTGCGTGCGGTTTCTTCTCTAAATGTTTCTTATCTCGCATGAACTAAATGCCTTAAACAGGGCGACTGATGAATACTATAATTTTAAAATCAAATTCCTGCATGTTCAAGCATTTTTTTCTCTCTAATCCCGGTCTTAAAAGACTTCATTCTGAGGGCATTCAGGCCTCAGAAATTAAGAATCGAAGGCTTCGCCCCATTTAGACAGTCACATTGTACTGTCATTTCCGAATAGTATTTTTAGTGGTTGATGTGTTATATAATTACTAAATCACTGAAAAGATTATCTAAGCAATAGAACCCTTTACTTAAAAATCGTTGCTGAGTTTGTTGTGGCTTCCCCGAAACACAGCTCACTTTAGTTTTCAACTTTTCTGTTATAAAAAGGTCTGAATCTCATACGAGGACATAATTACAAAAATGGTAAAGGACGCTGAAATGAGGTCATGTGGCTGGTCTGCCGTTGGCCTTCATTAGTACATAATCAATATGTGACATTAATTATTCTCCAGCCGTCTGAAACCAGTACTTTCACAGGCTTTTGTGAGTGTTTTTTTTTCTTTTTCTTTTTAAATTTTTTTATTTCATGATGAGTTTGTTTTGTTGCAGGTGTAGTCCTGATATTGATGTAGTCAGCCATTTTGTGTTGACACTGTAGGCAAAAATACCCTTTTATCCACAGGGCCCTCTCTAAAAAACAGAATAAATGTATGAGGTAAAGATTTTTTTATCCTTTAATCTATAATGTCCTCTTGGGCTGTGGTGTAGAGCAGTAATATTTTTCCTCTCCGTGGCATTATTCATAATGAATATATTGGAAATGTGACTTGATTGCAGGCTGCTGGTTGGCCGAATGCATTTCAGGGGCGGTGAAGCGTTAGTCTGCCAGCCGCACATACAGAGCACGCGTCTCCAAAGCGCCATGAAGAATTCAGAATGGAGAGCGTTGATGATGAAAGGCCAGAGTGCACCATTACATCACAATGGACAAAGGTAGCCCTGCCCCCTTACAGGAGGAAGTCACCACACCCGCGTGATTGGCTGCCGGCGCGGCCTGCTGATTGGCTCAATGTTGGGGGGACAGTCCAGCTAGCCTCCAGGTCCCGCCTTAGGGAGAAAACAGCCATCGGCTAATCAAAGGTCCTGCTCTCTGCCGCCTGAAGATCACTTCAGGTTTTCGTCTGACTGGAGATTTCGCCCTTGCAGCGGTGAGATGGACTGGCTGCTGTTTTCTCCCATGAGAGCAGAAAATACCTCGAAAATGCACTTTAATTTAATTGAATGCAGTGCTCTTAAGCAAGCTTTTTGTGTCAAATTATTGCATTCTAAATTGTTCAAAATAATTTTAAATCATCTAAAATTCATGCAGAAATGAAAAATAAATTGTGAGCTAGACTCACTTCAGGAGTGCAGATGTACTGTATTTTTTTGCTGTTTGTTTTTTTTTTCAGATTGCATGGCAGTGCAATACTGCTGACTCCAGAGAGGGATCTGAAGAAGGGTCTCGACCAGAAATTCTGCTTGTTTGTGCTGCTGACATTATTACTATTACAGCTGAATTTCTTCATTAACTTCAGAGGCTCTGCTCTCGACCAAATAAGGCACAATATCAGTGCAAACACAGAAGAACACACTTTCGACCTTTTGGAAACACCCGATGTGGTGCGGTAAACAGGGATTGAGGGGTGTCTTCACTGCTGAGAGAGAGAGAGAAAAGGGCCGCACTGGCATCTTTAACAGAGCCACTGGGGTGCGCCACGCTGCGCTCTCCTGTGAGATGATGGATGCTGACATGTCCATGAGGCTCTTTGTCATAAGAAGAGGCTGAGAGGAGAGAGTGCGGTTAAAAATTTAATCCGCCGCCCTATTTAGAGCCCAGACGAGGCAGCGCGGGGTGTCCCTTAAGGGTTAGTGGAACAAGCAGGAGTCGCGTTATGGAAAAACGCTGTAGCAGCAAACAGAATGAAAGTAACTCTGTCTGACAGAACCAGTTTCACCAAATGAGTTTTTAAAATTCAGAGCTGCGCTGCTTTTCTCCTAAATAGTCTTTAATTTAAAAGACTTGCAGCAGAATGGATGCACTTGTTCTCTATTGAATAATCAACAGCATCCATAGAACTCCCCCCCCCCCCCCCCCAATACTCCCCCCTCCATCAAACTCCAGCACAAACCCTCAGCCAGACCAGAGGAAATTATTGCCAATGCCTCTGCCTTTAATACAAACCATGCACTGAAAAAACACCCAGCCCTGGACACTGTAACACTGAACTGTGGGTAGTACGTTCACTCGTTGCTCGTTGGTCCATACAGTTTAGGATCCATGAGCAAAGCTGAATCAGTGCTTTTCCTTTGGGTCTCCGAATAATCCAGATGATCTAGAAACTGGCTTAACAAACT